>CM060122.1:33266929-33346929 GCA_030522415.1 Channallabes apus
GCAAAAGTCATGAGTTTGTTTAAAGAAAAAAAAACACTTGAATTCTAGAAAACATCAAAAGACTCGAGTTATAACTACCGACTTAAAACTCCTCATTAATTTCATATAAAATAAAGTAAAATAAAATAAGACGCTTAGTGTTTAGTTGTGCAGGTGACGGAAGCGATAGTGTTTGAGGTTAATGTCTTTTATAGGCCTTTAGAAATAGACTTGAGACACATTAAGCATTGTTGTGCGTTTTAAATCATTTTGCAATAGCATTTTTTTTTTCAGATTTTTTTTTTCTAAAAACAAACAAACTCTCAACTTTACACAAACTTAAATTTAAGAGAGTGATAATGAGATGCTAAAAAAAAAAAAAGAAATTCCAATAAAGTGATAAATTGTTCCTGGAGAAAATATTCACAGTAAAATTAATCTAGCATCATTTTTTTAAAGATTTTTAGATATAATTATACCTGGAAAACAAAATATTCTGGTACATTTTTCTTTTTAAATTGCACTTTATGCCTTATTAACTAAAAGGTAAATACGATTATCAGATAATGTCTAACGTAAATAAACACAAACACGAGTTAAAGTTAAAAGCATTTTCTTTTTTCAATTTAAGAGTGTGTGGCGTTTATTCTAACTGTTAGACTTCCTCGTGATCAGTGAGCGGACAGGAACACACACACACACACACCTCCATGCGGTGGATGGCGTCCTTGAGGAGAACCGCGACGTCTTCTCCTTCACAGCCGCTGGCCTTGAATCCCTTCGTCCAGTTCAGCAGGATGCCCTGAGAGCGCACACACACACACACACACACACACAGACGAGGTTGTGATGAGGTATAAAAGCACACTTTCAGAGAGCTCAGGTGTGGAGAATAAAGCTGGAATCAGACGCTCGTCTGTCCGTTAGCTCCGCCTCTCCACCGCGCTCGTCTGTCCGTTAGCTCCGCCTCTCCACCGCGCTCGTCTGTCCGTTAGCTCCGCCTCTCCACCGCGCTCGAGTCTGTTTTCTGCTCGATCTATTCTCGATACGATTCTTACCTCTTACGTCGTGTCATTTCATGTTCTTCTTCACCAGCATGCGGGTGGCTTTCCTCGAGCTCTCGGCCCGCACAGGCTTTATTATTTTTGTATTTTTGAAAATCTATCTAAAAATAAATAAATAAATAAACCACCGGCGGTTGCGCTGACCCAAACGAGCGCCTCGTGACCCTGATGAAGGATATCGACTCTCATCCGGCTACACGCTGACCTGTGAGGTCGTTGTTATGATGTTTTTTTTTTTTTTTTTTTTTTATTTTATCTTTTTGCCTAAATACAATTTATTTTATAAAACAGATCTGAAAAACCCTCAACCGTCGGTGCGTTTCAGCTAATGTTTATTACATTTATTTTAATGACGCGTGAGCCAACATTCCTTAACATTGTGTTGTTGTTCTGTAATGTGTAAACACTGATAAACACAAAGTCTATTCAGCTCACTAGAGACTCATGATTTGATAAAATTAGATTTTTCTGCGCTGTGGTTCTCAATTCAATTTAATCCCTAAAGCACTAAATGTTCTCGCTCTGGTTTGTCTACTAAAAACGATTAATTAAATGTACCCAATATGCATTAAAGTACTTTGTTATAATATATTTTTTTCCTGCCAAGGTTCTGCACTACACTCCAGTCCAGCAGGTGGCAGTATTGCACCAACCGCACATAAACATCAAAAGAAGAAGACACAGTATTTACAAGATACTATTCATTTAAATCTCACTTTTAGATTTGTCTATAAATTGTTGGCACAAGTGTGCAAAAGTCTTGACCCTCAAACTTGTTTTTGCGTCAGTGGAAAGCCAAGCGACGCAAGTTTACAAATGTTTTTTGGTGTATTTTTCCGCGTTTTGTGTAAGATTTAGTGAAGACAGCACCATGTGTCCCGAGAATATTAGCAAGAACAAAATGGAGCCGCTTTCAGTTTGTTTTTTAAAGCAGCCGGTACCAAGAGGAATCATCAATTACTGCTGATGCTGAATGCCGCGTGTTTGGAACAGACGAGAGGGGAAATGAGGTCGCTGTCGAGGTTGTTGCATAAATGACAAAGTGTTAAACAGCATCATTTCAAATAAAAGGAAGAAATAAAGGGGGACTTTTGCACCGGACTTATATTTAAGATATTTAAATTTTAGAGCGGGTCGACTTCGTTCAAAGAAGTTTAGAATAATCATCAGTGACACTTTCCGCCTGTTAGAGAATTATTTCCCATTTCATGCTTTAAACCCGAGTCCGGTTTACACTCCGTCCCGGTCCAGAGTGTGTTGTTACTGGTGACGTATTTACTGATCAGTTCCTCGCCAGAAGTCTTCATCTCCACCATCCTCGTATATCCAGCCAGAGACACCGGAGGGTCTGCGGGATGACGCGCGTTCCTAAAGGTTATGCTAATCCAAGCTTAAGGGGCGACAACATGACGACTAGCTGAGAATTAACATCGCAACGCGCGGCGTGCAAATGAAGAATAACGTGAGGAAAAACAATAAGGAGAAGAGAAGACGAGCGAGGTCCCTCGAGGCCTCTAAAGGTCAGCGGACCTTCGGTGAGACGTTCCAGTCATTCTGAAGAGATCGAAGCGTATTTAAAAAAAATATATGTAAGGAGAGTTTGTTTTCTTGTTATTGAAGGATTTCAGGCACAATTTGAAATTGTTTAAAAAAAAAATCAGCCAATAAAACAAAAACAAAAAAGTGCTGAGACACCTTGGATGACTGAATAATCATTTATTTGTTTATTTAGATGTCGTAAATGGTGCGTATTTATTAAGGCGTAGTGAGGAACCCTCAGCTTGCACACACACACGTTCTTCTATTACATCAGAGCCACAGAACTTGTTTGTTCCAGAACATGCATAAATATTATGGCCTGGGAAAGACACGAGAACAAGACGAGACACGAATCATGACGCAAAAGCGGCCCGGTGACAGCCGGAGCTCGTGGAGGTGGAGATGTTTAGAACCTCGCACAGACACGAAGTTCAGGTGTTTTGACGAGCTCGCTGCCTCTATGAGAGTTCCACCAGTTCATCCGCCGTATCTCGGGTTGTTCCTCCTCCAGCACCGGATTTATGACTCCTTTGATTTACTTGTGGCTCTGAGCAACGTGTTCACTTTTATCCCAAATTCCTTCTATCGCTCCAGGATAGACCAGACCAAGCTGAAAGCCTTAGATAAGGAGGTTCTTAAGATCAGAAGATGGACCGTTTCAGACGGCAGATTTAGGTGATGTGGGGCTGCAAGCGTACCGCTCAGTACAAGCCCATGGTCAAGAGAATGACTTGACTCGGAGATACAGACTACTCGTAAAATGGTCTCTCCAACCCAGGAGTCAACTGAGGGATTAAAGTGAATCAAGTAGAGACTCATTTGGGACATTTATTTGAAAATGTGTCAAGTAAAGAATAACTTGAATCATATTCCATGCTAAAATTCAATGAGCCATTTGAGAGACTCAAAGAGATCCAAGAAAAGAATCACTTGAATCGTAGCTACAGCCTGCATGTAAAAATGGTGACTCTAACCAAGTAGTCATTTTGAAAATCCAGGGAGTCAAGTAGACAATCTTGTAATTCATAGCTACGCAGTATGAGGTTAAAATTATTTATTTGAACAAGGAGTCTTTAAAGATATTCTAGGAGCCTGTAGACAAAATGGTCACTCCAACACCAAGGAGACTGGTGAGAGATTCAAAGAGTCAATTGGAGAATCACTTAAATCATAGCTGTAGGGAAAATGATTTCCCCAAACAAGGTGTCGTTTGAGAGAATCAAAGAGTTCAACAAGAGAATCGCTTGACTTATAGTTACAGTCTGCATGGTGACTGGTGACTCCAACCAAAGATTCTTTTTAGAGATTCAAGGAGTCAGGTAGAGAATCACTTGAATCATTGGTACAGCTTGTGGTTAAAACAATCGCTCTAAATCAAGGAGTCATTTGAGAAACTCAAAGAGGTCAGAAAGAGAATCACTTAACTTGTAGTTACAGTCTGCATGTAACATGGCCACTCCAACCAAAGAGACTTATGAGAGATTCAAGGAGTCGTGTAGAGAATCACTTGAATCATACAGAACATATTGTCTGTAGTCGGAACAATTGCTCCAATTTAAAGAGTCATTTGAGAGACTCAAATAATATCAGAGGGAAATGACTTGACTAATAGTTACAGTCTGTACAACAAAAAAAAGTCACTCCAATCAGCGAGTCACTTGAGACATTCAAGGAGTCAAGTAGAGAATCACTGAATCATAGAAACAGACTGTGGTAAACATAAAACGTTCGCTTTAAATCATGGAGTCATTTGAGAGACCGGAATTTGAGAATTCATGATGAGAATAATTTGACTCGTAGTTACAGTATGAACAAAAAGGCGTCATTCCAAACAAGGAGTCAATTGAAAGAGTCGAGGAGTCAAAAAGCAAGCTGGTAGCTGGAGTCTGGATTTAAAATAGTCTGTTCTTTCAAGGAATCATATTAAGAGAGAGAGAGAGAGAGAGAGAGAGAGAGTCGAGAAATGATGGAAATGTAGATTGTCTGTTTTTCCAAAACTTAGAGAAAGTCAAGTAGAGGCTACAGCCTGTGATTAAAATGAACACGAAATGAATTTTTTTTCAGCTGAAAGTGTTAAACGAGGTGACGAGGTAATCATACGAGTGTAATTACGCTTCATTTGTACATTTCAGGGAGAGCGTTCGAGACAACCTCTCTGTCTCAGTCTCTGGAGTCTGACGCACCGGTTATGAAAAGAACGTCCCGGTTGTCGACACAATACGCCGTGTTATTTATTAATTTTTTTCCTTTCCTCTACATAATCCTCTCTATTGGACGAGCAAAAGTAATTTACCGCTTGGCTAGCCTCGTGCTTCTTCCCCAGCTGTGTGTTTGTTGTATGATTAGCTCGCACGTGGAGAAAACGTCTGTAATTTGCAGGAATCGGATTCCGTCATTGTCGTCGCGTTAGCGCTCATCAGTCGCGTGGTTTCTGGGCTTCTGTGAGGCGGAATATCGAGTGTCAAAGCCGTTACAGCGTGATTAGCGTGATGAAAGAGAAGATCGGTGATGAATCGATGGAAAGGGGACACGAGCGTGAGGTCGGACACGATGCAGGCTAGGACACGAAGACGTTTATCATTTCTAAAAGCAACTCTTTAAAAAAAATAAACAAAAAAAAAGGAATATCCTAGTGTGTGTGTGTGTGTGTGTGTGTGTGTGTGTGTGTGTGTGTGTGTTGTACCTTGTTCAATCCTGCTTGATGGCAGGGAAACGAGAAGGTGAATCCCAGAGGTAATGACGCTCCCTTCATTCCCATGTACTCCAGGAAGTCACCGATGCAGTGGACGATGTGATCAAACAGCTGCCGGAACACACAGATATTAATTACATCATTACGCCGCTCTGCCTCACGGATCAAAAACAAATAGATAAACTACAGATCACCGAGAAAAAAGACGCAAACTCATTTCAATTAATTTTTATTCAATCGTGTATGAAAACGTCTCCTCGCCCTCCCAGAACCTCCCAGATGTTCGCCGTGTATTCAGTACATTGAGGTCGTCAGCTGACTTCATTTTTTTTCCACATAACGTTGCTGAGTCTAGACCTGAGCAACTGAAGTAACCACAGACCATAACACCGTCTCCAGAGGCTTGTACAGTCGACACTTTGCATGATGGGGACCCTGACACGCCCATCGCTCCGGAATAGGATCAATCCGGACTCATCAGGTCACATGACCCTTTTTCATCGCTCAAAAGTCATTATGTTCACTAGCAACTGATGCGTTTCACTAACAGTGTGTGTGTGTGTGTGTGTGTGCTACATTCTGTAGCTCTGGTTGAACTTTGGCCTGACCAAAAACTTTTCCATGCAACTTCAAGAGTTTTGTGTCCTCTCTATTCATGATTTGTCCTTTTTCTGGACCCCAAAGTTGCCAGTTTTTTTTCTTTTCTTCCACAAAGTTGGCGGTTCAGCATCAACCTTCCAGGTTTTAACAATGAGGTGAAGCGTTTTTCACCCAATTCCATTAACTTTCTTCGCTTGCAGCGCAATCATTTCTAAAACGATGCCTTTTTTTGGCGACGCCAAAGTTCGGACAAACACTGCACTAACACCCTGTAACACTGTATATAAACCCAGGGATGGAGCACGCCTTACAGACGACGACGACGACTCGCATCGCGGGGGCTTTAAGTGTACAGCCCTCTCGCATAAGTATAGAAATACCTTCAACCTTTCTCTGGGAGTGAGAGCGCTCTCAAGTCCATCAAGTTCCGTCTGTCGCAGGTCTCCGATTATCAAAGCACTCATGGACGAGAACATCCTTTAACCTAACGTAGGCCGCGGTGGCCGTAACGCCGTCCGGCGCGAGCGACCCGGGTCCGATGTCTTCACCCAGAGAGCCTCAAGCATGGATGGTAAAATACGAGGGCGCACTCGCACTGCACTTCACCCCTCCTGTTTTTTTATCCCTGTGTGCAATTTCAGCGTAAGAGCTCTCCGCCGAGCCGGAGCGCGGGGCTTCAGGGGATGGCACGGCACATTTCAAACCGAGAGATTGCTGAGAACTTAATGCGAGAGCGTGTTAATGACGTTGGAGAGGTGTTCGAGAGGGCCTTCAGCACAGGCTTTGTGGCGTTCTGACCTTCACCAAGTGCAGGTGGAGATCAGGAACAAATAAAAAGTAAAAAACCAGAGAACACACTCATACATGATTATACAATGAAAATAAATATATAACTGAAATCATTTGAGTCTGGTGTTTATTTTCCCTTTTTCTTTTCCATCCATCTATTTGTTTTTCATATACATCATGACCGCATTTTTATTTAATTTCCAATACGTCAAATGCTTTATCATTTTGATTAAAACCAGCTTTGTATTGAATTTTATTTTATTACATTTTTAAACTGCTCTCCATCACGACTCTTATCACAAATCCTGATAATAAAAAATAAATGTTTTCAGGTCTCATAATATAATATATTTTTTCTTCTCATAATGCTCAGCCCTTATCAATTATTTTGAAACTGCAGAAAAATAAACAAGGCGCCTTGCGGCAGCACAGCGACTGGAGCCCATACCGGCGTTCTCCGCAGGACCGACTTGTTACAGGCAACCGGTTTATTATTCTCGTTAAAGCCGGCGAAACAAAGATCAGTGGATTCTAATGTAACCTCCTGATGAGGAGCCTGTTTTTCTCAACTGCAGACAAATTTAAACTCCAAAAAAATAAATAAAAATTAACACACACAACCTCTGACAGGTGAAGTGATTCTCTCGTTACAGTGGCACCGGGGAGTCAATGCCATGTACAGTATTAGGCAGCAACTGAACAGTTTGTCCCTGAAGTTGATGTGTTGTACAAATCTTTACACATTTTTTTTCCCGATTCTGACAACTTGTCTAGACACCCGTACCGGGCCGCACACATCCATGAATTAATTTTTTTCCATTTTATTAAATGATGCGATCATCTGCACATCGCAACACGTGACTCACACGCTCCATGCCCGCTCTGTATAATAACAAAAACAGCCTTTTTCCATCTTCGAAATATTGCTAAACTTAGGAACATCTTATCCGTATCTGATGCAGAAAAGCTCGTTCATGCATTCATGACCTCCAGACTGGACTATTGTAATGCATTACTAGGTGGTTGTCCTGCATCCTCAATAAACAAGCTTCAGTTAATCCAAAATGCAGCTGCCAGGGTTCTCACTAGATCCAGAAAATATGATCATATAACCCCAATATTATCATCCCTGCACTGGCTACCTGTTCAGTTTAGAATAAATTACAAAATAGTATTACTTACATACAAGGCTTTAAATGGTTTAGCTCCCACATACCTAACCAGTCTTCTGATACGCTACAATCCACCACGCGCCTTAAGATCTCAAAACTCCGGACTTCTGGTAGTTCCCAGAATTTCAAAATCTACAAAAGGGGGCGGGGCTTTTTCATATTTAGCTCCAAAGCTTTGGAATAGCCTTCCAGACAGTGTTCGGGGAGCAGACACGGTTTCTCAGTTCAAAAGTAGACTCAAGACGCATCTTTTTAATCTGGCATACACATAACTCATCCCAGTACTCATACTCCAGTACATCTATACCGAATGGCAACTACGCTAATTCTCCCCATCTGTTCTGTATTTCTCTACCCATCCCGAGGCATCGGGAGATTTTGCCAGCCTCAGTAGACAAAGGCCGACCCTGCGAGGTTCCTGAGGCGTCCAGAGAAGGACCAGCTCCAGCTGGATTCAGCTTTATGATGGTTGGAGCTACACATGCTGCTCCTGTGCTTCCAGTGATCCAGACCTCATCTGCCCTCTGCACCTACTGACTCGTCCCTATGCTGAACTGGTCTTCATGTCAATTTAAATAATTTCTGTCATATTGAATTTTCACCTGCACAATAACACAAGATGTTATATCATTTCTATCTGTTATCACCCAGATGAGGATGGGTTCCCTGTTGAGTCTGGTTCCTCTCAAGGTTTCTTCCTAATGACATCTCAGGGAGTTTTTCCTTGCCACCGTCGCCGTCACCCTTGGCTTGCTCATCAGAGAAATTTCATTCATTCGTCTCATTATTATCTGCACATTTTTCTCACACATCCACACTTCCAATTATTTTCTTTTCTATAATTATTATTAGTTGTTTTTATTTATTTATTTTCTATTATAATTTTATTTATTTATTTATTATTTTATATATAATATATATATATATATATATAGTTTTTTTTTTTTTTTTTTAATTTCTTTAATTTTTGTGAAGCTGCTTTGAGACAATGACCATTGTTAAAAGCGCTATATAAATAAAATTGAATTGAAATTGAATTGAATTGTATAATAGATGCAGCCTTAATAGTGTGTCTAAGTCGTTCTGGAATAAAAATCAAGCCCTGACATCCTCAAGTCGCCACAAAAATCTTGTGAGACGGGGTCGTCTGCAGCGACGGCAACGAAAAACAAAATTACGGAGCACACCGGACACAAGGAACACACTTCGGGTGTCACTGTCCCCCATCTCTCCTTCATGGGAACGCCTCGTCACAGGGGAAACACACTCATGTACAAGTTATTATGCTTTGTCTGTATGCTGGTCTGCGGGAAACCGTGGACACCAGTGGTCTAGACATTGCGATGTCTAGACGACTGGGTGAGAGCAACGCCAAAACTGCCCCTCTTTTGGGATGGTCAGTGCAGTCTGCAGTGGTCAGGATGTACCATAATTGCTCGCTCACGATGGAAAAAAACTGGAAAACCAGCCAAGACTCATTGGTGGATGTAGGGAGTGAAGGCTGGTCCATGTAGACCGATCCAACAGAAGAGTCCTGTACTGTAGCACAAACTGCTGAAAAAGTGAAAGCTTGCTCTGATAGACAGGTTTCAGAATCCGCAGACAGCATCACAGTGTGTTGGGTAGCTGCAGATCGGTCAAATATGTCCATGTTGACCCGTGTCCTCCACCAAAAGGTCTACTAATGTGCGCAACAGGTATTCTTTTACATCATGTGGACCTCAACCAGGGGATGCAGAGATGCATCATGGGAGGTTCTGATGAGGAAACCTCAGGTCCTGCCATTCATTACTCTGACACGTCCCGCCCACCTTCACAGACCGGGTCACACCCCTTCACGGAGATGGTGTTCCCTGACGGCAGTGGTCTCGAGTGTGTCGAAGGTGTTGACTCCGCCTCCAGATTTCAATCCGATCAAGCGTCTGAAGGACGTGATGAAGAAACTTGTCCGATCCACACCTTCAGAGGTCTAATGGAGTCCTGGCTCTGTAGGTTTATGGCTGACTTGCCCACTAAAAGGGGATTTACTCGATACTACGCAGGACATCATAATGCTGTGGGCTGATCGGTGTGTGTTTAAGTAACTTTGGAATTATTTCTAATTCAACACCTCACTAAACAAAAATTTTTTTTTTCTTCCACATGCCGTTTGCTCTGTGTTTTTTTTTTTTTTTTTTTTTTTTACCCCCTCGCAACCTGAGTGTTCAGAGTGTCAAAAAGACAGCGCTTTGCACTTTATAAAATAAAATAAAAAAAGTGACCTGCCAGCAGCAGCACTTTTTAAAAGCTTTCTTCGTGAAGTGAAAAACTGCGTGAAAGGATCTTCAGGGGACCGAAAAACATTTCATCTGTAACCTTCTTCAGAGGCGTTTATGGTATACGACTAACACACATACGCTCGGAGTAAAGTACGAGGGGGGGGGGGGGAACATGAATTACAAAAAAAAAAGTGCCACGTAAGAACAATTATTTCATGACAAACTTATCCTGGGAACAGTGTGTGTCCTGGTCTGGACCTAAAACTGCACAATACAACAACAATAAAAAAAAAAAAATGAACTGGAAACTTTTCAGTTCATTCATGTAACAGAAACAGGCACAAAGTCAGACGAGCCGCAGACGTCCAGGACACACGGATGATTTATTCTTCATAACGATGTTCAGACTACCGTAATGAATTATTTACGCCGTCTGCTTGTTTTCTTTTCTCTGCATTTTGAAACACTTTAAAAAAAATAAAATAATAACTTTTAGACCTGACTGTAAACTTTTCACGCAGTTGCAGTGAGCGGTACCTCTTCCCCCGTGCCCTGCATGATGTCCTGGGAAATGGTGTAGATCTTGTTGTGTATCTCCACGCTGCGGCGTTTCCCGCTGCGCACTCGGACCAGCAGCACTCGGAAGTTCGTCCCGCCCAGGTCCAGCGCCAGGAAGTCTCCGTGCTCTAAGGAAGACGGGGGGGACGAGGGGGGATGACACAGGTACACAGGTCAAGTTTAATATACACACAAATCATACATTAACAACACAGCACTGTTTCAGGGAAGGAGATGGGTGTGGCTTTGGATTAAAAAAAAAAAAAAGTGCCAGTCACTCACTGTAAAAAAAATATATAACTAAACAATAAAAAAGGCGTGATCACGTTCAGGAGGTGTGTGTCACTTTTAGTCACACTTAAAGAGGCACGGACTGTCTCACATTCATTTCAGGGAAGGAGGCGTGGCCTTTGTGCCTGTCCGTCATATTCTTTTCCTATACTGTCTCATTACTTTTGTCGTTTCTTTTTCTTTTCTCTTTAAATTACTTTTTCTTTCTTTCATTCTTTGTTTATTCAACTAATCTTTAGTCAGCTAATTAGCTTTCTTTGTTACCTAGTTAGTTTCTGACTTGAACTTGAACTTATTCCTTTCTTTCTTCCATTTCATTTAAGTCTTTCTTACTTTCTTTAATCCTTTCTTTCTTCCAGTTTCCTATATATATTTTTTCTTCATTTCTTTCTGTTCCTTTACCTTCATTCTTATCTTCTTTTCTCTCCACTGT
Organism: Channallabes apus; assembly: GCA_030522415.1. Taxonomy (NCBI): domain Eukaryota; kingdom Metazoa; phylum Chordata; class Actinopteri; order Siluriformes; family Clariidae; genus Channallabes; species Channallabes apus. The sequence continues at coordinate 33,278,305 of CM060122.1, forward strand.
CCGTTTTCTCATTCCTTTCATGTTTTCTTCTTTTCTTTCTCTTAGCTTCTTTCTTTTTTCATTCACCATAGACCAGACCCCCCCCCCCCCATTTATTTGACCCTCTTATTACCTTCCTTTCTTTCTTCTTACCTCATTTCTTCTATCCGTCTTTCTCTTACCTGCCTTTACCTCTTTTCCCCTTTCATCCTCGAATAGAAGCAGTGAGGTTTTTTGTTTTTTTTAACACTACACCTCTCTCTAACATTTCTGGGTCACTTCTGGGTCACCTGTTGTCTCTTGAAGCGTTTATTATTTCACAATAATCTGCATAAGGCAGCTGCTCAGTTAAACCTTCATACGGAGGACAGAAGGTGGAAACGCTTTATAATGTCCTGAACAACTAAATGTGGGGTCGTAACCTGATTTGAGATTTGCATCGTCAAACCACTGAACTGAACGGCGCAGGACGTCCAGGAGCCGTTCAAAACTTGTTCTTGTCGGTGGGAAGCAAAGCAAAGCGAAAGCTGTTTCGAGAATCAACCCACGATACCGATGTATTTTATAAGTGTACTTTAAACATGACTCACTGCAACAGGAAGTAGTTCTGTATGCTTGAGCACTTGACATTCAGCACCTAACAAGGAGAGCTGGAGGCTTTTATCTGCCCGCGTTCCTGCAGACGTACTCGTCTGTACCCGAGCGAGCGCGTCATCAACACAAACACGTCTCATCAGTGTGTACGATCAAACAGAGAGCACGCAGGGATAAAAAGGAGATGAGACGCGAGAGAACCCTACACGTCACGTCTGACTACAAACAACATTCGTTTCAGGTGACACAGCGTGGGATTTTGTACATTGTGTGCGCTTTTTTTTGGGGGGTAAATAAATAAATAAGTAAATAAATAAACAAAAATAAATGGTTGACCTTTTCAGTGATGCGTACTCATTAAAATGTATTTCTCTCTCCACAGGAGAATGCGTATTATGGGCCGCGCTACGGACGCGTGTACGCTCTGAACCCTTTGCTGAAACACAGCGAGAGCGGGAACACCGCGGGAAAAAAATAGTCTTTAAAAAAAATTTAAATAAATAAAAAAGGTCTTCCTGCTGCTCTCCTTGAAATGATTTAGTGTTTGCCGTTTGAGACGTCCTGATGAGTTTAATAATTTTTTTATCAGGCTGCGCAGCAGTGCCGATTTATCTAGTGACATCTCGGGGAATACAAATGAAGCTTTTAGTTACTGCATAATTGCTTTTCCGACTTGGGAATGCAAACAAAAATAATAATAATAATCCACCGACAAGGCGGACATCTCTATAAAGCATACAGGTCTGTGCAGAAGTCTTGACACCCCCCCCTCCTCAGAGACAACCTCTGAGGCCGTCACAGAGCAGCTGTATTTGTACTGACATTAGATTACACACAGGTGGACACTATTTAGTCATTAGCACTCATCAGGCAATGTCTATGGCCAACTGACTGCACTCAGACCAAAGTGGGCTGAATAATTACGCACACCCCACTTTGCAGCTACTTATTTGTAAAAAAAAAAATGTTTGGAATCATGTATGATTTTCGTTCCACTTCTCGCGTGTACACCACTTTGTATTGGTCTTTCACGTGGAATTCCAATAAAACTGATTCATGTTTGTGGCTGTAATGTGACAAAATGTGGAAAAGTTCAAGGGGGTCTGTATATATGGTAATTACAATGATCGGACCCAAGCACCTGCGTTATCACCACATGGGCGCACCAGAAAGACAGTAGGCCCAAAGAAAAGTTATTAACCACTTTTTACCATAAATTTAAGGCGTCTTCACGATTGACCCGAAAAATCCCTTCGCAATTTTGCATCCTCAGTGTCTCGAGATCATATTGGCCCAGTTTGGTGGCGATCGTATAAATCCCCTAGGAGGAGTATTTCGAAATCTGAAAATAACTGTTGAGTAGATGTTTATGACATGCACAGCGAAAGTTGTTCAGCTCAATGAGATCTAAATCAATTGTTTATGTAATGAGGTAAAAATTAATTGTTTATGTATCAGCCTCAGCAGCGACCTCATTTCCCCTCTCGTTTGTTCCAACCACTCAGCAGTAAACTAATCACCTGATCATCGGTCATCATCTGCCGCTGTTTCTCACTCGGTCAGGACTTTGGTTAGATGTGTTTAATGCTTGAATGATTGATAGATCACTGGGTGGCTTAACAAGTGTGTGTGTGTGTGTGTGTGTGTGTGTGTGAATACAAATTTATAGACAGGTTTGACATTAAAAGGCGGGATCAATTCGTATCGCCCATCACATCCCAGCTTAGAACAAATTAGGGCTGTTTAAAAAAAATAAATAAAAAATCAATCAATACTCCAATACTAATGGGGGAAAAAAATTTGCATTGAATTAGACATTCACACGCAACAGTATCGACTAGCATTAATAACACTGAGCTGGCCGAACATGGGAAGTGCTGCTTCATGATGATGTTTTGAAAAAAAAAAAGGACGGAAAAAAAAAATGTACCATTTGGAATTGGTGTTTTGCATCCAAGACAAATGACCAGGGAAAGGCTGAGGACGTCGATAAGCCTGTATGCAAAACAACACTGCAAAGTTGTGGCGAGGAGGGCGAGAACCACAACCACCTTGGTGACCTGTGGGCGGGGCCACGAGTCTCACTGAGAGCTGGAGATATCTTTAAAAAAAGGTTTTAAAAAAAGTCTGTGACCTAAAAAGAAGCATTTCTCTGTGAGAAATAAACTGTACGGGACAAAATAGAATATTTATATAAAGTAATAACGATATGTATGAAGAAAAAAAAGTTAATCTGAAGAATTTACAATATTTACAATAATTTATAATTCCTGTCATGTTGGTCAAGGCCAGTGACATTACTTTCTTTATTATTATTATTATTATTCTGTTAAATGACTTTTCAAAAGCAATATCTGATTTTCATGTGATTAATCCATGTCCATTAAAATATTATTCATTATTAATTTTGTCAGTTTCGAGTTATTTCCACGGCCGCCGTTGTTGTTGTTTTTTTTTTCCTTTCTTTGATGGACACATTCATCCAAACCCTTATTGACTTATTGAGCGTATTTATTTATTTGCATTACATTAGACAATCTAGAATTGTGTCCCCGTTGATGTCTCGTTATTCTATGTATTGTAATGTATTATTGTCTTAATAACCCTGGAACTAAAGCACAGCCGTGCTCTGAAAGTGAACCTAAAAGTTTGTGCACTGATCGTTCCACATCAGACTGCTCTCTCACCGAGGGACGGTCCAACACTAACGTCTCTTCTGGACAGAAGTTAAAATGATGTCTTTTTATTTTTAGTTTTTATTTATTTTTTATCCGTGACCGAGCTCCAGATCACGGACATGTCTGTCTCTCTCTCCCTCACCTGTGCCGTCGGGCGTGGCTCTGACGTAGGTGGGCAGCATTTTGACGGACGCCGAGTCATGCGTGTCCCGGGCGAGTCCCTTTTTCATCTGCACCTCCATCCTCTTCTTCACCTCCATCAGTTGTTCGCGGCTGAGCCGCAGCGTGTCCAGGACCTGCTGGCGCTCGGCGTGCTGCTTCGCCAGCCTGTAGGCCACCGCCGTTACCATGGCGGCGCCCTTTCCGCTGCCGTCCTCCGAGCGCATGAAGCGCACGTCGCAGTCGGGGACTAGACAACGCACCATCTTGTGTAGCCGCCGCGCAAACCTGAGCGACAAACACACACATATGGATTAGCATTAGCATAACTCGTAGCGTGAGTGACCTTATGGTGATGAGGAGGCGCGGTACTCACTGCGGGTGGTTCTTGTACACGGAGCCGTCGACTCCGATCGTAGTGCGCATACGATCTACGGCCTTGTTGTCGCGGATTTGCCGCAGCACGGCGACGAGCGACGCCGCGCACAGGTGAGCCGCGCGCGTCGACACGATCTCACACACCCGCTGCACGGCCACGCAATCCTCGGGGGACGGATCCAAACCCAGATCACGCAGAACCTTCTCCACACACACCAGGCCTTCCTTACTCCTACACACACACACACACACACACACACACACACACACACACACACACAGCAGTTCAGAAAAGGGTCCTGATCCCATTCTGCTGTCAGAATGAGATTATGTGTTGAAAGAGATAATAAAACACAGGATACGATCACAGCCGCGGTGTTAGCGAGTCTCTCTGGGGTTTTCTGAAAGCCGATTTAATAAAAGCGGTTTGGAAGCAGAGTTTTATCTGGGATTTGGATTTAAATCTGAAGTGGGTGTGGCCTAAACACTACCTCTGTTAAAACGTATAAACGGACAGGTTCTCACCAAACGGGCGACACCGCTAGCGGGAAAAAATAAAAAATAAATAAAGTGAGACGCTACAGTACGTTTAAAAAATAAATAAATAAATAAAAAAATAGAGCTTTTCAGTCCCACCCACTTCGTTTCTATTGGTTCACAGCACAGCGTTTTATGACATCACAAGTCAAGAAGGGAAAGAAGCATTTAATCAGGATCATCTGTAGACGTCGGACACTTTATAGAGCGTAAAAGTGAACTATGAGCAACAGAACAACCTTACTGAGACAGTTACTGATTGTCAACCTTAAACACTCAAACAGCCACCGGGAGCCATAAAACCCTTTAGACGTCTAAAATAAAGATTACGCTGCATATATCGTTCTTTACCTTTATGGTACTGTATGTATAAAAATAATAATCTATGTGTTGCATTTATGAACTCAATGAACTGCTACAGAGGAAACGAAATTTAATATCTGAGCAAAATTATCGCACATCGGCAGTTTTGACGTATATTTTGAGAATTAAACAAGTTTTATTTTAATGTTACAAGATCACCATAATCTTCACATTTAGAATTACATAAAACAAAATGACAAGGGGCGTTTCTTTTCAAATTTACTACATACTGAACTTTATACCAGAACTGGATGAAACAGCCGAGTAACATCGAGCGTCATAAACAAGAAATTTAGACCTTTATAAAAGTTTTTCTTCCAAAATGTAAAAAAACTGATAATCGATAAAATCAATCAGTCTCATTATGTCATGGTGTTCCAAAGAAAACCGGAATGAACCAGTTTAACAATTATGATCATTTTTCTTTCTTTATTTATTCGTTCTTTCAACACAGCGCCGTCTCTCGTTCAGCAGGAGGAATCGAAGTGAGGAGAAAAAAAGCGGGACGTCAGGGAGGGGAAAAAAAAAAAAACAGACAGGAGATGAAAAGTCCTGATCCGACTGTGCTTCAGAAAAAACAACAACAAAGAAGACAGAGCCGCGACATACAGTATGGAGGAACGCGCTGATGGTCCTCGCGGCTGACGGACAGCCACAGCGATGATTTAACGCGAGTCTCGTAACTTTTAAAATATTCTTTGTACTTCGTTTTACTGTCGAAACTTCGCTCCACACCGGTCCAGAGTGAGCGCTTTAGCCCGGCTAATAAAGTTACATTTAAATAAGACTGAGAGCAAATCAAGTGCAGGTGAGCAGCAGCTTAACTTTGTGTGTGTTTATATTCGCAAGACATATATTTATATTATAGATATTAACAATGAATCATTATCTGATTAAGTGGTGTTAATAATTAATTTAACTGATTATATTTGTTTTGCATAATACGGCTCACACTTCTATTAACTCTCTAAGAATAATACAACACAGAGACACGAAGAGCATTAGGTTATTATTCTGCTTTATGAAACTATACGACTATGGAGAATAATTTCAGGTTATTGTTATTAATCTAGCTCATCGTGCTGTGACGAGATACAGGAGCCACACGAGGAGAGAGAGCGAAGTTCAGCAGCGAGTAAAACTCACAGCTTTTTCTTTATCTGTAACAGAGAGGTTAATTGGTCCGGCTGCCAGTGAGCATGACGATCATATATTAAAAAATATATATATAAATATATATTAAAAATAAAGAGAGCGAGACTTAATAATAATCTTTTTAGAGGACATAATGAGGCATCACACCAGGGCCGTGTTAAATGCCAGCTCGTCCCAGAGGCCACGGACACGGACACACGGTGCTGTGAGAGACACCAGGACGCAGAAGACCAGGACCAGTCAGAGCACATGATTAAAAAACAGGACATTCAATCTGTGTGTGTGTTTTGTATAAGTTATTCCATAGCCTGAGGTCACTGTGTGTGTGTGTGTGTGTGTGTAAGGCGGCGCTGAGGGTGCACTGCTATTCATAATACACACACACACACACACACACACGCATTAGAGAGGTACTGACTTGTCGTTCTCGATGTCCGAGACGTAGCTGGTTTTGAAGTGGCCGTTGACGAGCAGGTCGGGCGTGGTCCGGCCCTTAAACAGCAGTCCTGCTTTAGTCATCTTCACTAGAATGATCCGCACCAGCTCACCCATGTACATACCACTGATCATCTTCTCAAACCTGCGCACACACACACACACACACACACACACACACACACTTATTTATAAATGTATTTACAACAGAGGTGGCCGTGGTATATGGTATAGTATACTAACACTAAAGGAGGCGTGGCTTGTCATTCATGCATGTCAGATACACAAAAGGAGGCGTGGCTTGTCCCCGGTGCATGTCAATCATAGTAAGGAAAATGTGGCATGTGCTCTGGGCATAAGGAGGCGTGGCTTGTCCCCTGTGCAAATCAGTTACAGTAAAGGGGGCGTGGCTTGTCCCCTGTGCATATCGGTTACAGTAAAGGGGCGTGGCTTGTCCCCTGTGCAAATCAGATACAGTAAAGGGGGCGTGGCTTGTTCCCTGTGCATATCGGTTACAGTAAAGGGGGCGTGGCTTGTTCCCTGTGCATGTCGGTTACAGTAAAGAGGGCGTGGCTTGTTCCCTGTGCATGTCGGTTACAGTAAAGGGGGCGTGGCTTGTTCCCTGTGCATGTCGGTTACAGTAAGGGGGCGTGGCTTATCCCTGTGCATGTCAGTTACATTAAAGTGGGCGTGGCTTATCCCTGTGCATGTCAGTTACAGTAAAGGAGGCGTGGCTTGTTCCCTGTGCATGTTGAGTACAGTAAAGGGGGTGTGGCTTGTTCCCTGTGCATGTCAGTTACAGTAAAGGAGGCGTGGCTTGTTCCCTGTGCATGTTGGGTACGGTAAAGGGGGCGTGGCTTGTTCCCTGTGCGTGTTGGTTACGGTAAAGGGGGCGTGGCTTGTTCCCTGTGCGTGTCGGTTACACTATAGGAGGTGTGGCCTATCCTCTGTGCGCGTCAACGTAGGCGTGCCCTACAGACGAACAGTGTGCACGTCAGTCACACTAAAGAAGGTGTGGTTTGTCCTCTATGCATGTCAGTCACAGTAAAGGAGGCGTGGCTTGTATGTCAACGTGGGTGAAAGTGTCTTCGTACACAAGGTCTGTGTCTCACTTACTCACTAAATACTTAACACGCTGCTTTATAATTAACGACTGACCCGGTGACCTCACTGAGGAACTGCGAGCTGCTCTTAAATAAACGTGTCGTGCCTCATGTCACACGACACCAGCAGATCTGGAACAACCTTCACACTTATCACCGCCACTTTAATAACAAGGACAAAAAAAAATCTAACTATCTGTCTGCGTCTCAAAATATAAAAGTCTAATCTCCTTCAGTAAGAAAGTCACGGCGTGTTTGTGCTTCAGACCGTTCTGTTCCTCTTCAGAAAGAGACAGAACGCAGAGAGAAACAGAAACACGTTCCTTAAATCCTGCACTCGGGAAGAGAAACGCCCGAGCTCTGAACACGACGCCGCGATACAGCGCGCGGCTCTGGCGTCACTCACAGCTGTTTCCCGGGGTTCAGAGATCCGGCGTCGATCTCGCGGTCGAAGTCGGTGCGGATGTCGTCGAGCGCACCGTCGTCTCCGAAAGCTCCCCACTCCATGTTCACACACATTCGGCCTTCGTCTCCTTCCACCAGCTCCAGGTTCCTCATCTCCTCCATGTAGCATGCGTTCGTCCCCGTACCTACACACAAACGGAAAAAAAGTCATCGTGAAGCAGGTACTTATGGGTAAAGAGGGAATGTGAAAAAAAAAAAAAAAAGGATTAGTAATGACGTGCAACACTTCATCAAATTTCTGAAATTGCCTTCAGGTGGAGAGAGAAAGAGAGAGAGAGAGAGAGAGAGAGAGAGAGAGAGAGAAGACTCGCCTACGATGAGGCCGATCTCGCAGTTATGGTCGTCGAAGCCGCAGGTCATCATGGTGCCAACAGTGTCGTTGATCACGGCAACGATGTCGATGTCGAAGTCCTGACGAAGGAAAAGAGACGACTTTAAAACGTAGCACAGTAAGGGTTTATTCCTTTCCTGGAGCTGAAGACAAATCCATGATCGCTCCTCGCAGATTCTTTATAGATACTATAAAAACTTTAGAAACAATTCTGAAAACAAATTCATGAATGAATGAAAGTTTTCGACGTTTAACATGACGTATGAACAGTCTATGGTGAAGTCTCTTCTGTTTATTCCTTTTATTTCTTAATTTTTTAAATGAGCGAACTACAGAAAATACTATCAAACCAGATTTCCAATTTTGAGATACGGCGGTACATCAGCATATGCGTTTAATCCGTTCCTGAGGCGAGGTCTTAAGATCAAAATTCCATATTATCAAATGTATAAACATATAATCTGCAAAAATAATGTAAAAAAATATAAACAAATTTTTTCAATATAAAAATACAAAAAACAATCAAAACTGGGGCCTCCGAGTGGCGCAACGTTAAAGCACTCGCCCCATCATCCGAAGATCGCTGGTTTGGTTCCCGGGTGATGCTGTAACCTCTCACAACCGGAGGTCTAGAGAGAGCTGATTGGCCGAGCTCTCTCAGACGGGAGGGATGAGACGTACTTCGTGCTCAAACATTAATCACGGCTCGACAGCCAATCAGGGGTGTCCGTGAGTTCACGCAAGTGGAGGGAGTGGATAGCGCTGTCCTCCGAGTGTGTTACGCCGCTCCCAACGATGAGTGAGCGAGCAGTTCGAAAAGATGCGGTCTTTTGTGTGAATCCCCTTTCAGAAACAAACACACACACGCGTGCGCACGAGAGACACAGTCATCTCTCCAAAGAAACTCGGCTCGGTCACAAATCTTTTCAGCGGTAAGGTGCTGGTTCATTTGTTTGTTTCTTTTACTTTACAGCAGTGATTCTGTTAGTTTGCACTCACACGAGTGTCATTAGCAATGTTTGATACTGATTTTCAGATAAAACAGTGTAGCGGGAGAGAGATGTTGATTTATGACCGCTGTTTACGGAAGTGTCGTCCACTGACGGGAGATGCATTGTGGGTAATGCAGTCCGGTGTGTGTGAACGCGAATGCGAGATGTAAGCTGGATATAGAGCCTGAGTTTTATTCTTCAAGTAGTTATTCCAGTTGGATTTAAGTGCAGGACACACGAAAGTTTGTACTTTAGCCCGACAATGCAGAAAATAAAAGAACGGGCATCGAGCAGTTTGTCCATCTCATCATTACACGAGCATGAATTAACGGGCTGTTACGCTGTCGCGAGCAACATTAAAATAAAGTGGAGAAGCTTTAATAATTCAGATACGAACAACAGTCTTTCCGTTAATGTGTGTGTGTTTAATTCAGACGAAAGGAGAAAGTTGTACTGTGTAAGATGAGAAGGGGGAGACAGGAGGGGCTGAAAGAAAGAGTCTCCACTTACTCTAGCCTCACACACACACACACACTGCACACACACAGCGCCTGAAAGACTTATCTGTCTGGATTTATTTTTTACTTTTTTGAAAGGTAAAGTGCAGGTTAGTTTGTTTTATTTTTACTTAAATAAATGTAAATCATTTTTACGTATTTATTTTTTTGGGCTGTAGAACGAATAATTTAAGTTTCCATTATTTCCTATGGGAAAATTAAATTTGGTTTACGAGTGTTTTGGAATACGAGCCTGCTTCCGGAACGAATTATGCTCGTAATCCGAGGTTCCACTGTATATATATATATATTTTTTTTGTTTGTTTGTTTTTTGCATTTTGTGGTTTGCATTTCGGCTTTCCACTGACACAAACAGGTTTAAACCGGCTCCCGAACGTACGTACGGCTTTCCGATACAGTTAGTTCAATTCCGTCACTCGAATGACAAAAAAATTATTCGAATGCTGAGGTAAAATTTCTTGTAAAACATCAGTTCTTAAGGCGGAAATTCGTCAGATGGGGGGTTTGGATGCCTTGGTACCGCTGCATTAGTTTTTTTTTAAATGATTATTATTACTATTGTTATTATAAAGCGTACGATAAGAATGATGCAGCGTTGACCCCACACCCCCCTCGTGAAATGGTGATTCCTGATATTTTTTCCAGAATCCTTTTCTTTCCTTTAGCCACTTTTATTGCCTAGACATTCCTTCAGGTCATCGATTCATCTTCCTACTCTACTGTTTCTCAGAAACGAGAAATTAATAAATGCATCATAGAAATAAATCTAAATATTGTGTTAAAGGTCATCTGTATTTGCTGTTTGCCCTCTTCTGTGCTGCAGGTAACCACCGAATCCGCTGTCTGAAACAGCAGGTATAATCACACACCTGTGGGGGAAACGGGGAAACACTACTGAGAGAGTAAAAACACTGTCGCCTCTCACAGCTGAAATCTTTCACCGCTTTCTGATTTCGTTTTTTTCTGAACAAACAGAGGCTTATCAGGAGACAATGATGATGACGATTGTGAACGTGCTTTACCGCGTCACTCTGGCTAACGCTTACGTGAATCATTTGTTAAATCCTGTTTACACCGTGTGAATTAAACGCTAACTGAATCAGAAGCGTAAACGGTCTGCTACACTCGCCGAACAGAAGCAAACCAAAGAACTTCGCAGCATCGGGAGAGTTTTCACAGAGGATGATGATGTAACCCTGAGAAACGACGGCAGGGCAAAGCTCATCTCCACAGAGGACACACAGGATTAGTGATGTCACTGAGGCGTCCCGAGGCGCGACCGGGGAAAAGATGATTGATGCGCGATGATTTTTTTTTTTTACAAGACGTGAGGAGAATATTCCAGATCGGAGAAAAGCTTCCCCTCCACGTCCGTCTTCATCGTCGCGGGTCTTACCCCTCTCTTTTTGATGGCTTTTCTCAGCAGCATGACCACGTCTTTCCCCTCCACGCCGCTCGCCTTGAAGCCCTTTGTCCACGACACCAGGATGCTCTGCCACAACACACACACACACACAGGTTAATTATAGAAATAAAGACATTTTGTTTTTAAACAAGAATGTGAAACAAAAGGGGCGGGGCTTGTGAGAGCTTAGCCTAACTTATCCTAGCTTAAAATATCTCTCACGTTTATTGAACACTGTACTGAAAGTAATAAAACAAGACTCCTGATTGCGCAAACGAATAGCTGGATATTAGCTGCGGCTCTCTGGTGCCACCTAGTATCACTAGAAAGTACTGCACCACATATCCGCTAGCAAGGGGGGGAAAAATATTCTAACTATGGTTTCAGGTGAATGAAAATCATTTTACCTCCATCGTAAAGTTAAAAACAAATATTGTGGAACCAAACGACTAAAGCTTGTAACTATGGGAAAAAACATAGCTACTCAAACTCTTAATAAATTAATGTTCTGCTTTAGATGAGATTATTAAAGTCATTACAAAACTGTTAAACGTGTAACACACGTTTTTCCGCACTTCATAGCCCGAATAATGACCTAACACCAATTACATTTTTTTTTTTAACACCAAAATGTCAAAGAGAATGCAGACTTTAATTACGACATTAATTAAAGGAATAAACAAGCCCCAGAAACCTGAGCTCAAACATTTAACAAACACACACACACTCACCTCGTCCAGTTTGGTCTGCTGGCAGGGGAAGGAGAAGGTGAAGCCCAGCGGCAGTTTCTGCTCCTTGATGCCGAGTTTCTCCAGGAAGTTGGCGAGGCATTCAGTGATGTGGTCAAAGAGCTGAGAGAGAGAGAGAGAGAGAGAGAGAGAGAGAGAGAGGGGGGGGGGGGGAAGCACTGATTAAACGACAACAATCTTCAGCAAACAGCTTTTACTCCTCATATAATACAGATAAAGTTTGTGCACCTATGCCAAGACTGTTAACACAGGTCTCAGAGAACCCCTGAAGCGTATGTGTGTGCGCGTGCGCGCGTTAATGCCCCTGTTGAAACGCCGTTTGTTTTTAATTCCTGAAAGTTTCACTCCTGCTCTGAACGTGCCATTTCAGTGTCTATGTAAATGAGCTCCTGCTGAGACATGCCTGAAACAAGCCCTTTTAAACTAGAGAGGAAACGAGAGCTTAATTAGACCGACAGGTTTAGAAATGTAATTATAAAATAAATCTTATGTGAGGAAAACAATCACATGAACACATGCAGAAAGTTTCCCCCTCGGGTTTTCAGGATGCTCAAACTTTTGCACTGCTCTCTTCAAACACAGGGTGATAACAGCAACGTTTAAACTGTTTCTTTAAGACTACAAATCAAACAGACGAGGAGTCTAAACATTGTGTTTTAACCCTCGGATATTTCAGAAACGCTTCATTCTTGCAGAAATGTGTCGAGAAACAGTCTGAGTGTTTGATGAGGAACAGCCCTGAGACGCGCAACTGCACGACCTTTAAGTGAATTTAGTTGAATGTTGCTGATTTTTTTAGTTTAGGGGAAAGACATTTTCGGAGGAATAAATGGGCGGGGACAATCTGGTACTGGATTAAAAATATCTATATATTTGTTTATTTTATTTCCATTTTATTGATAATCAGACTCTGCAGAGTGTTTTATTAACTCTTTCCCACACTTCTCTCTGTATCGGTTTTGATGCCCGATGAATAATTAAGCGAAATGTTTCGTGTTAGAACTTTAGCTAAAAATGAGTAAAAATCAAAACGTCTCTGGAGAACTTCTTTGAAAAATAAAAGATCATTTAAAAATTAATACAAATTAATTATACTGTGTTTTTAGGTTTTCAGATAGGTCGCATAGAATAAAAATATATTATTACTTTTATAAAGGCAGATGTTCCTCACACCGCTAAAGGTCTCCAAACTTTTGACTTTTCCTAAACATTTCATCAACAGACGATACATCTGGGTTTCTTTTTCCGTCCTTCCTCCCAAACCACAGTAAAAGGAGAATTTTTTTTTATGATGTTTTCTCACTACATTTATATTATTTTCTTTTGTCAGTCATCTCAGTGAAAGGCTCCAATTTACTGGGTTTTTGTGTGTGTGTGTTTTTTTTTTTCTTTTCATATTCCCTCTCGAGCACTTCTTGTGCATGTGGAGGAGTGTGTACAGATTAAAGAAATAAGAGCTCAGGACAAAAGAAAATCCTCTTTTTGTTAATCTCACATCTTTATACAGGAAGTGAGGACGCGAGCCGGAGGAGGAAAAGGACAAAAGCCTGACAGATGAACATCAAAGGATAAGAAACGCAGAGAACAGACTAACATCAAAGGGAAAAACAGAAAATTGAAAACATACACACACACACACACCTCTGTCCCGCTGCCCCTCATCAGTGTCTCTGGAATGGCGTAGATCTGGTTCTCCATCTCCACCGTCTGTTTGCCGTTAGAGGAAACTTTCACTCGCAGGATTCTGAAGTTCGTCCCTCCGAGGTCGAGCGCCAGGAAATCACCTTTCTCTGTTAGAACACACACACACACACACACACACACACACACACACACGTGTGAGGAAAACGTTACGGAACACAACAACACACACACACACACACACACACTTACAACATCACACACACAACGCTGCATACAACACACAGGTGTGTGTGTGTGTGTGTGTGTGTGTGTGTGTGTTGTCTTTTCTACAACACGAGTGTGTGTGATGTCTTTTCTACAACACGAGTGTGTGTGTGTGTGTGTGTGTGTGTGTGTGTGATGTCTTTTCTACAGTACGACTGTGTGTGTGTGTGATGTCTTTTCTACAGTACGAGTGTGTGTGTGTGTGTGTAAGAGTGTGTGTGTGTGTTTCTCTCTCTATTCATGAGTGAATTAAACCGAAACAACCTTCATTCCTGTGAAACGACGTCCAATATAATCTCACACTTTATGCTTTTCAGATACGATGTGACATAAAAGCCTCAGGTGTGTGTGTGTGTGTGTGTGTGTGTGTGTGTGTGTGTATCCATAGAAAGCACCTGACTATGAGCTGAGTCAGTACTCCAGGTTTAGGTGGCACGCGGTACACACGTTAGTGTCTAACGTTAACACGTCGTATCATTTTTATCTGTTCATCATTTGAACGTGTTTAAACTCAGCCGCTCAGGGTTCGTCCCCAAAGTCACGTGAGAAACAAACCGTCCGTCTCTGATACAGAGTGTGAGAACGCGAAAGTGAAAAGAAAGGAGGAAGTGATGAAGGGGAAAAGAGAAAAATTATTAACTCCGCTATCAGGAGGGCCGCCGTAAAATGAGCTGATACACAGTCGGGTCAACAAGGAAAAGCAAACAGACGCACACCGCATCATTACAAGGTGTTTTAGGTTCAATACCACTAATGCTTTTTAGTGCGTTTGTGATTTTTTTTTTTTTTTAAAGCAAATTACGAGATAGATAAATATATATGTATAATATACAACGAACATACAACGGACACTGTGAAAATTGTTTTGTTGATTGTTTAAATGGGTGGCGTAGGGGTCAGCACCGCACCGTCGCCTCGCACCTCCAGGGTTGAGGGTTCGATTCCAGCTCCAGTAGATGGCGATGTTGCCACCGAGGCCTCAAACCGATGTGATGATATGATACTCTCATAAAACACGAGTATTTGCAGAAGATAGATTCAGGTTCTATAAATACTCGTGCTTTATAAGAGTATCGCAGCATCTTTTGTGTTCATGAGATGTCGGCTGGCGTATTTTTAAACTGTATAATTTTAAACAATTTGATGTTTACTTTGACCGTCGACATGAGATGGAGATCTTTTAATTCACTTGCTTAATTAATTTACTTCATCCGGTATGTTCATACCGTTTATACTTTATGTGGGATTTTGTATTTTCTTGGTCATGGGCATGACCAGTAATAATCTTTAACGTAATTATAACCGGATAAAAAGCCTGCCTTGTCGTTCTTTCATAAATAAACGCTGTAGTCGTAGACGACCTGCTACGCTCCGAGAGGAATCCGGTAAAAAGCAGGATGCTGTCAATCATTCACAGGTAATAAAGCACAGTTTGTGTCTTGTCTGATAAGAGATAAGTAACATGATGACTGTATTAACTAACTCGTGGGCTCACTGCCCAGTGCTACTGTGTGATGGAGGTGCACCCCTCCTCCCCCTCCTGCCCCCCCTCACGGTGGCGGTGGCGTTACCTGTTCCATCGGGTGTGGAGCGCACATACGTAGGCAGCATTTTGACCGATGCGGTGAGGTTGGTGTCCCTGCCCAGGCCTTTGTCCATGTCCCTTCTGAAGCGGTGGGACACGTCCATCAGGTTCTCGTTGGACAGACGGAGGTGGTACAGGAACTTATCGACCTGAAGGACAGGAGACAGGAGACAAGGGCATCAGTGAACAGCTGCAGTCTATAAACGTACATTAGAAACAATGCGAGAGTCACATGATGGTCTGGTAGGGATGAGGACTTAAAAATACAAAGCATGAGATTTACTAAACACATGTGTCTATAATCCACAGTACTTTTGGAACACAGGCCACACCCCCTTCAATAGGCCACACCTTCCCTGGGACTGAAACAAAGAGGTATGCCTTCTTTTCCGGGACTGAGAGAAAACAAAAGCCACGCCTCCTTCACTGTGATTAACCAATATAGAGGCCACGCCTTCTTCATTGTGATTGACTGATAACAAAAGACACGCCTCCTTTACTGTGATTGACTATACAGAAGTCACGCCTCGCTCACTGTGATAAATGATAGAAGCCACGCCTCCTTCACTGTGTTAACCGATACTGAGGCCACGCCTCCTTCATTGTGATTGAAACCAAGCCCCGCCTCAGGAGAGAACCTGACACACACCTGCTTCAAAATGATTGACGGGTACAAGCCACCCCCTTATTTTACAGTAATGCACAGCGCAGAGATGTCGCTCCCAGCTCCACACAGCCAAAGAGGCCATGACTCAGAATGAACACGTCTCCTTGTCTCCGTGACTGACGAGTTACGCCCACATCCTGTACCGTGCCGCGCACCACGTCCACGTCCGCTCAGTGAGACACTCATCATGAATTCACCGTGCTGTGTTCAGTCCTCTGAATTCATTCATTCCTTTATCGTGGAATGAGGCTCTGCACAGAACGGGAAATGTCACACCTCCTGTCCCCCCGCTCATCCCGGACAAATGTAGAGCGTAACATTTAAAACACGTCCTGGAGAGGTGACCGGGTCGAAAAGGCTGTGCGAGTCATGTGGGTGACATCTGATCTCTGTGGGGAACGCCGATACTCGGGATCCGAGACAGTGAAATTTCCTAGAGGACAAAAAGAGGTCTGTCTGTCTGAAGGGGAAGTAAGACAGCGTCCTGATTCAGACACGTCCAGGAAAAGTCTCACCCGGTTAAAAAAAATTAATAAATAAAATAACCCCAGCGTGACTCAAGCAGTGAACACACGCCAAAAACGTCTGAGAATCAGGTCAGTCATCTCATTTACACTTCCCCATTACTCGGATTATGTGTTTCTCACACACACACACACACACACACACACACACCCTTATTACACACACTTCTATTCATTCGCTGAGGATCCGCAAGCGGCCAGGCTTGTGCAATTTAGGTTCCTGCAGCAACCATGTGACACGACACCAGAGACGGCAAGTGGGAAAAAAAAAAAAAAAAAAAAAAAAAAACCACACACACACTTCAGGCCTCCTCAACCTCCCAACCCTCCAGAGTAAACACTGCAACAGCATGTAGTAATTATAACCTGTGTGGTAACAAAACTTCCACTTTGTCCACATTTGTCCAAGTCTTTAAACCTTAATTATATTCTATTTTCATTGTTCTTTATTCTTACGGCATGGTTTCTACACGCGTCTATACGTTCTGTTTTGGAGAGACAGCTGAAATCATCAACGGGACACAAACTTAAGTCCCAAAAGGCTCGCGCTGATGCATCTTCCACGTTTTCTGAATCCCTAGAGCAGGTCTATAAATAAACATAACGCACAGAGTCAAAACTAAAATACACTGCTTTCGGTCATCGATCAAATGTGTACATGAACTGTAGGGCCGGTTTAATCTGTGGACTCTACGTGCTTGCAATCACAGCAACTTGTGTAAGAGACAGGCTGCCGCAGACACATGCCACTTCCCCTCTAGGGTGCCAATACTTTTGCCCTAAATGAGACATTTCAGGCTCATGAGTCTAAATTCATGATTTTTGCTTTGTGTTGCGTTCTTTCAAGCCCTAATCCAAGCCAAAACACTCATGTATTAAATTTTTTTTTTATGGGGGGTTCATGCAAATGTTCTTCGTAAGCTGAACTGAACTAACAATAAACAACAATTACAAATAAATTTCATTTCAACAAACAATTTTCATTGATCGACACAAAGACAGAAATCACCAAGGATGCTTCTTAGGCGTGAGGAAAAACGATGGGGGGGGGAATAAAAAAGAAAATGTTAAAAAAAGCATGTTATAAGTTTCGTAGGCGCTAATATGTAGCCGCCTCCCACAACACACACTTCTTCGATTTATGAAGCGCCATTACTTTTGCATTACTTGCCATAATTTTGTCAATTTGCTTCGATAAGACAATTTTACAAAATGGTCAATAAATTGGTGTTTAATTGCTTTTGCGGAAAGAAATAAAATTTGTAACCAAAAAACTTGTAGAAAAATTTGAAGTTTGAAGTTTTTGAAAGTTAATGTTAGAAAGTCTCCTTAAACATAACTTTTACACAAAACGAAACGCAGGATGCACAAGTTTTTCCAGACTCAGATTTTCACATTTATGAAGTAAATCCTCTTACGAACAATCTACAGTGAAATTCCGTTATAACCAGGTTGCTGCAGTAACAAGATTATTGTTTAGCAAAAACAGTTTGAGAACTGAATAGAATTTTCCTCATAAAAGAAATCTACACAGTCCACAAGCAACAATAATCTCAGAAACCCACAACAGAGGAAAGACAACCTAGTTATAAACATGACTTTGTAGTTTATCGATGTCACGTGAAGCGAGAATACAAAGAACTTCCATTGTGCATCTGAAAGCAAACG
Source organism: Channallabes apus (assembly GCA_030522415.1). Classification (NCBI taxonomy): domain Eukaryota; kingdom Metazoa; phylum Chordata; class Actinopteri; order Siluriformes; family Clariidae; genus Channallabes; species Channallabes apus. The sequence goes on from CM060122.1 coordinate 33,296,498, forward strand.
GTGTCATGTTTCATTACTGTTCCTTTAAAAGGTGGAGGACGTGAATCCTCTGGAGAGAAGGTGAGAGAGTCGAGAAGAACCCCTTGAGGATCTGTAGCTCTTTGACCTCAACATTAGAGGCTGTTATGAGTCAACACGTCCCCACGACGAACACGTCCCTGAGGCGGTCATGAGGCAGCGCGGGGGGGGGGGGTGGAGAAACTCTCTGTAGAGTGCTGATGAAACATTACACACTCTCCCAGTTCCAGGGTTACTTCAACATGGACATTTGTGTCTTCTTCTTCTTCTTCTTCTTCTTCTTCTTCTCACCTTGTCTTCCTTCCTCTCTTTCTCCTACACCCATGCTGCCTCCAGGAAATGTTATGATGAAATAAAAGATCTTAAAGCCACAGCATTCTGATCGGTCGCTTAGTTTCTAAAACACCTCACAGGTTTAGATCTGTGCTCTAGATCAGGTACGGAAGGAGTCTCCAGTTTCAGCAAAAATTAAAAGATCTATTTTTCATTTGTAGCTAAAAATTTAATCCGAGAAGCTTCTGTGTAGTTCCTTGATTTCCACTGGCAAAAGTATTGACGTTCACTTTTTTTTTTTTTTACTTTTTAAAAGACATGGTCAATAAAAATAGATTCCAACACTAAATCAGCTAGACGTTAGTGTGAACACCGAAGTTACAGTCGTTTGTAATGATGTGCAGTAAATGGATACAGACAGATTATTCAGGATGATCAGATAATACAGGTATAGATAATACAGTAGACAGTCTGTTCTTTTTTCCTTTTGAAAATCTTTAAAGGCGCCTGGTTTCTTTGTAAATGGGATTCCCATAAGAAAAACAATAATTGTGGATATTTAATACACAAAGATACAGAAACGCATGCAAGTATTACAATACACCGTTCTAACAAACATTATCTTACAGTATATCTCCATTTCTAATTCTTTCATGTTAAACAGCTTATTATTTATTTATATGTTGACTGTTGGCGCAAACACACACACAATGTAGGTTTCAGTCAGCCTGTGAGAAACTGGAAATACTAAATATTTTGACATTTACTACATTTTTTTTAAAGAAATCGCCAGTAAAATTTGATTTTAACATTAAATCAGCTACATGTTAGTGCAGGTTAGTGAAGTTGGTCTGTAATGATGTTCTCTACAGACATAACTGGATATAGATAGATTATTCAGAACGATCAGATGTATGTATGAATAATAGATATATAGTAATAATAGCAGTTCTTTTTTGTTTGTTTGTTTTTTTTGGAAAGCTTTAAGACATCTGGGTTCTTTGTGAATGGGATTCCTTACTAGGTTTCCAGTTGGGTACAAGTTTCTGGGTTCAATAATTGTGGATATTTGATGCACAAAGATACAGGGACGCAGAAGTATTCACGGTACGCCACGTTATCATCAACAAACACTTTATCTCAGTTTATAATTCTCTCATTCACCTGAATGCCTATTTTAATAACAAATGTAGAGAGTTTATGGGCAAACACACACACATACATAATTCTGGTTTATGTCAGCCTGTGAGTAACTGGAAAGACAAAATACACAATAATCTGACATTTACCGCTTTTTAAAAGAAAAAAAAGAAATGGTAAATAAAACTTTAACACTGAATCAGCGAGACATTAGTGTGAGTTACACCGAGGTCGGTCTGTAATGTATTATTTACAATGAACACATAATACAGGTATAAATAGTAGATGTATCGCTCTTTATCTTCTCTGCTCTTTTAGAAAGCTTTAAGGTGTCTGGTTTCTTTGTGAATGGGATTCCAGCTATGGGAAGAACAATCACTGTGGATATTTAATGCACACAGTTTTTGCTTTCTGTCAGTCTGTGAAGAAACTGGAACTGCAGGACTGAATCAGTGAGTCGAATGGATCAGAGTGATTCAGCGATTCGGTTCGTTTTTTAGCGCGCAAGGGAAAAGGGGGAATCGCGCGCGCGAGCGTTCCGCTCGTTCGACGGCGCGCCTGTAGCACGATGCTGATGACGCACAGTTGGATGACGTCACAGGGGCGCGCGTGGCTCCGGTTACTCCCCTTAGCGAGGAGGCGGATTCGGCGTGGCAGGAAGAAGTGTGTGTGTGAGAGGGGAGAGAGGTTGTTCAGGGACTTTATGGCTGTACTAATGTTACATCACATCACATAAAGGCAGTTCAGGTAGTTAAAAGTATTGCTATTTCTCAGTCTCGCGCTCTCTTGAAGAGGGTGATTTATCGGCAATCACGTGGGGTCACCATGGTTACCTCCCAACCCTGCGTACTACCGTCGTACGTAGTACACACGAATCATCTGGAGGAGTATGTAGTCAGGTATTAGGGGGCCGTGACGCAGCCAGAGTTAGTTAGTTAATTAATGAGACTTTGGTAAGAAGATACTCACCTTCTGAACCTGGTCATGCTGGAGTTCAGTAACGTAGTACGCCAGGAGATGCGACGCTATCATTCTGCCGGCTTCTTCTTCTTCTTCCTTGTTGCTGTAGCTTCACTTTCTTCTTCTTCTGCTTCTTTATTTTAATTGACCTTAAGTAACTTTTCTCCTGGTTCTTCTTCTTCTTTTGATTTTTTTTCCGATTAAACTTTTAAAACTTTTTCCCGCTCTACACTCAGGCCTCGGGTCCTAAAACTCTTTCCTTTCTTCAGGTTAAAAGCCCACACGCGCGCGCTCCTCTTACTACGTGATGTCGGAACTCAGCACTACTCACTTCCCATTTACTCCGCGCCGAATTAGCATATTTCCGTCGTCACGATGTACGTGGGTTCCTATTGGTTAAGGGGAGGGTAAGTGCGGGGAAGGAGACGCCCCCTAATTGTATGAGGCCGAAAAGAGTTGCATCATCTGTAATGTCGTGTAATATAACGTGAAGTAAAATTAAATATATGATGTAAAGTAATGTGATAACAAATAAAACATTATACAGGATAATATAATGTAATGCAAAGTAAAGCAAATGTAAACCAAAATATAATATGATGTAGTTTAATGTAAAGTCAGATAAAAAGTATATACTGTAATATAAAATATAATATATTAGACAAATGAAAGAAGTCAAATTGAAAGAAAGAAAAAAAGGAAAGTAATATTTTACTTTCGTTTCTGACTGGTTTGCTTCCAAACTTTATTCTTTTATCATATTATAAAATATTATAATAATGTACATTCTTATTTACATTTAGGCATTTGGCAGATGCTCTTATTTGGCAGATGCGACTTACATTTTTATCTTATTACACATCTGAGCAGTTGAGGGTTAAGGGTCTTGCTCAAGGGCCCAACAGTGGCAACTTGGTGGTTGTGGGGTTTGAATCTGGGACCTTCTGAACCGTAGTCCAATGCCTTAACCACTGGCCCCAACCCCTTATATACATACTGTACTGTTATATATTATTTGTCATGTTTCATTCAAAATATATTAAAACAAAAAAATATTTAAACACAGTTATTTTTATGCAATAGCCGTCTTCTACAGAAATGATGTATAGTAATCCTTCGTTTAAAAAAAACCACACATTTAAAAATAATTTCTAGATAGATATATAGATAGATAGAACTTTGGCTTTGTATAGTACGGGTACTCAGCAGCAAAATACAGTTTAGCATCTACTAGAAGTCCAAACAGTAGTGTATATACACTTCAGTGCAAATTATGGCATTGTGTAACTTACAGTGTAGGTTAAATAAGTGTATGTATATAATAAACTCAATGTTATTTAAATAGCATTCTTTACATGATACCTTTATTTTATTATTTATTTATTTACCTTTATTTAACCAGGCAAGACAAATTAAGAACAGGTTTCTTATTTACAACTGTGAGCTTTACATGATGGCGATAGGAAGAACCCACAAGAGCAACAAGACTCAGCATATAAATGCAGTAAATATAATGTAACAATAACGCTATTAAGTACAGATTAATAGAGTTGTGAGATGTATTATAGGTTATAGGGTGTCAGGTGTTTAATTGGGTTAATGGTGTGTTGTGTAGAGGAAAAAAGCTTTATGTTACACTATTAATGTTTTTTTTAAAGCATTTAATTTAAGCTTTCTTATAATCTAATATTATATAATGTTATATTATTATAGAAAATTATATTTAAAGAAATAATAAAGGAGAAAATAATTTAGCTATTGTATTTTTTCTGTTTAAAATTATTTTTGATAGAGAATTGGTAATAATTTTCTCTGACATTTACAGAATTCATACAATTATCATGGAAGTGTTTCTTTTCATTAACGGTGCCGATAATTCTGGAACTGGCAGTAAACACACTGTTAAAGAAATCGCTATTTACAGATTTTTTTTTGTTGTTTGTTAAGACACACAGTGACCTATGAATCATTCAAGCATAAAAAAATGAGCAGAAGAAACAGGTGCAGATGATGACAGATGATCAGGCTGGCAATTAGTTTTACTGCTGATGCTAAATGCTGAGTGTTTGGAACAGACGAGAGGGGAAATGAGGTCGCTGCGGAGGCTGTTACATAAACTACCTGTTTTTTTAATTATCTTTATAATATAAGAATTATAATGTTATCTTAATCTGTATCTTTAGGCACTGTGCAGCCTGTCACAGGAAAACATTAACTTAATCTAAGGTGTTTAATTTACTATGAAAAAATAAGGGGGGGGGGTCAAGACTTTTGTACTTAAATTTTTATTTTATTTTATTTTTTACAAATTGTGTGTTCGGATAACATGACATTCTGAACAAAGTTGTAAAGTTTAATGTCTTGAGCGGAAATCAATAGTAAATAAATACAAATAATTCATATTCATATTCATATTCAATAATTCATATTAACTAAAATCTGCAGCATAAAAACCTGAGCTTTACTTTATTTTACAAAAGAAAACACAGGCTGATATTTATCATAGCACTTTAAGCTAGCACTCAATTTCTCATTTATTAAATGTTATCTTTCTGTAAATCACCACATAATGAAACGCTCGAGAGACAGGAACGAGACACACCAGGTGTGTAAAGAGTCTGTGGATGTGGGAGTTATTTAAAGGAGTGGTCGTGATCATCCAGGGGTTGTGAACATTCCATGAGGGTGTGTTCAAGGATCACGGGAAGTGTCTAATCAGCAAAGAGGCATTCTGTACAAAAGCTGGAAAAACCTGACGGGTCGCATTTCACGACACATCACATGGGCCTGAACAAACAGTCCCTAATGTCAGCCTGACCGGGTGTACGGGTGAGGGTGGAAACGAAATAAAGTCCTATTCGGATGTGATTCCGATTTACGCTGAGGGATGACATGACTCCACAACTCTGTGGTGCTTCGAGCAGCCGCGATGGTGTTTCTCTCAATCCTTAAAAATCAGGGGCCTCGGCTTATTAAGTCACATCAGAGCATGAGGAATCACCAAGCTGACAGCCACAGCCACGAAGCCTCTTAATATCCACGTTCCTCATAGTGTCACACAATGCTTAGTGTTCAAAAAGATCTTTTGGAGAATTGCTTTAAGTTCTTCCTCACTGTTAATTCACACTACATGATAGAAAAAATAAATAAATCATTCCAAACAATCCAGTGAATTCATCGCTGTAGCTGTTGTTCAATTTACAGTGTTGTTTTGTTCATATTTCATTCATCTTCTATACCGCTTTATCCTGTATTTAGGGTCGTGGGGACCTGGAGGAGACTCAGGGCACGAGGCAGGGTACACCCTGGACAGCATCCCAATCCATCACAGAGCACACACACACACACACTCATTCACACACTATGATCAATTTGGGAACGCCAGTTAGCCTCATCTGCATGTCTTTGGACTGTGGGAGGAAACCGGAGTACCCGGAGGAAACCCACCAAGCACGGGGAGAACATGCAAACTCCATGCACACAGAGACGGGAATCGAACCCGGACCCTGGAGGTGCAAGGCGACAGTGCTAACCACTACACCACCGTGCCGCCACTTTTTAATATTATCTAAACTGTAAAAGCTGGTTATACTCACATGTTATACTGTACATGTCCGTTATTCTCAGAGGGACGTTCATGATGCAGTAGTATCAGAACACGGGTGTTTAATATAGAGTAGAGGTGTATGAGAAGTTTACATACAGTACACTCATCATGAACATGGATGTCTTGAAATTTAAGTTCAACAGGTTTCATTTATTTTGGCTTTTATTTTGGGAAATCAAAATTCTCCATTCAACACAGCAAATATGTGTACGGTTGAACGTCCCATAGCAAGTCTCACCTTGAGCAGACACTTTTGGTCACCATCCACAAGCTTCCTAGATATTTGACCGAATTGTTGGTTTTCTGACAGAGACTCGACTTCTAAGCATGGTCCACAACCTTTCAACAGGGATGAAGCTCATAAAGGTTAACGTTAGCCTGCTTTATCCATTCCACAGTGTGTTTAAGATGACTGTCCTGTTTGAACATTCACTTTTCTCAAAGTTTATTCAGTGATTTAAGGCTATGTTGAAGAATTCTCCTCCTTGTTCCTTCCCCCAGTTCCACTGGAATGCTGCCACCACCATGCTTCACAGCTGCTACAGTGTTCTTGCTCAAGGGCCCAACAGTGGCAACTTGGTGGTTGTGGGGTTTGAACCTGGGATCTTCTGAACCGTAGTCCAATGCCTTAACCACTGAGCACCCCTGGCGCTCTTCTTGGGATTGAAGAGCACCTTTACTCCTTCAAACAAATCGCTGATCAAATGTTTCATATAGAAGGCTTTTTCTTTGTCCATGTGGTCAAACTTTAGTCAAGCACACTTTAAATGTTAACATTTACATTTAGGCATTTGGCAGATGCTCTTATCTAAGCGACTTACATTTTTATCTCATTACACATCTGAGCAGTTGAGGGTTAAGGGCCTTGCTCAAGGGCCCAACAGTGGCAACTTGGTTATTGTGGGACTTGAACCTGGGATCTTCCGAACTGTAGTCCAATGCCTTAACCACTGAGCTACACCTGGCTTAAATGTTAAACTCCCTGAGATGGCAATAGGAAGAAACCTTGAGAGGAACCAGACTCGATTAGCCAATATGTGTAGTAACTACAGAATAGCTAATACTATACATTGAATATACAGAAAGAACAGTGCTAGATAAAGATTATATATGTATTAAGAGATTCCATATATATAACCAACAAGTGCCAACACCTCTGGGAACTCCTTCAAGACTGTTGGAAACCATTTCAGGTGACGACCTCTTGAAGCTCATCGAGAGAACGCCAAGAGTGTGCAAAGCAGTAATCAGAGCAAAGGGGGGCTATTTTGAAGAAACTAGAATATAAAACATGTTTTCAGTTATTTCACCTTTTTTTGTTAAGTACAAACTCCACATGTGTTCATTCATAGTTTTGATGTCTTCAGTGAGAATCTACCATGTAAATGGTCATGAAAATAAAGAAAACACATTGAATGAGTGAAGGTGTGTCCAAACGTTTGGCCTGTACTGTATATATACAGTATATACAGTGAAACGATACTGTGCCCCTGGAGCAGGTAGGGCTAAAGACCTCACTCACGGGCTCAACAGTGGAAGCCTGGCAGTGCTGGGACTTGGACCCTGAACTTTCCGACCAGTCCAACCCACAGCATTAACCGACTGAGCCACCACTAGCACCATTATGAAGCAGGAGCTTCTTTCTTGGATGGCCACCTTTCAGTTCCTGGTGATGTAAAACTATCTTGGCTTGACTGCAGAGAGTGACACTGGTGTTCCAGCAGCTTCAAGTTCATAGCAGGCCTGTGCGTTGGTGGTTCCTGAGATGTTCCTGACCATCCAAGGCCGTTTCCTCTCAGCTGACGGGGCAGACGTTGGCAAAGTGGCTCCACCTAACAGGAACTTGTTCTTAACTATAATAGTTTGACCTGATCTTCAACTGAGCAACTGTTCAGAAATGGCTCTGAGGAATGTTCTTGACTTTCTCAGATCTATATTGAGCTCCTTGGACTTTCCCATTGGCCAATCCCATTAGTGCTGGCACACACACACAGTTTTAATGTTGCAAAGATAAGCTACCAGCTAAAGTCTATCATGAAATCATTATAAGCCCGATATTGCCATAACATTCCTGTTCGTGATGAGTGTATGTAAACTGTACTGCATATAAGTTAGATTTAGACTTTAGAAATCGCCACTGAAATAATTTGCAGATCTTTCATGGAGAATTAACACACACACAAACACACACACACACACACACACACATGCACGTCATGAACATAGTTGTAGATCAATTTAATAAAATTGTATTCAATTATTTGTCACATGACCTTACAGCACAGTGAAGAAATGATTTTTTCCATATATCCCAGTTAGGAAGCTGGGGTCAAAGGGCAGGTCAGCCAGGTTACATCACCCCTAGATGAGATACAGTAGGTTTAAGGGCCTTGCTCAAGAGCTGAACAGGTGCAATGTGACAGTGCTGGGGCTCAAACCCCTGACCTTCTGATCAGTAAGTAACCGTCTGAGTCACCACTGCCCCTGATTTACAATGTTATTTCATTCATAAAGGTCATATGAGGTCATCATAGTTGCGATCTATATTTAATCACAAAAAACCTCAACTGATCAAATAAATTTATGAAAATAGGATGGAAAAAACAACTGGATTCATAAGATATGATATTTCCTTGTATTACTAGAATATTATTGCAAATTCAGCAATAACAAACATGTCATTTAAAAAAATATATATATTTATTTTTTTTTGGTTAATTTGAAAACCGCAACCATCTGCACCCTCTGTTGCTCAATCAGCTTATTTGTGGATGTTTCGAAGGATGTAGTTTGCACACACACAGTATTTCTCGAAAATGCTTTGTGTTTGTGATTCGAAACCCGGCACTTTTTCGCAACCAAAGTTTCCTTCCCTTTTTCCACTAAAGCTCATGCAGAGTGCGAACAGAGGGCGAGCAGCCAGACACGATGCCACGGAGCCAAACCCGGGTCCCAGGCGCGTGACATCCCGCTGCTGGCTGATCCGTTCAGATTCCAAACCTACTGCTTTGCTTCCTTCAGTCCTCATGATGCTCTGGACTGAAATGTGAAAGCTTTTATAAACTTGTTGCTTTTTAATGAGCAATAAAAAAAAAACGACATTACAAAACTCCTCACAAAAACCAACAACGTTCACTTCGTCGTATATTTCTGGTGATGAATACGGAGAGGTGTTTTTAAGGTGTTTGGAATGGAAAGGAAACACTTTGTCAGGTTTCAGACCAGTAGCTGTGGATAATCTTACTGCTGGTGCTAGAAGTGGTTTCACTGGGTGCTGGTGTGGAAAAAGTTAATCATATCTCCTGACATTAGTTTTCATTCTCAGTCACATTTACGCCTCAAGACAGGACATGAGTGCAGACGTGCGGCTCGGCACATCGTCTATTCTGGCTTCAGTCCATCTTATGAGAGTCACTGACTTCAGTTTCCTGTACTCGGAAACCTGAACTTCTCTGTATTTCTTTTTTTTTTCTTTTTGCGCAATGGTACCTCTCCTCCTGATTTCAGCTTCACGTCTAATTTTCATCCCAAGGTAGTTGTAGCGCACAGAGCACACAGAAGACTGTATATCTGACACAATGGCTTTTTGGAAACAGACCCATCAAGGCACGTTTTCAGGCACATGATGTCGGCTGATCCGATCAGATTCCAAACCTACTTCATGCCAGTTTCTGAAAGAACGCCCACTTTTCCTGCAATCATCTCACCAAACTCAATGACCCGAGCCCACGGTGCGAGATATTTACAGCCAGGAAATCTGTTTGAGTCTTCTGGTTCACTCTGTGGCCGTTTCACTCACCTCCTCCAGACGGGTCCAAAATAATTATATTGACTGGATAGAAAAAAAACTTCTCTATTTTTGTTTTTCACTTGTCCTGTTTTGATTTTTATATTTATTGTTTCATTTGACATTTTAGGGGCTTTTTTTTTTTTTTGAAAGAAGATGAAATGCACTTCCCTACTTTATCCAGTTGATCTTTTTTTCTTTTTCTTCTTATTTTACAATTTGTTTCTTTTTATATCATTGCTTCACTTGTATTGGTGGTGAGGGTCGAATAAAGTCCAGTACAAGTTATTCATAAAAATAAATCCTTTGGCAAATGTACCAAAAAAATAGAAAATTTTTAACATGTAAACTTTTTTCTCACTTAAGTTAAGAGAAAAAAAAGCAAATACTCTTGAATTGATTAAATTGACTGCATATATATAAAATGAAAAAAAAAAGAAAAAGAAAATATACATTAAAAGGTTTCTAGTTTCAGCATAGTACACTGATTTTAGAAACCAAAGGAAATAGGGCAAAATATTAGCTAGTTATATATCTAGTCATAAGCAGAAAGAACTATTGTATTGACTCAGTATGTAAAAAAAAAACAGCATTGGCATGATGTACAGTAATGTCTATCTAGATACAGTAACATGTAATACTAGCAGAAGTTGCCACAAGCAGAAGTTGTCACAAGATGCATAGCACTCACTTAATGCGATAAGAAGCAGGAAATCAGAAGATGATTTGCAAAAATTCTAGAAGGAGGGGACAAAGTGTTGAGAAAGAAATAAGCTGATGGGTGAAGCATGGTGTAGGTAGCGTCAAGGCTTGGGCTTGCATTGGTGCAACTGCAACATTCTGGAAACTTTTTACTGTTGACGGAACTCATGATAGAGCGGTAGAATGAATTATGAAATCTATAAACATACATGAGACATGCATCTAGTCTAACTGGGAGAAACTTCATCATGCAGCAAGACAACGACCCAAAACACCATTAACACAACAAAAGGCATAATCGGAGGGAGGGGGAGTGGAATGTTTTAGATCAGACGTAACCCAACTGGATTTCATCTCCTGAAGAAGAGACTGAAGGGAGAAACCCCCCATCCCCTAAAAACACACAACAACTGAAAGAATCTGCACGACAAATTAATACATTTACATTTACGACAACTGTTCCAGTACTTTTGCACACCCATGAAAGTGGTGCCATATTTTGAGTTGTTTGTCACATATTAATGTGAATATCAGTAAATTTAATTCTGATCTATTGTCATATGTTTGTCTTTTGATCTCAAACCCAAAGGTCTTTTGTTTAGAGCAAACACACAAGATTTGTCCTTACTATTCCATTACTTTTATGTAGCTGTGTTTTTGTTAATTGTTAGATCTAGAATTTCGTAACTATGTTGCAAAACATAACGCGTTACAATCGAAATGGAGAACAATAGTCCCTGGACGGAGGACAAAGTGAAATGTCTGCTAGCACTTTGGGGGGATGCATCATTGGGGGGATGCATTAGCAAAGCGAGAGGGGATGGCCCAGAGTGTTGTTACCATAGCAACCAATGCAAATAAGTTGACAATGTGTCCGATTTGGGCTGCTGGTCTAAACAGCGGCAAATCCAAATTGGTCAGTTTTAAATATCTGATTTAAAAATCAGATTTGTGAAACAAGTGGGATTTGCAGTATGGATAAGGCCTGAGGTTTGATAGACATCTTAGACAGACACATAGCTCCAGTCCCTGTTAATGTTCACTTCTTGCTAGTGTAAGTTAATGTTGATTCACCAGTTATCTATTTAAATCATAGTTATAAGATTCTTGGGGTTGGTAAAAAAAAAATAATAATAAATTTAAGCATCAAATCATCAAGCAACATCATAACACAATATACTGTTGGGAAGCATAGAATCTCAGTTCTCAATCCCTACAAATCATTTCATCATACCTTATTCACACCAGTTACAATATTTTCAATTGCAAGATAAGTGAGTCCTTACTTTCAATTGCTTATAGTTAGTGGCTGTGGCCTGGTAGACTTTCTAAGGTCACCCTGCTGACCTGAAGCAATAAGCTCTGTTCAGAAGTATATAATAAAATGCATACCAGAAATAAAGTGCTTCATTCTATTTTCTTTTACTCTGTGTCTGGTATGATCTTTTGTAAGCCCCACATTTTTTCTCTACTTCATCCTTCATGACTCCTAAAGACTTTTTATACCTTTTATGATGGGAAGACTGAAAAAATCTCCCAGACCTTTATTCCCACCCCAACCCCTGCAGTGCAATTTCTCCCCTTCTTGTTCACTAGTACTGTACATCTTTTTCCAACCTGGCATCAGAAGTGATCCAGCACATCATCTCATCCTCCTGTTCACTGGATCCAATCCCTACCACAATGCTCCAGGCCATCTCACAAGATCTCCTCCCCTTCACCACAACCATCATCAACCATTCCATATAATCTGGTTACCTTCCTGTTGCATTGAAGAAGGCCAGGGTTATCCCTATCTTCAAGAAACCCAGCCTGGAAATGCAGCAGACATCAGCAACTCTCAGCCAATATCACTTCTCTCCTTTCTGTCTAAAATGCTTAAATGCATTGTACTGTGTACAATCAAATGTCTCTTTGTCTCTCGCAGAACAACCTCAAAACCATTGTTGATAAATCGGCAATGCTGTCATTTGTCCTCATGTTCCTGGACTTCTCAGGAGCATTTAAAATGGTAAACCACAAGAATCTCTTGTACATCCTTGCAAGCTTTGGAATACGTGGCATGGCATGGCAATGGTTTGCTTCCAAGCTAGAAGATTGTGGTGACATGTAGGCGATCCACATCTGCCCCATCGGGTGTCCCACAAGGCTCGGTACTTGGTAAACACTAAACAATGCAATTATAAAATTATACAATTTCCTTTTGGGATTAATAAGGTTATCTATCTATCTATCTATCTATCTATCTATATATATATATATATATATATATATATATATATATATATATATACACACACACAATACAGGTCAAAAGTTTGGACACACCTTCTCATCTATCTGTCAATGTGTTTTCTTTATTTTCATGACCATTTACATGGTAGATTCTCACTGAAGGCATCAAAACTATGAATGAACACATGTGCAGTTATGTACTTAACAAAAAAAGGTCTCCACAGTCACTGGACCTGAACCCGATCGAGATGGTTTGGGGTGAGCTGGACCGCAGAGTGAAGGCAAAGGGGCCAACAAGTGCTAAACACCTCTGGTAACTCCTTCAAGACTGTTGGAAACCATTTCAGGTGACGACCTGTTGATGCTTATCGAGAGAATGCCAAGAGTGTGCAAAGCAGTAATCAGAGCAAAGGGGGGCTATTTTGAAGAAACTAGAATATAAAACATGTTTTCAGTTATTTCACCGTTTTTTGTAAAGTACAAACTCCACATGTGTTCATTCATAGTTTTGATGCTTTCAGTGAGAATCTACCAATGTAAATGGTCATGAAAATAAAGAAAACACATTGAATGAGTGAAGGTGTGTCCAAACATTTGGCCTGTACTGTATATTTATCACCTACCTACTACCTACCTACCTACTGTATCTATCTATCCATCCATACACGGCCCCCGAGTGAAGGCTTACCCTGACATGGGTTTTTATACTATGAGGGCGACAGTCAACTCATTCTCTCTTTTCCTCCCTCAAACGCTTAGGTTTCCATTCATACAGTATGTCAGCATGATAGCAGACTGATCTCATCTTAAGTGGCATCTGAAATTTCCCATATTGTACATGAGCCTGAAATAACGAAACTGGACTCCATGTTAATTTAAAGACTTCTAGCCACCTAACAAACAGTATGATGCAAAATAGTCCCTGCTATCCGTTATCATCCAAATAAAGATGGGTTCCCTGTTGAGCCTGGTTTCTCTTCCTAAGGGTTACTTCATATTGCCATCTCATGGAGTTTTTCCTTGCCGCTCTCGCCCTGTGATGTCTCATCAGGGACAATCTGATCATTTTGATTCATACACATTTTTCACATTTCATACAAATTTCCATAATTTTCTTTCAATTGTGTAAAGCTGCTTCGCGAGAATGACAATTGTTAAAAGCGCTATAGAAATTGAATTGAACTCAGGTGCTTGTACAGTCTCCAGTCATTCCATGACTCGACACTACACCTCGCTCATGGCAAGTCAGTCTCTGTGCGGCATTTAATATATGCAGCTGCATGATTTGTTTTCACCATCCTAATTTCTCCACCGACGCCCCACTACTCATCTCCCTTCCATTGGCTTCCTGTAGCTGCCTGCAACAGACTGATGCTTGGCTACAAAAACAAAAACAGACCAGCACCCACGTACCTCAAAGTACTAATCACACCCCGCTCTGCTCGACTGGTCCCACCATCCTCCCTCAGGGATCAGGGAAGACATGCATAGGGTATTTGGGATAACATCCATTAAAAAAAACTTGGTAACCTAGTGAACAAGTGTGTAAGAATGTATTCATTGATCGAAACTTCAAAACACTTATGTACTGTAAGTCGCTCTGGATGAGGGTGTCCGCCAAATGCTATAAATGTAAATGTAAAATGTGACAATTATTTTTCTGACTGGTTGATGATTAAAAAAAGCTTCAAAGTCTTTGCGTTTAAATGAGATAAGCCACAAGCATACGGACCAAAGTATGTGGGAACAGTAACCCTTTGAAGTTGGGTATGCCTTTCCGGGTGAAATGGGGTGGCAGGTAAGAGGTTAATGCAAAACACCAATTAATCACCAGCCTGGAGGTGGAATATGATTTTTTGAAACATGAAATATATTTCTGTCAGTTGAAATGATGAAATGCAGATACTTTTTTCCCGGAACCAGAAAGGGTGCCGATTTCTTGAGAAATTCCCAGGAAGATGATTCACAGACAAAAGATGAGCTTCGATTTCAAATTATCACATGATAAATTTAGCTCCACTTTCACCAAACGAAGTAAGAAGTTTAGCCGAGAACATTAGCTAGCTGTGTAGCTGCATGATGCTAGTCAAGAAAAACAAACAAACAACACAACAGGGATCAACTCTTAAAATACAACATGTTGTTGTTGCTGAGAAATCCACTAAGGAAAAATAATTGCGCAAATAAGTTCTAGCCTCTGTTGGTTATAGCTGCGCTAGCTTGATGTATAGAAGTAATGTCAGTACGCTAGCTAATATTCTGTAGTAACTCAAGGGAGAGGAGTGGAAATTCATTATATTTAGGAGTGCGTTTAAAATAGTTATATTATTATTATTCCTGCTCTCTTTAACTTCAGTTAGCATGATTATTCATTCATTCATTCATTCATTTTCTGTACCGCTTTATCCTTATATACAGGGTCGCGGGGACCTGGAGCCTATCCCAGGAAACTTAGGGCACAAGG
The DNA here is from genome assembly GCA_030522415.1 of Channallabes apus. Lineage (NCBI taxonomy): Eukaryota > Metazoa > Chordata > Actinopteri > Siluriformes > Clariidae > Channallabes > Channallabes apus. The sequence goes on from CM060122.1 coordinate 33,311,684, forward strand.
CAGGGTACACCCTGGACAGGGTGCCAATCCATCGCAGGGCACACACACATACACACAGTCATTCACACACTACGGGCAATTTTGAATGTCAATTAACCTAACCTACATGTCTTTGGACTGTGGAAGGAAACTACACCACCGTGCCACCTAGCATGATTATAACTAGCTAATTCTAAATCGCTAGCTGTCACAATATGAATCGGGGTAATAAATACAAAATAGCGCAGATATGTATATTACAGGCGGCGCGGTGGTGTAGTGGTTAGCACTGTCGCCTTGCACCTCCAGGGTCTGGGTTCGATTCCCCGGCCAGGCTCGATTCCCGTCTCTGTGTGCATGGAGTTCGCATGTTCTCCCCGTGCTTGGTGGGTTTCCTCCGGGTACTCCGGTTTCCTCCCACAGTCCAAAGACATGCAAGTTAGGCTAATTGGCGTTCCTAAATTGTTTCATAGTGTGTGATTGGGTGTGTGAGTGTGAGTATGTGTGTGTGCCCTGCGATGGATTGGCACCCTGTCCAGGGTGTACCCCGCCTAGTGCCCGAAGTCTCCTGGGATAGGCTCCAGGCCCCCCGCGACCCTGAACACAGGATTAAGCGGTTTAGAAAATGAATGAATGTATATTACAGGAATTGGTGAAAGGAATCATTCTTAAGAATTTTAATCAAATCCATAAAACTGTTTGATGATGAAAAGTCAATTCACGGCTTAACGAACGTGTAACATAGAAAGATAACACTGGAGGAACTGAAGGTTTTTTTTTAATACAAACTTTTAAACACTTTTAAACTCTTAAATGCAGCTTCTTTATGCCTTCCATCTTCAACAATCGTTAAACATTTTTTCCCCCCTAACATGTTAATCCCACTTCTTATTCACACTAAAAATTTAAACACAAGACCAGACGATAGTAAACGCTTCTAAAGGAAATATCTCAGTAATCCGCAGCACTACAGGACGCGTGGATGTGAAAGTGAAGAAATAAATAAATAAAGACGGTACAGCCTTTCAACAGCTGACTAGCAACCTCTCTAGAAAAACGTTCCAGACATTTTCAAAATGATTTTTTTATGCGCAGTCAAAGCACATACCAGCCTGTAAGCAGTGCTTCATTAAAGTCCTGGCCTTGACAAGGGTGACTCCATGACGGCACTTTGTGAATTCATGGACGTCTTTACTTACTTATCAAGCATTCGTTTGATTCACGCTGTGACATGAGTCATGATAAAAATGCATGTTATAATCACACAGCATGGGTAATCAGAAATCGTCAAAGATGCGCTAGCTGTGGCTTGTTAAGATGCTTAGCACCCAATTAATTTTTCCATCAGAGCTCACTGACACTTACTGCTCCATTACTCTAGCCTGGTACATGCTATACGCGCTACAATATGCACATAATTCTGCTGTTTATTCTATTATGTTTAATCATTTCTCTAACACTTTCGTCTGAAGTGATGTACAGTACCGGTACAGAGCTGCTTAACAGCAAACAGTGATGTAAAAGAAGCATTTTCCACTTATTTTCCACTTATACAAATAACTTAGGTTATGTTTTAAGGTACATAAACATGGAGACTTGCTTTTTTCACAACAGTACAAAAAATGGCATTACAAGAAATCACAAGATGTGTGCAAACTATTTAAGGTTACTTAGATTAGCAGTGCTGTGAGGTTTATGGAGAGCAGAAGATGCAACATGTCCATGACGACACCTTTCACCATCATTAAGGCGTGTCTGTGATGATGGTTTGTTGGGACCCAGTGCTGTGTTGATGAGTTTTAATGTTGTGTTGATGACTTTACCACCTGCTTCGAAGCCGTTTTTCCATTCAGACCCCGAGCAGCTGTTGCACCCTGCCGAGATACAGTCTGCTTTGTTACACTGCTTAATCTGCTCTTGATAGTACAGAGATATTACGATCTTAATAAAGAGCACTGATGGCTCAAACGGACAAGACTCTGGGTTACTGATCAGAAGGTCGGGGGTTCAAGCTCTAGCTGCCACTCTCGAGCCCCTGAACAAGGCTTTTAACCCTTTTTGCTCCAGGGGGCGCTGTATCCTGCTCTCTGACCCCAGCTTCCAAACTGGGATATATGAAAAAAAGTCATTTCATTAAGCTTTAAAGATGGATGGATGGATGGATGGATACTTTATTAATCCAGAAGGGAATTCCAGATATCCCGCAGCAGTAGAGACAGTCACACAAAGACAGGTTTGAAGATGTGACTGCACACTGTATATCTTACACTACATTTAGTCAGTAGACACAGAGTAATGTGAGAAATGACCAAGAGTTACTAGTGCAATGCTAAGAACAAAAAAGCTACAAGAAAAATAAAAAGAATATAAATAAAGCATATAAGTCACAATTAACCTTTTTTCTTTTTAAAAATACTTAAATCACTAACAAGTGAAATGCAGTGCAGCCGTGATGTGCGGTTATATTTATGGCAACGTGACAACACTGCGAATAGTAATAATTGTGCAGAGAACAGCATGAAAGTGACACTGACTATACAAGTATATGTTTTATGGCATAATATGTACATGTGTAAATACTCGAATGTGTCAAATAATTGGATCTTAATCTGAGTAGATATTTGAGCTTTCCTCCAGCTCATCAAAAAGTAAAGATGCAGATGCTGTTTAATGGTGATTTATGGAAGGAGTCTCCAGTGTCAGCACTTTGTCCTAACAGTAAGCTGTAATTTTAAGTTTTATAGTATTTGTTTTTTAGGACATTGGAAATTATGTTAATTTTTTTGTGTGTGTTTTTTCATGTTTGTTTTTTTTCTTTGTGTGAATGTGTGTGTGTGAGAGAGAGAGAGAGATAGAGAGAGAGAGAGAGAGAGAGAGAGAGAGAGAGAGTATAGTGATGGAGCGAATGCTTACAGCAGTTAGGATGAAAGTGAGAACAGGAACAAACTGATTTCTACAAAACAAACTGCTGTGGTATAAACCTTCAGAACGTTTTGATAGAGGAAAATAATCAATCAACACCACATTGCTGACTGATTTTGTAAGAAGTGTTCACCTTATGAGTGTGGGCTGTTAGCAGGATGGATGAGTTGTTCAGCTGTGGACATCTAGTGGAGGAAACACCAAAGAACGACCAGTTTTGATCCTGAAATCTGATTGGCTGATTGTCTATTCGCGGCCTAATTTATCCCTCTCTCTCTTTCTGCACTCACACAAGGATTTCAAATATTCAAACCTTTATATTAAACACTATATCCATCCATCAACTGTAGGAACCTATGTAGTCCAGCTAGGGACCCTGGAGGCCAGTGGTGACCACCGTATTTATTCCCCTTTTCACAACCGTGGTAGAACACCCTCATCCAGAGCAACTTTCATTTTCATCTCATTCTGATTCACGTCTGAGCAGTTGAAGGACCTTGCACAAGGGCCCAACAGTAGCATCTTGGTGGGGTTTGAACCTCTGACCTTCTGATCAGGAGTTCAATGTCTTAATAACTACTGAGCTACACCTTCCTCCTTTCACACACGGGCAATTTGGTAACTCCATACAATTAGCCTAACATGCATATCTGTGGGAGGAAACCAGAGTACCCGGAGGAAACCCACCAAGTACGGGGAGGATATGCAAAATCCAGACTGAAGATAGGAATCGAACCTGGTCTTTGCAGGTGTGAGGCCACTGTGCTAACCACTACGCCACCGTGCTGCCACTATGTTAGTTAGCAACCACGTCTGACTGTTCAGTCTCACCTGCATAGCTAATAATACAAATAATCATAAGCATTTTCTTTACTTTGTATGCCCTTATCACAATTATCTGTGATTTAAAAAAATTTGCCTCTCGTAGCAAGACTAATCATAATTTTGCAGCTTCAATAAATTTGTTTAAATATTTAAATAATAAGTTTTATTGGCCGAATGTTTACACTACAGTATGATTAATATAGTATTTATCTAAATTCAAATTTTATTCGTCACATACACAGTCATACTCAGTACGATATGCAGTGAAATGCTTAGACAACTTAGACATAAATATGAAAAATAAAATAGAGGGTGAATTTAACTAGGAAAGAATAAAATAAAAATATAAAAATTAAAGTTAAGATAAAATAACTGTACAACAATACACAATATAGAAAATAGAAAATATATGAATAATATATATCTATTACAATAATGCCTTCACATTCTCTAAAACACTAAAGCAATAATAATAATAATTTATTGTATATGCAAGATATCATACAATTTCATTACAATAAGTAAAAATAAGCATCGTCAGGTGGAGGCTGATTAAGGGGCGGGGCTTAACACAGGTGAGCGCGAGCTTTGATTGTGGTTGAGATTCTCTGGAATCTTCTTCAGTGCGTTAAAACTCCAGGCAAACTTCTAGACCATAAACCCCGTTATAAGGCCGTTAGTGGAGCGGTGATCGGAGTGTGTGTGCTGGAGGATGAGCGGCAGGAGGGTGAAGCAGGTGGGGGCGGTGATGATGATGATGAAGGTCCCCGACAAAGAGTTAATGAGCGACATTCTGCTGCGCGAGAGCACCGAGCACGCACTTCCGGTGCACGTGAACATCGGCAAGCTGCTGAGGACCGAGGATGGACAGTACGTGGACATGGAGGACAGAGACGACGCCGCCAAGAGGAGGCAGATAGCCAACGCCAAAGAGCGGCTCCGGGTTAGTGCCGTTAGTACTCCGGTCATTAGAGAAAGAGTCGACTCTTTGAACCGAACACGAAGTTGACTTTATCGGATATTTTCGAATTGGCAGGGGGGGGCAACTATAATGCAAGTAGTAGTATACATACATACATATATGAGGGGGTGCAAATAGCAGTGTATATATGATTTATTAGAAAAGGAGTGTATCATTCGAGAAAGAATCGACTCTTTGAACCGAGCTCTTTGAGCTCTTTCAGATCTTTTAGTAACAACTGTACTGCAAATAGTTGTGTGTGTGTGTGTGTGTGTGTGTGTGTGTATATTTTCAGTACACACACACTACTATGTGCAACCCCCCATAAACATACAAATATATTATATATAAAACATACCTCTCTCTCTCTCTCTCTCTCTCTATTAGTGTGTATATATATTAGGGCTGGGCGATATGGCTGAAAACTGTATGACGATATCAGTGTTTCATATCGGTCGATATCGATAATTATTGATATTTTTTATGACCCATTTAAAATAAGAACCAGGAGAAGAATATTATATTTAAACATTTTTATGTTAAACTTAACTATCCTATGATCATAGTCCCATCAGTTATTAAGACAGAAATGGCAACAACCATGAAAAAATCTAATAATTAAAATTTAAACATAAGTATAAAGTCACAATGAACACTTAACAATTATCTTAACATTTAAGGTGCAAAATTAAAATAAAATGTAAGAAATGCTTAATAAAGTGTAATAAAATAGTGCAATGTGTTTATTATATCAGATGCCTTTAGAGAAAACTACAAGAAAAATATATTGTAATTGAGTTTGATGTTAATTCACTGGTGGGCCACCAGGGGGCAATACCGCGCTGTGTACTATGTGTGTCGCGCGCACTGAATGCAGTAAAAGAAGAATACCGTTTTTCTCCCTGCCTCACACAAAAAGCAAGTAATATTATAGATGTTAGTTGTGCATATTGACGCAAACATAACAATTGTCATACCAAAGAATAAACTACCCACCAATGTGGCTAGTGAGACTAAAGTTATTAACCGCCGCAGCCGAATTTTACCCGCATTTGGCGGGTGGGCGGGTGCCAATGTCAACGCCATCTTGTCTCCGTTTATGCTTCCTGAAACGCGATCGTACTACTTCCGGGTCCTAGAGCCAGTCGCGGAGCGAGTGCGCATGACGGCAACCAAACTAGCTTCGCGATATCTGTTTTCTTCCGACAGAGAATAAAAAATATCGAACAAATTTTTTTATTGATATCGATCACGTGTCTATCGCGAAACATATCGTTATCGTTTTATCGCCCAGGCCTAATATATATATATACACACACACACACACACACACACACACACACACTATAAAACTTACTGTGCGTGTTACTCATATATATTAGTCTCTCTGTGTGTGTGTGTGTGGGGGGGATTGTAAATAGTGTACATACCATTAGAGAACGAGTCGACTCTTTGAACCAAACACTGTGAGTCGGCCCTTTTAGATGATATATAAACTCTAGAGTTTGGGCACCATGAAGGTAGAAAGTTTTCAGTCCATGATCGGACTGTCAGCTTTACGTCTAAAACACCGGCCTCCCAGTAACTCCTTTTAATGACTTTTCCAAACACATGAACATATCTTTTTTTCGTGAGGTCAGGACTGTACAGGTTATGTGGCAGTAACTCCCAGCAGAGTCCCTGTACCGTGCAGGTGCTGCTGGTGAATGATGAGTGTGTACAGTTCAACCAGACAGATGCGTCTCCCCTGCAAGTGTGTGACAAATTATCCATCAGTTTCCACGGATCAGGCATTCCACTGGCTGAATCTTTACAGGAATGACTGCAGTGAGCTCTGAGCCACCTCGGTCGGGATCATCATAAACGGACCTACGGCTTTCTTTAAACATTCACACCGTTCAATTTTTTGAAGTTTTGTACTGCAGCGAAGAGACTCGTCACTGTACTGTGCTTGAAATCTTCTGTAAATATCAATCGCTTTTATTAACCAGAAATCTCATCACAAGTCCCGGTTTGACTTGAAAGCCCCTTATAGAGGACATGATCTAAAGCCTTGTCGTGGCAAATTTGTTGTGAACTATGTAAATTTTCCAAACAAAATCAATAACTACTCAAGTACTGAAATAGCAAAAGAGTTTATTGCAACCAAAAGTAAATGGACGGCACTGGACTAGCCAGACAAAAGACGAACAGATAAAAACTGCAAGATTTCTCTCCTTTCCTCTCTCACTTCCTTAATTTTACAGGGTTTATATACCTTCACTTAACAATTACATCATTGTTTGCTCCTTCTTAAGTCACGAAACCTTTTTAATATTCATGAGATGTGAGCTAATTCTATTCTGATCAGATTGATGTGGCACCTCCCAATTGCATAATTTTTCCTCTCATCTCATATTTATTCATGTCTGGGCAGGCCTAAGACGTTAGACGGTCTTACGTTCTCCTTTTTTGGAGAAAGTTTGGTTTATTCCTTTTTTTCTTGACCAGACCATTGACCACCGTTGGTAACTTGGGTTTTTGTGGAAGCCGCAATCTTTCAAAATCTTCCTCATCAAGATGTGTAAGTGTTATATTTTGGTTATTCTTACCATAGTTAATTTTATCTAATTTGTCTTTAACTGTCCATTATGTATTTACTTTATTTACTTGTATAGAGATTATTTATCTATTAGTACTTTAATATATTCAGGTTATTCATTTTGATTAAATATTAAACCTCTTTATATAACTAAATGATTATTTTAATGATTTTGAACATATATATCAATTAGTATACTTTTGTTTAATTTACTTAATTATTATAGGATAGATATTAAGATTAAAGATTAATTAAATCAGCTTAAATCAGTTCATTGATTAGGTTTGTTAATATTTATTTTTCATTTACCTACTGCTATTCCTATACTATGGTTAGTTTAAGACAATCACATTAATCTGATTATTGGTATGATTATTTATATTGCTAGTTCTTAGATCCTATACTACTAAAATCAATACTGTAAATAATGTAATGTTTCTTTTAATATGTGCAGAGTGCATTTTTCCCCAGATTTACTAAACCCATGTTTACTAAATTCTCTTTAATTTTGTTTAATTCTAGCTCGCAGGCAGCGTTCTTCTCCTCATCCTCTCATCTGAGATTCCTTCTGGGAGCAGGTGGCTACACCTTCCCCTACTCAAACCGAACCACCACAATTTGCATCTGGTTAGAACTCTGAGGGGCCTACCTCTGAGGATGATATTGCTGAAAATTACTGATTAATTAGATTTTTTCTTTATAACAAATATGATTTATGCTGTTTTTCTGCTTCTTAAAAGCAGAAGTCTGGCTTTTTCACTTTGTGTCCCAATTAAAGCAGAACCGAAAGTTTATTTTTATAATTTTTATCGATGCTTGCATTTTCTGTATTTTTTCCTCCAATAAAGTTCCTTAATTTCTTGCACTCTGTGTGTACGGGTTGTTCTTGGGTCACACTTTGCATACTTTTTCTTTAATTATCATTAAAACAAACATTATCATAAACCACGTAGATATTACGAGTAGATATTATTAGTACATAATGATAAAATGTTAGTAAATATTATTGATATTATTGTTTTTTCTTTAGTTTTCTTGTCTGTTACCTATCCCTTGCCTCCTGCCTGCGTGTTTTCTCACTTCCTCAATTTGTCGTGCAGGCGCCTTTTCTGTTTTCGTAGCGAGTTGGATCAAGGCCTCTTAGACAGAGGCCTTCTGGGTATTTGGTACCTTACACTTGACTACAATTATAATACAATAAAATTTTTCCACAGTCCCCCCTGAAAGCCATAAATATGGCTTTACTCAAATTTCCACAGTCCCGCTTATCTTATACTTAAGGAGGAGCAAGTATGGATTATACACACATTTGCGAACAGTCATATAAAACATTAAATGACATATTTCTTGAACCTTTAAACAATTGCTATTTTCTATCCCTTTCTCGGATTGACCTTGTGGTCACTACCTTGTAATCAGGAGAGATTATAGCTAATCTTAGGTTCTCTGCTCAGGGGTAGGCGAAAAACCCTCATGGTCCAATTTTGAGGGAAAATTCCTACCCTGCCAGTGTTTTATCACTCGACAATGCATTAGCATCTGGTCAGAGGACTCGACAGCAATAAGGCAATAATGATCTATGGATCATAAAAATGAACACAAAAAATCATAAACAAAACATTAAGACAAAAATCAAAAACATAACTATAAATTGAAATCATTAATACAACATATCAAACTTAACTAAAGTATTAACATAGAAATTACAATGAATCACATTTTTTCTATTTGTTTATGGACCAGGAGTTCATGGTTTTCGAAGTTGTCGGTAACGATAGTGTCTATGTATCCATGTTGGTAATGATATTGACAAATTGCTTACATTCGTTGACCAAATGTTTCTTATGCATCCATAGTCCGTTTTGTTTTTATTGGTATAGTACAGATTTGAATTATTTTGTGAGAATGTCCTATTTGGGGAGGTTGTTGGCAGACTCGCTAACCAGGCTTGTTGCTTTGGATTAGAGTTCCATAGCTCAAAATCGTTGATTGAGAAAGAGACAACGTTAAAAGTTCGGCATTGAAGAATGTCTTCTGAGATTACGTATCCTTGATAATTTTCTGTCTCATAACACTCAGAGACAGACAATGTTCGCAAGCAGTACCACTGAGTTGTAGTAATACACAGTTCAGGAGTGGTATTTGCAAAGTATTTTGTTTCAGTTTTGTCTCGTATCCACGTGTCTCGATTCAATATTAGATTTGAAAAGTCAAGTAGGAGTTTAGCAGGACGACGAAGCTCATGTACAGTAGTCCACTGTTTCAGATCTGTAAGGCTAAGATTCGGAATGTACTGTCCTACCCAAGGTGCAAGGCTTGTGTCAGAGTGGTGAAGACTTGCTTGCTGACAGACGTAGCATATTGTGCCACCTCCCTCTTTTTGGCATTCTTTATGGATCAGTTCATGTATGAACATGTCAACAGTGAGATGGTAATCTCTGCCTCCTGTCGCCATAGTAATGTCTTGATCCTGCACACACTAAACTACATACATACTGATACATAATAATGCAGTAAATCAACGTTTTATAGCAATTATCATCATTATATATATTCTATATTTTGTTAGTCTTGATTTTATAATATTCATAATGTTAGATTTGTTATATACTTTGCATATATGAATTCTGGATTGCATTTACATATTTACATGCCTGCCTTTGTTTTAACATTTATACAGTACTGTCTTCTTCAATTTCCATGACTAAGCTAGATCTCATTGTTTCATAGCTATGTTCATCAGTTGGAGTTGGTTCAGGTGCTTCAGTTTCACGTATTAGCATTACATATTGTCCTAGTAAATTATTTCCAATTTTACTGATTATTCCTCTTATTAGGGGTATAACACAACAGATTATTAGTAAAGTGGCTAACAGGACTGCTCCTATCATGGTGCCTATTCTAGTTAAGTATGCCTTCCAGTCGGCTGAGAAGAACCATGGTGTCCATGTCTGATGGGTGGCAATTGTATTTTGTACGTGTTCATCTCGTAGGGTTTTCATTCTTTCAATGACTAGAGTTAATGCTCCATGTGGACCAGTGTGAAGAGGGATTTGGGTACAACATGAGGTTCCTATTAATTCACATACCCCTTCATCTGGGGCTCTCATCATGTCGATGGCAAATCGATTTTGCACTGCCATGAGTGTTGTCGCATGCAATTGTCCTTTAACTAAATCTAAAGCGGATATTGTGTAATTGATGAATCGTTGTTGATTGTACCATACATAATTAATCCATTTAGTATTACGCACAATTTGGAACCAGGGAAATATGCCAGTTGTGAGTCCTGTTCCTGTCATATCCATAATAAGATGTTGCTCTGGAATCCCTACTGGAGTTCCAGACCAATCGATTTTAACATTTGGGTCGGGTGCCCATTCTTGAATTTGCAAAACACTAGTATTATCTGTAAGTAGATATTGTGTCCAATCATCTGTGTCACGTTTGTGTCGAGATAGTCGGGACCAATCAAATTGTATTACTTGTACTTTACCTTCTAGCAATACAGGTGCACAACAACCATTCCATTTATCTGGTAATGTTTGGTGCACCTGATTTTCTCCACAATGCCAAAAGATGTCAGCTAGTGGTCGGGTACCTTTGTGTAGACTTGGTATTACTAGGAATGCTTTATCTGTTTCAGTGCACGAGTAATCTAATTTCTTTTTACATGAAATGCGAGTTGCAATTAATGTGTTTTGGGTGTCCATTACAGATTCACATTGCTTAGAGGCATTTCCTACAGGAATTTGTCCATTGGAACATAGGCATAATGGTAACTTAGTTATGGCTTTTATGTATACATTAGGGTGTGTCTCTTCTGAGGTGTCTATGGGTGAGTAAGTGCAACTAGTACTTAAATTACGCATCCATTCTGCACCAGAGGGTTTGGCCGCTGCTCCAAGCAGACAGGCCATTGGGCATAGAAATTTAGTGCTATATGGAGGTTGTGAGCACTCGTCTAGCCCTCTGGTGGGTCTAATTAGTAAAGGACGACTATTTCTTTCATGACAGACAATGCATGTTTCATTAGTTACGCTAAGGGCACTGTATGTTAGCCATTGTTTGTACATGCTTTCATGTTGGTACATGTGTGTATTCTGAGTTTTCGGTGATGTGATGATTCCGGCAACTAGCTTATATGCTGCTAACCTGAATTCTCTAGAAGCATAGTGTATCTGTGGAAAGTTTTTAGAATTGTTGGTGGTTTCAGAGAATGGCCAGCATCCGACTTTAGTACATCGGACGTTGAATTTAATCATTATTGAGTCTTTAACTCCTTTTACTATAGTTAAGGTATTGGAGTTTGCTAGGGTATACACTTGGCCATCCATATCTTTTTCCCAGACTGTACAGCGTTCGTCTCTGGGTTTACCAGTCATGATAAAGAAATCAGTTTCTAATGATAATGTTATATGGTGGTTGTACTTTTGGGCCTGGTATGTGGCAACGAGTGTTTTGTACGGTGACACCATGGTTTTTCCATTTCCTAAGACTAACATGGCCATTCCACATCCTACATGTTGATGGAGTATTTCTTTAAGGTGGATCATGTTGTTAGAATTCAAATCAATGACTATGTTGTGAGTATTTCCGTTCTTTTTTATGATATATGGGATGGTAATGCGATTGCGAGTCATGTTAATGGCTCGCTTGTATCGATAACTTATGTTGGGCATGTAGTCATTTAGAGTAGGGTCAAGGGGTTCAGGATTTGTCATTCTATTTTGTACTATACACAACATTCTTATCATGATGACAGTTCCGATCATAAAACCCATTGCTAATGTCAATGTATGTAGGTTAGCATAATTTAGTCTGTGTTGCTGTCGCATGGTGATAGTTTTGTGTTGTGAGTGGTTATTTAATGTCAAATAAAAATGTTCTGCTAGTATCTGATTAGTTCTCAATTAAACAAAGTAATACTATTTCTAATACAGGCTTAGGTTATTATCATTGCTTTTTTCATAACAACTCTTTCACTTTTTTTTTTTTTTTTTTTTTTTTTTTTTTTTTTTTTATAAAGCTGCTGGTTGTATAGCTTTTACTCGTGCTCGGGTACGGTGTGCTGGACCATGTTCTTCATTTTCACTATCATCATCGTTGAAATGATTACTGTCGAAATGTTGTTCTGTCGTAGAGAGTTCTATGTCCTTTGGTGGTGTCTCAATGTCTTTCGGAACTTTAGCCTTGCAACAGTGATTTAAGTGATACCAGTGATCTTTACCTTCTACCTTGATGGCTGTTGGAGTGGCAAGCGCCACCTTGTATGGTCCTTCTCTGCGGCCTTGTGCCCAGTGTTTTCGTCTAAATACTTTGATATACACCCAGTCCCCTATATTTGCTGATTGCAGTCCTTTCTTGTTAATTGTTCCTCCATGGGTTGCTTCGTTAGTCTGTGAAAATATAACTTTATGAATATCCGTTAAATGTTTGACGTAACTCTCCATTTCATTTTCAAGTTGTTCAAGAGCAGGTCCATCATATGGTGTGCGAATGCGGGGAACAGACATTGGTCTTCCAGTGAGCATTTCGTGTGGAGTTAAGTGAGTCATGCGATCGTTTGAGATCGCATCTTCATTAGTGCTAGGGGCAATGCGTCCATCCAAGATAATTTAGAACTCGCACAGATCTTGGCAATTTTAGTCTTTAATACTCCATTGGCGCGTTCTACCATCCCTTGTGATTGTGGATGATAAACACATCCTAATTTGTGTGTTATGCATAAAGCCTCAGTGACGGATTTTATAACATCATTTACAAAGTGGGATCCATTATCCGAACTTAATATATCTGGAATCCCAAATCGTGGAATTATTTCTCTAACTAGGAATTTTGCTACAGTTTTTGCATCTGCTTTAGCAGTAGGAGTAGCTTCTACCCATCGACTAAATCGGTCTTCCACCACTAAAATGTATCTTTTCCCTCCTTTGCGATCTATCATATCTACAAAATCCATTATTAAGTGTCTAAAGGGGCCCATGGGTTGAGGAATATGTCCTAGTGGAGTTGTTGATGCTTTTCTTATGTTATATTGACCACAGATTTCACATGCTGATAAATAGTTATCGATTTGGCTGGCAAGATAAGGTGACCACCATTCTGAGCGTATTGAACGTAGGATTTCCCCCCTGGCGCAATGATCAATTCCATGGGCGGACTTTATTAACATGGGGAGGTATGACGCAGGTGCTACAAAAAGCCCTTTGCAACTACGCCAGATGTTAGTATCTTGATCGAGTTTTGCTCCGCGCCTTGTCCAAATAGCTTTTTCATAAGCAGGGGCTGAGCTTTGCATTTCTGCAATGTGTTTTAAAGTTAATTCAGTATCAACAGGTTCTATGTCTCCCGTAACTACCGGGATCATGACGCAAGTAGAAGCAGATCCCAGGGCTGCTTTCTTTGCAGCTTCATCTGCTGCGGCATTGCCTTGTGAAATGAACGATCCATCTGACTTATGAGCACGGCATTTTACAACAGCTAATTTTGATGGTAGTGTCATAGCATGCAAGAGGTCAGATATTGCTTGTCCATGAGAAATTGGCGATCCGTCAGTTCGCAAAAATCCTCTCTGTGCCCATATTGTTCCAAAAATATGAATTACCCCATACCCATATGATGAATCAGTATATATAGTACACATTTTTCCAGCGCCAAGGTTACAGGCAGCTGTTAACGCTTTAATTTCCGCCAGTTGGGCAGAACATGGCTGAGGGATGAAGGTGGAGGAAACAACATGATACGTTTTATTGTCTACGGATGGCGACACTATAGCGTATCCAGCTTTATTTTCGCATTGGTCTCGGAAACACGATCCGTCTACAAAAAATACCTGCTCTGAATCTTTTAGCGGTTGGTTTTCTAAGTCCGGTCGGGCTTTAACAAATTTGTTTGACTCCTCTGAGCAATCATGAGGAGTTCCATCTATTGGTAATACTATTAAGTTAGCCGGGTTCACGGTTTTACATCGTTCAATGGTTAGTTCGGATGCTGATAAGATGACGTCATACGCAGAACAACGTGCATTAGTTATCACAAACATTTGGCTAGTTAATAATGCATGTATTGCATGCGTAGTATACAGAGTGGTTGGATGTCCCATAGTGATGCTTGATGCTTTTTTATAAGCAAATGCAGCTGCTGCAAGACCTCTGTAACATGGGGGCATCCCTTTTTCAATGTTGTCGAGAGCAGTACTATAATACGCTATGGGTTGCTTGCCCATTCCATGCTGCGTTTGGGTTAGTACGGCAGAGGCAAAGCCTTGTCGTTCTGAAACGTATAACTGAAATGGTTTGGTATAATCGGGACTAGCTAGAGCAGGTGCTGAAGCTAACGATGTCTTAATACAATTAAATGAAGCTAATGCTTCAGGTGTCCAGATGAGTGGCGAGTTGGGTTTGGTTCGAACAATAGTTTTAATCAGATCTCTTAAAGGTTGCACTTGGGACGCAAAATCACATATCCAGGGCCGACTAAACCCTGCCATTCCTAAGAATGATAGCATTTGTTTTACTGTCTGGGGCTTAGGAGCTTTTAAAATGACCTCAATATGGGTAGGTGAAATCTTTTTATTGGTTCCTTCTAACACTCGCCCTAAATATATAAGTCTGCTTACAGAACTGTATTTTATCTTTGCTTACCTTATGTCCATTTTCTGCCAGCATAGTCAACACTTTCACTGTGTCCCTTTGACATTGTTCTTTTGTTGGACTGCAAATTAAAATGTCATCAACGTATATTAACAGACGGCTTGGTATCGAGAGCGTAGCCAAGTCACGCGCTAACACCTGGTTAAAGAGGGAAGGAGACTTCCACATATCCTTGTGCTAAAGATTGGTACGTATATTGTTGACCTTCGTAAGTAAAGGCGAACAAGTACTGAGAGTCGGGATGCAGAGGAATGCTGAAAAAAGCGGAACATAAATCGATAACTGAGTACCACTTAGTCCCCTCTGGAATATTGGACAATATTGTGTGTGGATTAGGAACTATAGGAGTGTCTGCAATTACTATATTGTTAATGGCTCTGAGGTCAGGAACCAATCTCCATTTTTTTTAGAGTTTTCCTTTTGTAGCGGAAAAATAGGAGTATTACAAGGACTTGAAGTGGGAATAAGCACTCCAGCTTTCACCAGTCCTGTGATTGTGGGTCTGATGCCTTCAATTGCTTCGGATGACAGAGGATACTGTTTTACATATGGGAGCATTTGTGCGATTGCCGTATCTTTATCATGCAATTCTATATCTACATGTGTGGCAACAACGCTGCCTATGTTTTCTTTTGATATATACATGAATTTCCTATCAGGTGATAGATGTATGTATGGATTCAAAGTTGGTTCCCTTTTGCTTATTTGTTTGGCTTCCTTAACCATCTTACCTAGGTCTTTTTGTTCAAAATTTTCCGCAATCATCAGAGAGACATGCGGCACCGCATGTTCAACCTGGTACCAATCCTGAACTTTTTCGGGCAGTTGTGCAATAGCTGCCACTCCTTGTGGGCCGATTATGATTTCCATGGTTTTCATGTCCATTTCACTGCCTTCTATCAAGTCTTCCCACAATGTGGCAAATTCTTCATCATGGTTTGAGTCATACTTTATGGTGCAATGTAGTGGTAAGTCTATTTCACGACAATCTGGTCGTAAATGAGTAATCCATGGTTTCCATTCTTGATAAGTGTTCCAGTGACCAGATGGTAGGTTGTATTCTAACCAATATACCACATTAACTTCTTTAGGTGTTGTATCTGGATTATGGATGAGTAGACATTATGTTGCTAGGGTTTCTGGAAAGGTAACCCAGAGTCCTGTTGGTCCACAGTGTATTTCTGCTCCTAGTTTACATAATGTGTCTCTTCCCAAGAGGTTCATAGGTGCATGCGGGGAATAAAGTAGTGGAGCATTGATAGTTACCCCATCCAATGTTAGTTCTTGAGGCTCGGTAAACCGTAAAGTCTGAGTTTTTCCCGAGAAGCCCACTGTTTGTATTGCTTTACGGGTAAGGGGGAGTCTAGAGCCTGCTTGTCCAATGCTTGAGTATGTCGCTCCGGTGTCAATCATAAACGGTGCTTCTAGACATTGTCCTATTTTCACTGTCACCGTAGGTTCTTGAGCTGGATATAATGTGGTGACAAACTGCATAAGCTCCCCCTTATTAGGCTCCTCTGGGCATCTTCAGTAGTTAGGGTTTTGGCCTTCAGAGGGGCCCCCCCATTGTCCACCTTGACTTGGTGGAGGTGGTTGATCGTGTCTTTGGTTTGGTTGGTTTTGTCCCCTCCATGTGTCTGACCAGCCAGATTGTTGTGTAGCTGGCGAATTTTGGTCTGACTGTGGTCCTTGAGGTCCTCGGGGTCCTAATGTTTGTCCTTGCTGTTCAGATCTTTCCACTCTGTCTCCCCACAGGAAACTGACATGGGGACAGTCTCTTCTAATGTGGCGTAAATCACCACAAGCCCAACATCCTCTTCCTCGGCCTCTGCCATATTGGGGTGGTCTTGTCATTCGATGTCCTGGTGTATACGTTTGTCTCGGAGGATTTTGAGGATAAGGTGATTGCGGATTCACCATAAGTGCAGCTTGTTTGGCAGCGGCTTCCTTCTCCTTCTTCTTTTCTTTTTCTTCTTGTTTGTTTCTGACAATTTCACCCAGTTGTGATTTACACAGTTGTGTCATCAAATTAGTGGACATTTCTTTTGCTTCTAATTTTGCCTTTCGATATTGATTGACGAAATGGATTATGTGGGCTTGAAATGTTTTCCAGGCCATGGTGTTGAGGCCAATCACTCCATCCAACTTTTCCTGTACTGAGAGTGGCAAAGTTTTCTTTAACATCATCCTGAACAAGCCCCTACTGGTATCATTTTCATCCCAATGACCACCAGTTTCATCTCTCCAGGCATCTTGGAAGTTTTGTATGAACTTGACTACATTTTCTTCTTCAGCCAGTTTGATAGTTTCCAACCGTCCTGGATCCATTTTTGTGGGATACATTTTCCTTAGAGCTTCCCAGATATTGTTTCTGTTGGGTCCCAATGGGAAATGATCATATCTGGCATCTTCAGCCTCAGGCGGCATTCCAGCTTCTTGTAGAACCTCTGTGGTTTTGTTTTTTCCGATGGTTTGACCTAGTATGGCCTTGATGTCTCCAAGGGCCAGTTGGTGGCCCATTGTTTTTTCTTCAAATTGGGTGATCCATCTTTGTGCTCCTTCACACAGATCTGGAAGCCTGCCTATGAGACCAGTCACATCCATAAACACCATGGTACATAGTGCAGTGCTGTTCCTTTTACTATTAGTGGACACTGGGATGAGGAGGTTGCAGGCTCATCTTCATCTATTTGCCTTCTCCTTTCTTTTTCCCTTTGGCATTCTTCATGTTGAAAACATGTCTTGTTGCTGTATCGATCTGGTTGTTTCAGTGTGGATCTATCTCTCAGTACTCTCATAGTTTGGCTGGCTTTTTCCCCTTCCACATCCATATTTTCTTCTGTGCGGCTTGTTATATTTGCGTCTTGATTCTGTGATCGTAGACCAAGTAGCTGTTTCTCTCTTCCTGTTTGTTGTTCAATACTATCTTCTTTTTCATTTAAGTGTCTTAATATTTCTTCATCATTGGGCTCTTTGTTTACAGCAGAACACTGCTCTCGTGTTGCATTGCTTTGCGACATATCCTTCATATTGTATGCCATTTCATTTAAAGCTTTTAATAAGCTTTGACTTTCCTTCAAGGCTTCTCTGTGTACCTCAGTTAGGTTTATTTGTTTTGTTAATTCAGTGACAGTTTTTCCATTGAAATCTTCAAGGATTTTCTGAAGAGATCTATCCTCTTCTTCTAATGGAGTGATTTTCACTTCTCCTTCCAGTTTGACTAATTGTCCTTGGTTGGTTACAGGTTTATCTTTTTCTTTGATGTCGTTTCTTTCTTCAAATTCCGACCGCAGGTTGGCAGAATTTTTTGGTCGTGTACTTGGTTCACTTTGTCGACGGATGAGTAGTTCTTTTTCCAGGCTTGTTTTTTTCACCAGGATGTGGGATCCATTGAGGTTTCATGGTTCCTTGCCCTCGTGGAGAACTGGTACTAGGATATTCATTCCAATATGTTTGAGCATTCTTATCCATAACGTTTCTCCATGATTGGTCTGCAGGGAGGATTGAACTTTCTTCACTTGATAATCCTTTGGTCGCATGTCGTTCTGAGATACTTTTTGAATCTGATGATACTTTTTGAAAGTGTGCTCTTCTTCCAGCTCCTCTACCAGCAGAATTTAGATTTAATTCCTGATCTGCTGATCTTGCTATTCCATTCAGTGTTCCATGAAATTGCAATTCTACATTTGTCCATTCATCTTCTTCAATTGTTGTTACTCCCATCATCGGGATAGTAGGATATACTTTATTCTCCAGGGATTGTCCAGTGTTGTAGGGCGGTGGCCTCATGCACATCTCTGGCGATGGCGGAAATGTTTCTTTCTGTCCATCTTGCCTTTCTGTAAGTTCTTCTTGTTCACATTTGTCTTTCTGTTCGGTGTCCTTGATTTCTTTTTCTCTTTTTAATATTATATTCATCACTTGTTGTTCAGTTTTTTCCTGTTGCTTTTTCCGTCTACGCTGTCCTTCTTCTTTAAAATAGTCTATTATTTTTAACTTGAGTTTGAGTTTTTCTTCCATTTCTTTTTTCTTCTTTTCTGCTCCCCAGCTTATGATTTTCTGTTTTAATTGGGTACATATTTCCAAGTTGAATGACCCATTAATAGGCCATTGGTCTGAACATCCTTTTGTTTTGTCATGCCATTTCTTCATATATTTTCTGATATCTTTCTCTAGTAGATGGTGTTGTTCAATTATAATTTCTACTGGTTTATCCATTTTGGAATGATTCTATCTATCTATGATTCTATTCATTCATTCAAGATTTTATTTTAATTTTTCTAATTATTTAATTATTATTATTTATTTATCTTTAATATATTTTATAAATTCTTATTTATTCTTTATTATCTAGTATTTGTTTATTTATTTGTTGGTAACAGGATCCTCTGTTCCCCAAACTATGAAAGCATTTCCCCTTGGAATTTAACAATGACATGTAATTTTTATAGGGTACACTAGATGGCGCCACAGAGAATTACAACATAGCAGTAGAAACTACAACAATGGCGTTGAATTATGAGATCCTCACGTGCTTCCTCTACTCCGCCTCTAGACGTTTCTAAATTAAGATCTACCACATGTTTTCACAGCCGCTTGCTTGTGAGCAGTTATGTTCCGTTTCTTTAGTTTAAATGGTTTTTAACATTGTATTTGAACATTTACAGACAAAAATTCTAGTAAATATAGGTTTATCAGTAGCAATCGTTATAATATTGTTTTAACATATGTCCAGATTTCATCTATATTTATAGTAATAATAATAGCTTTTATAAGAATTTTTACTATGTGAAGTCTTCTCCCTCAGCAACCAGGCGTCCAAGTTAATCAACCAGACCGCTCCTTTGCTCGCCACAGGAGATTTCTTTTCCTCAATGTTCGTGGTGCATGTTAGTCAGTCGTGTGCACTGCTGTTTTCCTGATTCACCCACAGCCACGTCTGCTTCAACTCACTCAAACACAATGTAATAACAATAACGGTTATCATTTTGATTAGATTCTACACACATACATATATATATATATATACATACACATACATATATATATACATATATACACATTTTATTTCTTTTATATTAATTAAATATTTATGTACTTTATTATTAATCTCATTTTTGCTTCCTCATTTCTTACTCTGTATTTTAACTTAAACAGTTCTACCACCGACATTTAATATGTACGTCTTCTTTTGAAGCCTTCTTTCTCTTCCCAAATAATATCTCCTTACAAACATATGCCCACCCCGAGTATGCGGGATTGAAAATACTATTTGCATCGGCAAGCATAACGTAAGCGCAAGCATAAAGTCCACGTTCATTGCAGTTAATGCAAGAGCTATTAAATGTTCTGGAAACGGGGCATTCCTAAATAACTGCTCTTCCATCATCCGCTCTGTACCCCGTGTAACTCTAAGCATGTGCTGTTCGGACATGGGTGCTTGTGAGGGAACCATTTGATAATAATATGGAATCCAAAAATTGGCATGTGTGTGTGCAGGGTTGATGCTTGGTGACTGTACTCTTCGTCCTCTTCTTCTCAGATTATTTTGGGCTCTGTTTTCTCTCATTATTCTATTTGTCTCTGGATTATCTCTCCAGAGCTCATTCAATATACTAATGTCTTTTTCTATGTCTCTGGATTATCTCTCCAGAGCTCATGCAGCTTCTGCCCTCGTGCGCAAATACCTCTATTCAACTCTGCCAGATCTCACTTAAGAGATGTTCCAGGAGTGATATAGCTGTATTTGTCACCACAAGCAAGAAGCTATTCTATCTACTACGTCTCCGGATTATTTCTCCGGAGCTCATGTAACTTCCGCCCTCGTGTGCAAGCACGTCTATCCAACTCTGCCAGATTCCATTTAAGGAATGTTCCAGGAGTGGTATAGCCACACTTGCCACCACAGGCAGGAAGTTATTCTACTTATGTTAATATTTAAATTTTAATTAATTACTTTCAATTGTGCATGTATATATGTATATATATGTATGTCTAAATAACACAATACAGTGTGGAATACAGTATCTAAACTAAATATATCCAATTATTTATATCCAATTATATGTATATACAATATTTGACAGTATTTATATTTTATGTTACATTTCTCTTTCTGGTTTTTCATTCACTTTCTAGCCGTACACGTTCCACAATTCAACTCAACACAATTACGCTTATACATCATACACTATACAAATCACGATTCACAAAATTGCAATCACAAATCAACACTATCTATTCTAATTTTCTAACCATGCATTTCCCCACCAGCCACCTGATCAGGAATTTCCACCTGTCACCCTAGCCCTGCTAAAGGAATTTTCCAGTCCCTAGAGCAGCGGTTCTACAGGAATTTTCCGCTGGAATTTTCTCACTCGCCCCGTTCAGACCTACCTATCACGCCAATCATTATACCTGGACGTACTATGGTATCATGATGGTAGCGGTATCCACGAGATTTCCTTTCACACCGTAGTTGTATACTACATATTACCACGGTACCTAGGTATATTGTAGTACACGGTTACTTGTACCATGCCAACGCATGCACGCACACCTACACAATCACACACCTACCTACCGGCATTTCTTATATCGACTCTTTCAATCAACACTGTTTGTTAATTGAAGGCAACCCTACTTGTAAAATGTTACACTCTTACACAATACAAATAACAACAACAAGCTCAAGCTCAGCAAGCACAAAAGCACATCAATTCACAAGCGCATACTTTTTTGCTATTTCATCAAAATAATAAAAATTGCATCATAACATTGCATCAAACATTAAATTACTCAATTATCAATTACTCAATTTGGTTCCCGGGGCCAGCAGTACGTCCCCCAAGAATCATCCGACCCCCACAGACAGCAGAAAAACTACAGCAGAATTTGAATAACAGGTTTCTGCTTACCTTGTTCCTATTGCCGGCAGTTCTGCTGACTGCGTAGGGCCGCCGACCCCAAGGGGCAGCAACAACCAGCCGTGGGTATCCTATGCCGACTACGCCAATTATGTCGTGGCAAATTTGTTGTGAACTATGTAAATTTTCCAAACAAAATCAATAACTACTCAAGTACTGAAATAGCAAAAGAGTTTATTGCAACCAAAAGTAAATGGACGGCACTGGACTAGCCAGACAAAAGACGAACAGATAAAAACTGCAAGATTTCTCTCCTTTCCTCTCTCACTTCCTTAATTTTACAGGGTTTATATACCTTCACTTAACAATTACATCATTGTTTGCTCCTTCTTAAGTCACGAAACCTTTTTAATATTCATGAGATGTGAGCTAATTCTATTCTGATCAGATTGATGTGGCACCTCCCAATTGCATAATTTTTCCTCTCATCTCATATTTATTCATGTCTGGGCAGGCCTAAGACGTTAGACGGTCTTACGTTCTCCTTTTTTGGAGAAAGTTTGGTTTATTCCTTTTTTTCTTGACCAGACCATTGACCACCGTTGGTAACTTGGGTTTTTGTGGAAGCCGCAATCTTTCAAAATCTTCCTCATCAAGATGTGTAAGTGTTATATTTTGGTTATTCTTACCATAGTTAATTTTATCTAATTTGTCTTTAACTGTCCATTATGTATTTACTTTATTTACTTGTATAGAGATTATTTATCTATTAGTACTTTAATATATTCAGGTTATTCATTTTGATTAAATATTAAACCTCTTTATATAACTAAATGATTATTTTAATGATTTTGAACATATATATCAATTAGTATACTTTTGTTTAATTTACTTAATTATTATAGGATAGATATTAAGATTAAAGATTAATTAAATCAGCTTAAATCAGTTCATTGATTAGGTTTGTTAATATTTATTTTTCATTTACCTACTGCTATTCCTATACTATGGTTAGTTTAAGACAATCACATTAATCTGATTATTGGTATGATTATTTATATTGCTAGTTCTTAGATCCTATACTACTAAAATCAATACTGTAAATAATGTAATGTTTCTTTTAATATGTGCAGAGTGCATTTTTCCCCAGATTTACTAAACCCATGTTTACTAAATTCTCTTTAATTTTGTTTAATTCTAGCTCGCAGGCAGCGTTCTTCTCCTCATCCTCTCATCTGAGATTCCTTCTGGGAGCAGGTGGCTACACCTTCCCCTACTCAAACCGAACCACCACAATTTGCATCTGGTTAGAACTCTGAGGGGCCTACCTCTGAGGATGATATTGCTGAAAATTACTGATTAATTAGATTTTTTCTTTATAACAAATATGATTTATGCTGTTTTTCTGCTTCTTAAAAGCAGAAGTCTGGCTTTTTCACTTTGTGTCCCAATTAAAGCAGAACCGAAAGTTTATTTTTATAATTTTTATCGATGCTTGCATTTTCTGTATTTTTTCCTCCAATAAAGTTCCTTAATTTCTTGCACTCTGTGTGTACGGGTTGTTCTTGGGTCACACTTTGCATACTTTTTCTTTAATTATCATTAAAACAAACATTATCATAAACCACGTAGATATTACGAGTAGATATTATTAGTACATAATGATAAAATGTTAGTAAATATTATTGATATTATTGTTTTTTCTTTAGTTTTCTTGTCTGTTACCTATCCCTTGCCTCCTGCCTGCGTGTTTTCTCACTTCCTCAATTTGTCGTGCAGGCGCCTTTTCTGTTTTCGTAGCGAGTTGGATCAAGGCCTCTTAGACAGAGGCCTTCTGGGTATTTGGTACCTTACACTTGACTACAATTATAATACAATAAAATTTTTCCACAGCCTACACGCCGCAGAATATTACTGAAAATAAATGTGGTCATTTAAAATCTGTTTTTTAACCATTCTCTTCCATCATCTTAGGAATGTTTTCATGGACTATAGAACACTGAAAAATATCTAAGTACAGAGCTCTTGCTCCTTGGTGTATGAAACGGCGTTAGAACAAACGTAGAAACATGAATTATTGATGCTTCGGCTGTCTGTTTAATAATGAACGACGCTGATTCACAAATGCATGAATGCTTCAGAAATTAAAGTTGAAAAGTTTCGTCAAGGTTTTCCCAAAGGATAAATGGACATGCAATAAAGAGGTGATCTTTTAATCTCATTAAACTGCACTGCGTATTTCACACTTCGGAACAGATTAAAAAATAGACTTTTCAGGTTTTTTTTTTTTTTTTTTTTTTTTTTTTTTGACCGGTCTGTGCAGACTGATTAATTCATTTCTTGATAACTGATTTAATTTTCTGTTTTTTTTTTTTTTTTTCTTCTTCCTGTAATCCTTGTTGAATGTTTTAGCTCAAAGAAATGGCTTTATGATTTAAAATTAATTGGAAACCTAACTAATCTTTCCTGGTTAAATAATTTAACACTGCACTTTCATGATATCAGTATTGCCAGTAGTATTTGCAAATGCAAATTAAATGGATATTTTCAATAATGTTAATAACTTTATATTACAATATACTGGTTGCCATGACTACAACATTGACATTAGTATATATTGACGACTGGTGTTTAGA
Source organism: Channallabes apus (assembly GCA_030522415.1). Lineage (NCBI taxonomy): Eukaryota > Metazoa > Chordata > Actinopteri > Siluriformes > Clariidae > Channallabes > Channallabes apus. Next base: position 33,336,109 of record CM060122.1, read on the forward strand.
TTATTAATTGTTTCTTGAGTTATTGAAGAAACATTTGGATCTCACACCCTGACAGATGGCTGTCACTCATCTATCAACAGGAAGCCCCGCCCGCATAATTAAACGTCTTGCTCATGCTGATGTAATGAGTAGGCCACATATGTAATGTGTGTTTCACAGAGAAAGGGACACAAGGATGAAGAGACCCCGACGACGGTAAAAAGCATGGAAGACACAGGACAAAAAGCTCAAGCTTTGATACTCAATGTTGTTTTAAACATGGCTCAGCAAGTTAGACCTGGGAGATTAATTCACTTATCATGGTTGTTTTCGTGGGCTGTAACAAATACAGTGTAGTAGAGATTAGAGAAATGTTGTTTCCGTTATCAGTTGTGAATCTTTTGTGTGTTGATTCACGTCTCGCCACACTGACTTAAATACATTTATAGTCGACATGAACCGGTAAATTGGCAAATGCCCAGGATCGGTTGGTTTTCAGTGAGGTTGCGCAACAGAAATGTATTTGTTTGCCGTTACATTAGCAGAAATCGTGCATGTTAAAAGCTTTTTCTCCAAGCTCTGAGAGAGAATTTCTCAAACCCATTCATTCAACACAACGCACTTGCGGTCAAGTTGAGTTTTGAGACTTTGGAGGCTTTTGCGGTGGTAAAATTTCTTTAATCCTACAGGTGGTGCACTCTGAACTATTTTAAACATTTTAATCCCGTGTGGTACAAGTGAATTATTTGCTAAGGTTGAGCAAATAATTCATATAAGGTAAAATAAATAATAATCAGAGATGCGCGCTGTTCAGTACAAATGTAGCTTTGTGTTTAATTTAATTTGAAGTTAAATGTTAAACTCATGTATAACTTATGACTTTTGAAGTTGGTTTGAATGATAAATCCTGCGCTTGGGGTTTTAAGTGAGAAAACGAATGTTATAATGAATGCGCTGCGTTTAATTTTCCTGTTAAACTTTTTTAAAGGTTTAAAGTTGACAAAATTAGGGAGAAATGTAATATTGAAATGTAATATTGAATTAAAATGTCTAAGGTGATGTTTCATGAGACGAGTCGTGTGATGAGTTTCTTTCTGCAGGAAAGTTCGAGAGTTTGTGTGATGATGAAATCTGTTGGATTTGTGTGAGAGAATGAGGGATGGAGAAATGTTTGGCCCTCGGTGTGATGTCCTGTCCTGTGGCGCCCTCTCCAGGTGCGGAGCCTGAACAGCATGTTCTCCTACCTGAGGCGGATCGTCCCAGTGATGCCCAGAGACCGCAAGCCCAGTAAAGTGGACATGCTGAAGGCGGCGACCGAGTACATCCGCCTGCTGTCCTCCATCCTCAGCGACACCTCCGAACATGTGAGCACACATCACAGGTTTCATCATCACAAACATCTCACACAGGTTCAGACTGAAGTATGATGGTGATGGTGATGAAACGTTCTCTTCAGAGCAACACGGCTTCCAGCGAGCTTCTGGAGAACATGAGCAGCTGTTCCCACTCAGACGACAGGTGTGCTGACCTGTGGAGCGTGGACGACGTGAGTCTTGTGTGTGTGTGTGTGTGTGTGTGTGTGTGTGTGTGTGTGTGTGTGTGTGTGTGTAAAAGGAAATACTCATTTACTTAAAAAAAATAATAACCTGGAAACCCCTAAAAACACTTTTGCTGTTCTTAAATTAGACTGTAGATAAATTTTTAATAAACAAATTATTTTTTCATTTTGTAGTTGTTTTAACTCTTACTTTGATTTGTAGTGAGATAAAAAAAAAAAAAACTGCACATTAATAAACTGTAATCGGAGTGTCTAAGAAATTACACTTAATTTTATTTTGTAAATTTGTGTTATGTAAATACAGTACATGCCGTTTGTGATAATAGTTCCTGGAATGGATTCAGCCCAGTATTAATATACATATAATACAGAAAAGGACCGATCTTGCTTCCTTAAAAAATTCAAGTTGTCAATTTCAGCTGTTTTGGAGAGAGGATGTGCCCCAAAAATGGCCATTTTTCAGCGTTATACTGTCTCACTTCAAACTATTTAAAATGAGAATTATTCACATTTCTTTGAGTATCGATACTAAAATTGTATCATTTTATCATAAAGCTTCTAGAAGTATATGACCAGTAAAAATTGTTGCAAAAATTAAAGCATTCCGTGCAAAATTAAGATTATTTTCCCCCCAAAATTACTAAGAACGGTGGTTTTGTTAAATACTCCAAATTAGACACACCTCTTATGTTATGAAAACTATAGTTTATTCATTACTTTTTTTTTATTTTTTATCTGCCCAATAATTATTAACACACACCATTAAAATTAAGTGCTTTGCATGATAATTTTTGGTAAAAGCATAAACAGCAAAGAAATCTGTAGTGTCTGTAACCATGATGCACTGTTAACAATTTTAGATTTTAAAATAATGTTTTTTCAGATTTATGTCTTTTAATGTGAAGTCTATATTGGCCAAGTTTCATCTGAATGACGATTAAGATCATTGAAAGATTTTAATAAAAAAAAGTTAGGCACTACGGACATAAAAGGGCCTGAAATAGTATTTAGCAAATGTTTGATTTTCTGATAAAGCTATAAATGTATATTTACAAAAACAATGAGGCATACAGTAGATCGGATAAGAAGCATTAAGTATAATGAGAAATGGTGTGTTATGATCCTATCTAAAAAGACTCTCTTTAGCACCAACACCATGTTTGCTGATTGTCTGTCACATGGTCATATTTATTTACATGCTAATGACACTAACAGATTGAATTTCTTTCTCTCCCACTTCGCCTCTCAGATGCTTGACTCTCTGTCCAATCCGTCTCTGTCAGTCACGTCCCCATCTGTCGACGCGGGTGCAGATGAGGACGATATCGAGCTGAGCAACATGAGCGTTCAGTGTGGCGTCCCCATCTACATCATCCAGGTCGGATCTGACCACACCCTGGTAAGGTACAGTGATGTATACACGTGAGCACGTGCCTGCCTGGTGGACTGAAGGAATCTGTCTTCACAATCATAGCAGTAAAATTGTCTGGCTGCCTGTGACATTATGAAGTGGTTTTTAATAAGTCTTTAATACGCCTCCTATGAGGGGCGTTCGAGTCAAAGCGAGACTTTTGATTGTGGAGAATAACGCAACCCGTTTCTTGGAGTAAAAACTCCCTTTATTTCTCTACATATATAATCCCCGGATACACTAATCCACTTATCCCAGTGTTTCACTAGTGCTTGAATAGAATGTTTTCTCAGTACGCCCGAGCTGTGATTGGAAACGCTGGCCTCCCTAGAACTTCTCTAACGGCCCAAACACGTAGAATTGGCATGGAGTGAGGTCTGGACTTTACAGGAGATGTGGAAATAACTCCCAGCTGATTTCCTGTAATTCTCATCATTGTACTGTGCTACTTCTGGTGTGTTGTAACCAGTCCCGGTTTGACTTGAACGGCCCTCATATGAGGCATATTAAAGACTTGTAAAAGTTTCCCTAAAAACTACTAGATTATTATTATTATTATTTTTTTTTTTTTATAATATTGAGAGGCTGATGAGGGATCAGTGGTTTATAGCTGCTCTAATTGTAAGTGAACAAATGCAAGTGTGTTGGATTGCTGTTGTATACGTCTTGCAAGAAGCAACATAAAGCTCTAAAGTTACAATCTGTCTGTTTGAAATATTACACACGTCAGCATTTGATGAGGAATAACTGAATCTCTGCACTGCAGGTCTATGAGACGAGATGAAGACCAGTCTGCTGTTTCTTTTCCCGCGCAACACGCAGCATGAATTTGACCTTGAATGAAGAAGGATTGTGTAAACAGCTTCTGTTCATTTAAAGATTGATAATTTAATTTAAAATGTGAACAGTTGCTGAAATATGTTCTGTTTGTTGTATAATTTCTTTAGGTGTAAGTGAGTTGTGAAGCGGTGTGTGCACTTTGTTTTTGTTTATTTTTAATTGAGCACTTTCTAATAAAATACCTGTCAGCACTCAGACTAATTTATTTCTAATAAATGAAGTGAGACAAAGGACAACCTGTAATACCTCTAACTCACCAGAAGGAGGTGCGTGAAATGTGAAAAACAGTATGGATGGGGAAAGTGTGTGTGGATGTGTGTATACCATACTCAATGTACATCATACAGTTTAACATTAGGGGTTAATTTTCAGAGTTGTTTTTAATTTTAGTAATGTATATAAATGTCAGACTAGTTACATTTAAGTATATTTTTCAACATGCTTTAAGATATTTTTTTTTTTCCTTTTTTAATTCCTTCTGAAAAGCACATACTTTTTCCATGACAGCTGCTAAACTAATAAATGATTCCGATAAAAATGACGTTTTGATTTTATAAGAAGAACTTTATATTACTGTATAATTTAAAAGGCAAATCCATTCGTTATTTTATTGCAGTTTTTTTTAATGGAGTCAATATTTCTGATCATAATCCTGATTTGATTAATTTATTTTCTGTTTTTTATAATTGTTTATCTATTTTAAAAGAAAAAATTATGCATATGAAATGTCTGATTCAACTAATTGACAAAGTGTTTATCCCACAAGAAGCTTAGATGCACTTGGATGCACTTAAAGAATTATAAGCACTTACAGCACTAAACTACCTTTTCATGTCACTCAGGAGGTTCATACAGTGCTTTGAGAAAGTATTCATATCTCTTGAACCTTTCCTCATTTTGTCACTTTATAACAACCAACACAATGTTTTTTTAAATATAACGGACCAACACCGTGGTACATCATTGTGAAGTGGAGGGAAAATCTGCATGTGGTGTGCATTTGTATTCCACCTCCTTTACTCTGATACCCCTAACTAAGATCCAGTGGAACTAATTGCCTACAGAAGTCAACTAATTAGTAAATGGAGTCCACCTGCGTGTGATTTAATCTCAGTATAAATACACAGCTGTTCTGTAAAGCCCTCAGAGGTTTGTTAGAGAACATTAGTGAACATACAGCCTCACGAAGTGCAAAGAATGCACCAGACAGGTCAGAGATAAAGTTGTGGAGAAGTTTAAGCTGGGTTGGTGCGCTGTTCAATCCATCACACAAAGATGGAAAGAGTACGGCACAATTGCAAACCTACTAAGACATGGACGTTCACCTAAACTGACAGGTCGGGTAAAGGAAGCACTAATCAGAGAAGCAACCCAAGGTAACTGTAGGAGCTGCAAAGATCAGCAGCTCAGGTGGGAGAACCTGTCCACAGGACAAATATTATTAGTCGTGCATGCCACAAGTCTGGTCTTTATGGAAGAGTGGTAAAGAGAAAGCCATAAGAAGTTCAGTTTGCACCTAAGCAGTGAGGGGGTGAAGGATGTTACTCAAGAAGCTCGAATCAGGGACCTCCTGATGAGCAGTCCAACACTTTAACCACTGAGCTAGCCCCGCCCACATAATACCCAAAAACACATTGCAATTTGGTCAGAACTGGCACATAATTGAGGCCTTGCAGTTATACAGTTACTTCATGTAGGAGTTTATTTAGATTCTGTAGATTGTTTAAAGGTAGCATGTAAGAAAAAAATTGCTGCATTGTGATTCAGATTTTCCCCAGTGAATCAATCAGTTGGGGTGAATCAGAATCGATTAAGAGGAGTCGACTCAGTGAAGTGACTCGTAGAGGATGTTGATTGATGTGAGGCTGAAGCTGAGGCGCGGCAGTGAACCGGTCCACAGAGGGATGCGCGCGCGCTCTCTCTCTCTCTAAAGCATTAACGGGAAGAAGCTCGAGTCCCACCAGACTGGGGAAGAACAGGGACTAGGGTTCGCTTCCTGGCTTGGGTTGGGTTTGTGTTGTGTTTGGTGTGTTCGGCGCTCTGCAGGTGAGACCGGATTACACACACACACACACACACACACACACAAAGGCCAAACCGGAGAGAGGATGCTGTAGGTAAGATCCGCCTTTACTTCTCTGCTTTTCATTCTCTAACAGGAATAAAACCAATCCCTGGTGCTTATTAAAGATGATGGTTATTATGATGATTATTTTTATTTGCAGTAGTGATTATTATGTGGTTTAATCGTGAGTGTGTATGTTTGGGCACGGCCTTGTTTTTCTGTGGATATAAACTAAACAATCAGATATTATAATATAAGTCTATATTATTGTTATTTATATTTATACACATGTTTATATTCGTTTATTCGTCATACGTACTTAGATTTTGGTATATTCAGTAATTCTAACCATCTAGCTGGCAGTAAGGGCACTGCAGGGGCATTTAGTTTTAAGCACAGCCATTGATACTTGGCATTGCTTAATGAAAATCCATAATGGGCCTCGTCCCAAACCGAATACTATCCTCCACTAGGCCCCTTAAATAGCTCTAGTGTGCGACTTCAGATCGTAACCACGGTGACCCAAGAGACCACTGATGACGTAATGTTTTGAAAAACGAGTAACACATAGAAAAGGAACAACAAATAGGTGCTTAACAAATAGTCTTCCTGATAAGTCCTGGTCTAGCGCGGATTGGGACGCGGCCTTCCCTGTGGTTTGGGACGTAGCCCACACTGTACATCGCCGTTATAATGCTGAATAAAAACCCGTTACCACAACGATATACTGCATTTGAAAAAAAAAGAAAAAAAAAACAGTTTCAGCGAGTTAACCGTTAAACGTGTATTTAATTTAAATATTTAAAAATATATATGTTGCGCGCGCGTTGTGCTGGTGCTGATGCTGGCTGGCATCAGCACGCGCCCTGACAGTTGCTAGGCAGCCGCGCGTGGGCCACGAAATCACTCCTCGATTAGCCTCATGCTAACCAAATGAGGCCTAATTAGATTTATTAGATGTCTTAGCTTTTATTTCATTTGTGTTTCATATCAAATTTCACACTGTGCTTCAGTAAGGGGGTGGGAGGGGGGTGTATACTTACAGTAACCCACCTTCAGAGTTTAGAATGAATTCATTGGGTCTGTGGTAAATCAATCTTTTTGTGTATTAAAACGTGTTGCGTGGAGAAGGAGGACGCAAAGCAGCACAAACTGCCAGCTTATAATGTACAAATTCTATTAAAACTTATATGTAAACAAAATAAACCAGTGCAATAGAAAATAAAGGCATTTTTATGACTGTTTATTACCTGTGAAGAGGAAAGAGGTGCCTTAGTGGAACGGAGGTTCCCATGGTGTTGAGTGATTAGTTCTCTGGAACAGTAATTATCATTGATTGGACTTTGGGGAACATGATCAGGATTGGTCATTAGGAACAAAGATGTTTAATGATTCTTGGGAACAGTGGTTATTATTGATTGGTCATTGGTTATCAGTAAATGATTGCTGGTGATCAGTGATTAGTTGCTGAGAACAGTCACGGGCAATGATTGGTCGATGATTAATGATATCGTAAACTCACAATTTATTAGCAGTATTGCCCTTTGCGTTCTACAATGAACTAGGGGTGTGGCCTATTGATTGACATTCTGCCATAAACAGTCAGTGTCATCCTAAATCCAAAAACATTCAAAAAGACATCTACAAAACTATAAATCTAAAATAAATAACCTTAATAAATAAGTTCAATTGCTTAACAGCTAAACTTAAAATTCTTCATGAGCATGAGCTGAAATGTTTAAAATAGCGGGCCTCGGTCTCGCTCCTGGGAAGTGTACAGAGTAAAAGTGTTATAGGAACCTGACTCATGCAGAGAGATTCGTCTTTATTAGATTCCATACAGTAAGTGCATGTACTGTAACCCAGCTGATGGAGTTCATGATTGTAGTATGTTGTGTGTTTAAGTGGTTTTGGTCTGGAAATAGATGCTGCGAGAAAAACCTTTGAGACAAGAATGACGAGAAGATCTGATGCTAGACATTACAACAGGAACTGAAGTTGCTTTTTACTCATCAATGAAATGTTTCCAATTGTTCCAACAAGTGGCTAGCTAATAGAATGTGAAGATAATGTTAAAGTTTTACATGGCGTCACATGATAAATTTACAAATTAGTCATTTAGAAATGATAATATAACCTGAAGAAACCTTCCCAGAATTCCACAGAATAATAACTTTCAATTGTGCTTTATCCATCCATCCATCCATCCATCCATCCATCTATCTATTGTTCATGACCATAAGACCGTTGGATGTAGCATGAGTACAGAAATTGGTGCAAATTTCAAATCTAAGATCATAAAGAGCACTGATGTATCTTTAAAATAACAAAGCATCTTTATATCTTTGATATCATGTTTTGATTTGCTTCACTCGTTTGTTTTGTTTCTGATATTATCTCGCACAAGAAACTGCTCTCTGATGCACTGATTTTCTCCCAGTTGCTTCTTCTTTTCTCTCCCCAACCAAGACGCCCACGCTGTTTGTTAGTCTGTCCTCAGGGAGACGTTGGGTGGTAGGCATGACGTCCCCCTCCAGTGTACATAGAGATGATTTGTGTGTGTGTGTGTGTGTGTGTAACCTTTTCCCATCTGTCTCATTTTCTAAAGTCTGTGAGATGAACGAGTGAAATAAGCAGTCCGAACTTTCTCGGTATGTTGTTGTTTTTAACCCCACTAATCGCCGCTGCTGTTCAGCACAAACGTCTCTCACACTCTGTGAACAACACTCCATGTGGACTAAAATGTGTTGTTTTTACTGTGCCGTGAAAAAGTATTTGTATTCAAAAAAGGTTTTTTTTATATTTGTCACACTTAAATGACCATCAAACCAATGTTTATATTACAGAAAGATAATCCGAGTAAATACAAAATGGCTTTTTTAAATAATTTCATTCATAAGGGAAGAAATCTGTCCAAACCTACCTGGCCCTATGTGAAACAGTAACTGTGCATTTTGGAAAGCAGAGTTAACACCCCGGCCTGATTACCGCTAAACTTGCTGAATCAGGATGGGGGGCAAATAATTATTTCATGCCGCTGTATGCACTGTACTCTACAAGGAAATTACTGCAGTTTTATGAAAGCAGGTTGGATTTGATTTGCAGCCTGTGGAGCTTTAGAGGTGATTAGAGGAGATCAGATCATCCTGAGCGTCAGTTATGCGATGATGCATTCCCTCTAAAAGCGTTCTAAAAGCGTGGGAAAGACCTCACATCCGGCCAGTCCGATCTTTTCCTTTTTAACGGATCGATACCCTGCACACTTTCCTGTTCTCATGTACCGCTTTGTGGACAAGCAGGAAGTGCAAGAGTGTGGTAAAGTGTCACACTTAAGTATAGGGGGGCGTGGCTCTGCGTTAATGGCTCTCTGAAAGTCCTGATGTGCCTTAGTGTTTGTTGCATCAAATTCACATAGGGGGTGTGGCCTAAAGTATAAACAAGAACATTTGCGTGATTTTATCATATAAATTCTACTTTAATATCAGGAAGTATAACTGTACGGTTATTACTGAACATGATTGTCTTGGGGGAAGAAGCTAATGCTAACCCGGTAACTTCAATTATTTGTTAACAGTATTAGCTTTATAGCTCTATGATAAAGCTCTTTTCAGACACCAAAACATAAACTTTTTTTTTATTTCCTCATGTGACAAGAGCAAACATTTCACGATATAAGTTTCGGATTCTAATTGATCAGAAGATTCATTGGTTTTGTGGAACAGCAGTGCTGAAGGTAGCAGGTTTATATTAATGTGATCGTTCTTATACATTATTATTTCTATAAAAAGAGCTCACGCACAGGCATGTGTATAGTGGACGCAGTATTAAACAAAAACATGTTATGATTTATATAGTGTTTATGGAAGGAGTCTCCAGTTTCAGAGCTTTGTAACAGTTTTCAGGATGGAGGCGTTTACACTTCTCATTTTATTGGGTTCTGTATTTGTTGTTGTTGGTACATTAACTTCAATGCTTATAGCGGATTCACGTTGTAATCTGTTCCCGACTCGAGTGCAGTGAGAGAACCTGCCGGGCGACTGCAGACTGGCTCCAGTCGTTAAAGTTCTCCCCAGAGACAGGCGAGTGCACGGAGCAGCTGAGCCCTCTCTGCAAAAAAGACCATCATCATCATCATCTTCATCTTCATCACAGATTTGCTGTCAATATTCACAATCTGAGAAATCATAACATTTAATATGAAATTGCAGCTAGAGGTTTTGGTGTTCTGCATTAGACTCAAAGTCAGGTCAGCACTCGCGTAGTAAATGGACAGAAGCTGCTGAAACACTGACGTCATCACTGGGCTTATGGGTTTTATTGATTTATATATATAAAATGTAGCCTTTTGTGCTTTCTTTATTGGCATAGTTTTATGACTATAGATTAGGATAAAAAGATGAAACATTATATCTGAAAGATCAAATGGTTTTGTTATAAGATATAATAAAATTAAGTTAAGCTATAAGTTATGTATTAATTTTAGGGTATTAATATATATAAGCTATTTAATTTATTAATTTCATTTAACATTTGAGAAAGTTAGTGAAGATATTCTGGATATAAGTTGCATTGATGATGACTCCTGAGTAACAGAAATCTGCATAATAATTTATGTTTTTTTAAATTAATTAATCCATTGGTTATTTACTTAGTTATTTATTTTGAATAGCAGAATAATCTAATGATGATTTTTTTTTTTTTTTACGATTAATCTCTTTTTGTCAAATTTTCTGGTTGGATGATTTAATCCTTTGATTAACTTGCCAGTAAATAATTACCATAACCTTAATGTTTAATCTTTTAACCTTCTTTAAAACATTTTCGCATAAAAAATATTAAACTAAAATAATAATAATAATAATAATAATAATAAACTCTTGTTAAGAATAAAAAAAAAAGTCCAGTGGCCATGTGGAGCACGTATACAGTGACAGAATTTATTTAGAAAAAAATGATTTTATTAATGAA
>CM060122.1:33349429-33581929 GCA_030522415.1 Channallabes apus
GATCTCTATATAAGGTATCAGTGGTCTGATCTACTCTACATGAGACATCAATAGATAGTCTGATCTATTCTATAAAAGATATCTGCAACCTGATCTACTCTGTGTAAGGTATCAGTGGTCTGATATAGTCACTATAAAATATGTGTTCTAATCTAATCTACTCTACATAAGATACAGTGGTGTGAAAAACTATTTGCCCCCCTCCTGATTTCTTATTCTTTTGCATGTTTGTCACACAAAATGTTTCTGATCATCAAACACATTTAACTATTAGTCAAAGATAACACAAGTAAACACAAAATGCAGTTTTTAAATGAGGGGTTTTATTATTTAGGGAGAAAAAAAATCCAAACCTACATGGCCCTGTGTGAAAAAGTAATTGCCCCCTGAACCTAATAACTGGTTGGGCCACCCTTAGCAGCAATAACTGCAATCAAGCGTTTGCGATAACTTGCAACGAGTCTTTTACAGCGCTCTGGAGGAATTTTGGCCCACTCATCTTTGCAGAATTGTTGTAATTCAGCTTTATTTGAGGGTTTTCTAGCATGAACCACCTTTTTAAGGTCATGCCACAACATCTCAATAGGATTCAGGTCAGGACTTTGACTAGGCCATTCCAAAGTCTTCATTTTGTTTTTCTTCAGCCATTCAGAGGTGGATTTGCTGGTGTGTTTTGGGTCATTGTCCTGCTGCAGCACCCAAGATCGCTTCAGCTTGAGTTGACGAACAGATGGCCGGACATTCTCCTTCAGGATTTTTTGGTAGACAGTAGAATTCATGGTTCCATCTATCACAGCAAGCCTTCCAGGTCCTGAAGCAGCAAAACAACCCCAGACCATCACACTACCACCACCATATTTTACTGTTGGTATGATGTTCTTTTTCTGAAATGCTGTGTTACTTTTACGCCAGATGTAACGGGACAGGCACCTTCCAAAAAGTTCAACTTTTGTCTCGTCGGTCCACAAGGTATTTTCCCAAAAGTCTTGGAAATAATTGAGATGTTTTTTACCAAAATTGAGACGAGCCTTAATGTTCTTTTTGCTTAAAAGTGGTTTGCACCTTGGAAATCTGCCATGCAGGCCATTTTTGCCCAGTCTCTTTCTTATGGTGGAGTCGTGAACACTGACCTTAATTGAGGCAAGTGAGGCCTGCAGTTCTTTAGATGTTGTCCTGGGGTCTTTTGTGGCCTCTCGGGTGAGTTGTCTCTGCGCTCTTGGGGTAATTTTGGTCGGCCGGCCACTCCTGGGAAGGTTCACCACTGTTCCATGTTTTTGCCATTTGTGGATAATGGCTCTCACTGTGGTTCGCTGGAGTCCCAAAGCTTTAGAAATGGCTTTATAACCTTTACCAGACTGATGGATCTCAATTACTTTTGTTCTCATTTGTTCCTGAATTTCTTTGGATCTTGGCATGATGTCTAGCTTTTGAGGTGCTTTTGGTCTACTTCTCTGTGTCAGGTAGCTCCTATTTAAGTGATTTCTTGATAAAAACAGGTGTGGCGGTAATCAGGCCTGGGGGTGACTACAGAAATTGAACTCAGGTGTGATAAACCACAGTTAAGTTATTTTTTAACAAGGGGGGCAATCACTTTTTCACACAGGGCCATGTAGATTTGGAGTTTTTTTTCTCCCTTAATAACGTAAACCTTCATTTAAAAACTGCATTTTGTGTTCAATTATGTTATCTTTGACTAATAGTTAACGGTTTTTGATGAGCAGAAACATTTAAGTGTGACAAACATGCAAAAGAATAAGAAATCAGGAAGGGGGCAAAAAGTTTTTCACACCACTGTATGTGTGGTCTGATCTATTAAATATATAAGATATCTGCCTTCTGATCTATTCTATATAATATATCTTTGTTCTAACCTAATCTTTAAAAGATATCTGTGGTCCGATCTACTCTATATAATACATCTGTGTTCTGATCTATACAAGATACCTGCAGTCCAATCTTTTCTATGTAAGACATCTGTGTTCTGATTAACTCTATGTAAGCTATCCGTGGTCTGATCTACTCTATATAATATGTCTGTGGTCTGATCTACTCTATATAATATATCTGTGGTCTGATCTACTCTATATAATATATCTGTGGTCTGATCTACTCTATATAATATATCTGTGGTCTGATCTACTCTATATAATATGTCTGTGGTCTGATCTACTCTATATAATATGTCTGTGGTCTGATCTACTCTATATAATATGTCTGTGGTCTGATCAACTCTATATAATATGTCTGTGGTCTGATCTACTCTATATAATATGTCTGTGGTCTGATCTACTCTATATAATATGTCTGTGGTCTGATCTACTCTATATAATATATCTGTGGTCTGATCTACTCTATATAATATGTCTGTGGTCTGATCTACTCTATATAATATGTCTGTGGTCTGATCTACTCTATATAATATGTCTGTGGTCTGATCTACTCTATATAATATATGTGTGGTCTGATCTACTCTATACAAGATATCATTGGGTTAGCTGTTAACTGTTTACTGTTGTTTAAACCTCTGGAGACATGTCTCACACATCAAACATATAAAAAATGTCGGAGTCCACTTCCCGTAATCAGGGCCGTCCCCTTTTACACAGATCGCATCTCGCCCCAGTGACTGCCAGCGCTCCCGGCTTAGAGGCACAACAACAACAACCCCAAGTCTGTATCTGTGCCTTTTACACTGAATGCCAAGACGCAATGATGGTGCAATATTCCCACCTTGAACAAGCTGTGTGAAAGAGGGAGATATGGAGAGAGAGTCAGATAGTGAGAGAGAGACAGAGAGAGAGATAGTGTGTGTGCGTGGTTGTGTGTAAGAGAGAGAGTGTGTGGGAGGGAAATCAGTTATACTATCAGCATGTTGGTACTGTAGCTGTCACTAGAGTGGAAAGAGAGAGAGAGAGAGAGAGAGAGAGAGAACCTTTATATGCAGGAATTACTGCAGGCCTTACCGAGAGGTACTCCGTGTGTGTGTGTGTGTGTGTTTGCGTGTGTGTGTGTGTGTGTGTGTGTAGATAGATGAGGGAGAGTGTCAACTTGTTTGTGTTGTGTTTGTTGAGTATACAGTATGTGGGTGTAATTTTTTTCTTTCTTTCTTTCTTTAGTGTACTTGCATTTGTGTTTATACGTGTGTGTGTGTGTGTGTGTGTGTGTGTGTGTGTGTGTGTGTAGTCGTTTCGTGAGGAGCTGGACATGCTGATTCAGGAGCAGATGAGGAAAGGCGGGAGCTCATCCAGTCTGTGGGCTCTCAGGCAGATCGCTGATTTCATGGCCTCTCATGGCTCTCCTGCTGCACTGCCTTCCTGTGAGCAAAAGACGCACACACACACACACACACACACACACACACACACACACACACACACACACACAGTATATGTAGTGATTGTACTGTATATACTGTATGAGTGTAAAAGTGAAGCCACAATAGCTCCGAGGCCATCTAGTGGCTGGTTGCAGTACTGGAAGAGTGACTCTTCGTTAGTAGAAAGTTATGTATGTGAAAATAATTTAGTTTAACAATTTTTTTTTAATATGTTGTTTGTTTGTTTGTTTTCCAAATTACAAGTTTATTTGTTCTTAATCATTTTTTTCTCTCTTGTTTTCCTCATTATAAATGTGTTTAAATGAGTTATTGAATAATAAATGAAAGGGCATGGTTGATGAAGTGATTGACAGTAGGCACACACACACACACACACTTTCCAATATGTTGCTGAAGCTCTGCACGGTTCAGTAGTAAAGCCGTCTCATGAAAATCCCTCAGTGGGAAATTATTTGCCATTTTTGTGGAATCTTCCGGAACATTCTAAAGTCTGAGCTAGCTTGTTTTGATACGATGACTAACAAACCAATGTGAGTGACAGATTGACCACCTTCTGGCCTTGATCTCCCTCATCTTCCTGTCAGTTTAAATCCTCTTTTACAAAATACTCTCTTCCTCATCCACTTTCTCTATTTTATAATAAACTTTTAACAGTATATTCAACCTTTCCAAATTCCCATTGGTCCCATTGGTCCTTCCCTAAAGGAGAGCGCTAATCTAACATTAGCTAGTTTGAACTAATGTTAGCTAAAACTAGCCGACACTTGGTGTATTATAGAGGTCAGAATGAGATGAAAATCATAAAGAGATGCAGTTTTTCTCCTCAGAAACTCTGTTGTGTTTGGTGTAAAAGATGACGCATGCGCTTCCATCAGAATATTTTAGTTGATAAATGCTAGTTTACATTAGCATTTAACACTGCGGATTACCATAAAAGATTAGTGACTGACTGAGCTGCTGTTTTCCTGTTAGCTACAGTCAGTGTGCAGTCAGTATCTTTTCCTGAGGAGTTAAATGAGTAAACCTGTGAGGGACTCGATTATGACTGCAGTGCTGTACGCGGTGTACACATTACTGTAACACTCGACTTCATGCTCGCAGCTAACCGTTAGCATAACCTGTTTACTCTCATTCACACAACACCTTTCTCATTTACTTCAATCTCTCTTAATATCTTTATCTTTCTTTTTTTCTCTTATCTCTCTCTCTCTCTCTTATTTTCTCTTTATCTCTCTCTCTCTCTCTATTATCTCACTCTCTCTCTCTCATTTTCTCTTTATCTCTCTCTCTTATTTTCTCTTTATCTCTCTCTCTCTATTATCTCACTCTCTCTCTCTCTCTCTCTCATTTTCTCTTTATCTCTCTCTCTCTTATTTTCTCTTTATCACTTTCTCTCTATTATCTCATTCTCTCTCTCTCATTTTCTCTTTATCTCTCTCTATATTATCTCATTCTCTCTCTCTTATTTTCTCTTTATCTCTCTCTCTCTCTATTATCTCACTCTCTCTCTCTCTCATTTTCTCTTTATCTCTCTCTCTTGTTTTCTCTTTATCGCTCTCTTTCCCTCTCATTTTCTCTTTATCTCTCTCTATTTTCTCATTCTCTCTCTCTCTCTCTTGTTTTCTCTTTATCTCTCTCTCTCTCTCATTGCTTCCTCATTGCTTCTCATGTCTTTTGTTATCTCGTTTCTTTCACCCTGTTTCTCTGTACTGTACCGTATCTAATCTAATTTTCCTGTCTTCTCTCTCTCTCTCTCTCTCTCTATTCTAATTTTATCTCTTTATTCCTCTTTGTATGTATCTTCCCCTCCCCCTTTCTCTTTCTCTCTCTCTCTCTGTCTGCATTTTTTTATATTTCTCTGATTATCCCCCTCTCTCCTCTCTTCACTTGTAATCCATTTCTCTCTCTCTTCTCTCACTTTTTTCCCCTTTTTTTACAAACTCTTTCTTTCTCTCTCTCTCTTTCTATCTCTCTCTCTCTCTCTCTCTCCAGCTATGACCATGGTAACGCCCATTAATGACCTGCATTGCTGGGATGGGGTTGCCATGGTGAAGGGGGAGCGACTGATGCGCTGTAAGTTGGCGAGTGTTCACCGACTGTTCGATCTGTACGGCTGGACTCAGCTCACTACGACCCGGCTCACGGTGCGCCCTACACTTGCACACTTACACACTACACCTACACATTTGTAGGTGTAGTGTGCACACTATACCCTAACCCCAAACACTTACACACTATACCCTATGTTCTACACCTAATGTCCTGCACCCCATACACTTAAACTCTACACATTTACTCACTATATCTGACACGCTACACACTTACACACTACACCTTACACTTTACACATTTACACACAGTACACTACAACCTATACCCTACACATTTACACACTGCAATCTACACACTTACACATTACACTCATTTTTTTCCCCCTACACACTACACCCTATACACTTACACTTACACACTACACACTATACCTCACACCCTACATATTACAGTACACGCTACACACATACACATCATACCTCACACCCTACACACTATACCCTACTCACTGCGCACTACACACTGCATCCTACATATACCATAATCAACATATCATGGTGAGTCCTACACACTACACCCTACAGTACATACTTCCCAAGACACTACCTAGATCACCACAGCCGAGATCACAGTCCACCCTTCACACTGCACCCTGAGCCATGTATACAGGATGGATATATTCACTGACTTTTACTGACATCATGTGACAGAACAGACATGTACTCAGCTATAGGAAACACTTCTCTGAAATGTCTAAAAAAAAAAAAAAGACCCACCATGTCTAAAATGTCTCTCGCTGTCTCTCTGTTGTCCGTCTGTAGATGCGCATCAGTAAAGAGCAGGAGCACTTCCTGGTTCTACCTGACGGACTGACCTACGGCGAGGTCACTGCTTCTAACCTGGTGAGAGTCTTTATTTTATACAGGATGGAGGTCATGACGGTCACTGAGTTGATATGAATAAAAAAATTATTCGATATTTATTTATTCCGGGGTTTCATTTTACTCGGCTGTTCTATTTTTAGTCTTTTATTGTTCAGTGAGATTAATTTCAGCTGGTCTGAATTATAGTTTCAGTTTAATTGTAGATGTGGGGGATAAAATATGCATGAGCTCATTTATAAGACATTGTCTCCTGTACACTGTAGTCTGGCTGTAATAGCTTCCAAAATTAAACTCGCCCTACACCAGAGTAGCTATATTTGGATCAATGAATGATGATGGTGTGTGTGTGTGTGTAGGTGAAGGTGAATATCCTGGGTGATGTGATTGATCAGGGCAGCACTACATTAGGAGTGGACGTTGCTGCCTTCAGCCTGCACTCGGCCATTTACTCCGCCCGACCCGACGTCCGCTGCCTACTACACCTCCACACCCCGGCTACAGCTGCTGTACGACACACATGCTGCACACACACACACACACACACACACACACACACACACACACACACACACACAATGACAGTTCCGATCACAACTGACAATCAATATTCAAGAAGCAATATTCATTAAAATCAATATATTAAATTTTTTTTAAAAAATGTATTATCATAAAGCACCATCTAGCAAATTCTCAGGAAACTCTCACTATCTAGCGATCTTTAGCAAACTACGCCGCTGTCAGTCATCACTTGCTCAGGGAAATTAAAAGTGATGACTGTCAGAGGCGTAGAAATGAAGGGTCTATAATTTTGATCATAGGTTTATGGTAAAGGATTGAGACAGAATATCAACCAAAAATCCAGAACAAGCACATGATACAAATGTTATGAATTAAGTTGCATTTCAATGAGGGAAATAAGGATTTTATCTCCAAGCAAAGCACAGTGGGAAGATGTTTCTTGTAGTTGTTTACCAGATTTACACACATCTTGGGATGCATTTTTATCCACTATTCTTTACAGATTTTCTCTAAATGTTGAAGGTTTCTTGCCTGTTGCTTGGCAACACGAAGTTACAGCTCTCTTCGTGAATTTTCTATTGGATTAAGGTCTGAAGACCGGCTAGACCACTCCATGACCTTAATGTGCTTATTCTTGAGCCACTCCTTAGTTGCCTTGGCAGTATGTTTGGGGTCATTTTCATGCTGGAAGACCCATCCACAACCCATCTTCAGGAGGTTCTCATCCAAAATCTTACAACACATGGCCTCATCCATTGGCCCCTCAGTGTAGCAAAGTCAATCTGTATCTTTAGCAGAGAAACAGCCCCAAAGCCTAATGTTTCCACCTCCGTGCTGGACTGTAGGGACTGTGGTGTTCTTAGTGTCAGAGTCAGCGTTTCTCTTCCTCATAAAACAGCAAGTCGAGTTGATGACAAAGAGCTCAATTTTGGTCTCATCTGACCACAGAAGTTTATCCCAACCTATCTCTGTTCATTGGCGAACCTCAGATGGGTCAGTACATATGTCGTCTTGAGGAGGGGAAGCCTTGCTGCGCTGAAGAATTTCAATTCATGCAGGCGTATTGTGTTACCAATGGTTTGTTTGGTGACTGTGACTCCCAACTGCCTTGAGATCATTCACAAGCTCCTCCCGTGTAGTCCTGGGCTGGTCCCTCATTGACTGTTTGACTGATTGACTGTGGCTTCTGCAGTGAGACCAAACTAGGTGTTTACCTGATACTGTAAAATATGATATCTGCTTATAGTGACTAAACTTTCACATGTAAATCAATCTGTAAACCCTGAGCATAAAAAAGCACAAAGAGGCACTCCACTGATTTAATCATTTCATAGTCGGCTACTTTCGTGCTAAACATCATTATTTCAGCTCGTTCTTTATATACAGACACGTCAAAGCCATAATGCCAGTTTATCCGAAATCATTTATTCCAAATATTTTCCAATCAAAACTCATTTCATGGTACAAGTGTAACGCTTTCTACAGCTGTCTTGAAAATGTGTAGAAAACCTGTAGTCTCTCAGTAGAGTTTGTATTTTAAGTATGTAAAGGATTATTGTTAATATTAAGATGCTTGTTTTTAGCTGGAGATTACCATCCATCCATCCATCCATTTTCTTCCGCTTATCCGAGGTCGGGTCGCGGGGGCAGCAGCTTCAGCAGGGATGCCCAGACTTCCCTCTCCCTGGCCACTTCTTCCAGCTCTTCCGGGGGGATCCCAAGGCGTTCCCAGGCCAACCGAGAGACATAGTCCTTCCAGCGTGTCCTGGGTCTTCCCCGGGGTCTCTTTCCGGTGGGGCGTGTCCGGAACACCTCACAAGGGAGGCGTCCAGGGGGCAACCTAAATAGATGCCCAAGCCACCTCATCTGGCTCCTCTCGATGCGGAGGAGCAGCGGCTCTACTCTGAGCCCCTCCCGGATGACTGAGCTTCTCACCCTATCTCTAAGGGAGAGCCCAGACACCCTGCGGAGGAAACTCATTTCGGCCGCTTGTATTCGCGATCGTGTTCTTTCGGTCACTACCCACAGCTCATGACCATAGGTGAGGGTAGGAACGTAGATCGACCAGTAAATTGAGAGCTTTGCCTTTTGGCTCAGCTCCTTTTTCACCATGACGGACCGATACAGAGCCCGCATCACTGCAGACGCTGACCCGATCCGCCTGTCGATCTCCTGTTCCATTTTACCCTCACTCGTGAACAAGACCCCGAGATACTTAAACTCCTCCACTTGGGGCAGGATCTCACTCCCAACCCTGAGAGGGCACTCCCACCCTTTTCCGGCTGAGGACCATGGCCTCAGATTTGGAGGTGCTGATTCTCATCCCAGCCGCTTCACACTCGGCTGCGAACCTATCCAGTGAGAGCTGTAGGTCACAGGGTGATGAGGCCAACAGAACAACGTCATCTGCAAAAAGCAGTGACCCAATCCTGAGCCCACCAAACTGTACCCCCTCAACGCCCTGGCTGCGCCTAGAAATCCTGTCCATAAAAATTATGAACAGGATCGGTGACAAAGGGCAGCCCTGTCGGAGTCCTACTCTCACTGGAAACAGGTGCGACTTACTACCGGCAATTGCGGACCAAGCTCCGACACCGGTTGTACAGGAACCGGACAGCCCTTAACAGGGAGTCCGATATCCCATACTCCCGGAGTACCCCCCACAGGACTCCCCGAGGGACACGCTCGAATGCCTTCTCCAAGTCCACAAAGCACATGTAGACTGGTTGGGCAAACTCCCATGCCCCCTCCAGGACCCTGCTAAGGGTGAAGAGCTGGTCCACTGTTCTGCCGACCCGGACGAAAACCACACTGCTCCTCCTGAATCCGAGGTTCGACTATCTGACGGACCCTCCTTTCCAGGACCCCTGAATAGACTTTCCCGGGGAGGCTGAGGAGTGTGATCCCTCTGTAGTTGGAACACACTCTCCGGTCCCCCTTCTTGAAGAGGGGGACCACCACCCCGGTTTGCCAGTCCAGAGCCCGATGTCCCCGATGTCCATGCAATGTTGCAGAGACGTGTCAACCATGACAGCCCTACAACATCCAGAGCCTTGAGGAACTAAGGGCGGATCTCATCCACCCCCGGGGCCCCGCCACCTTGGAGCTTTTTGACTACCTCGGCGACCTCGGCCCCAGAGATGAAAGAGTCCACCTCTATGTCCCCAGACTCTGCTTCCTCATCGGAAGGCATGTTGGTGGAATTAAGGAGGTCTTCGAAGTACTCCCCCCACCGACCTACAACGTCCCGAGTCGAGGTCAGCAGCGCACCATCCCCACTATACACTGTGTTGACCGTGCACTGCTTTCCCCTCCTGAGATGCCGGATGGTGGATCAGAATCTCTTCGAAGGCGTCTGGAAGTCATTCTCCATGGCCTCCCCAAACTCCTCCCATGCCCAGGTTTTTGCCTCAGTAACCACCGAAGCTGCATTCCGCTTGGCCTGCCGGTACCTATCAGCTGCCTCCGGAGTGCCACCAGCCAAAAAGGCCCGGTAAGACTCCTTCAGCTTGATGGCATCCCTCACCGCCGGTGTCCACCAACGGGTTCTTGGGTTGCCACCGCGACAGGCACCGACCACCTTACGGCCACAGCTCCGGCCGGCCGCCTCAACGATGGAGGCGAGGAACATAGTCCATTCGGACTCAATGTCCCCCACCTCCCCCAGGACGTGGTTGAAGCTTTGCCGGAGGTGGGAGTTGAAGCTTGTCCTGACAGGGGACTCTGCCAGACGTTCCCAGCAGACCCTCACAATACGTTTGGGTCTACCAGGCCTGACCGGCATCCTACCCCGCCAACGGAGCCAATTCACCAACAGGTGGTGATCAGTTGACAACTCCGCCCCTCTCTTCACCCGAGTGTCCAAGACATGTGGCCGCAAGTCCGACGACATGACCACAAAGTCGATCATCGAACTGCGGCCTAGGGTGTCCTGGTGCCAGGTGCACATATGGACACCCTTATGCCTGAACATGGTGTTCGTTATGGACAATCCGTGACGAGCACAGAAGTCCAATAACAAAACACCGCTCTGGTTCAGATCGGGGAGGCGGTTCATCCCAATCACGCCCTTCCAGGTCTCACTGTCATTGCCCAAGTGAGCATTGAAGTCCCCCAACAGAACGATGGAGTCCCAGGAGGGACGTTCTCTAGCGCCCCCTCTAGAGACCCCAAAAAGGGCGGGTACTCCAAACTGCTGTTTGGCGCATAGGCGCAAACAACAGTAAGGATCCGTCCCCCCACCCGAAGGCGGAGGGAGGCCACCCTCTCGTCCACTGCGGTGAACCCCAATGTACAGGCCCCGAGTCGGGGGGCAATAAGTATGCCCACACCTGCTCGGCGCCTCTCACCGGTGGCAACTCCAGAGTAGAAGAGAGTCCAGCCCCTCTCAAGGAGACTGGTTCCAGAGTCCAAGCTGTGCGTCGAGGTGAGTCCAACTATATCTAGCTGGAACTTCTCAACCTCACGCACTAGCTCAGGCTCCTTCCCCGCCAGAGAGGTGACATTCCACGTCCCTAGAGCCAGCTTCTGCAGCTGAGGATCAGACCGCCAAGGCTCCTGTCTTCGGCCACCGCCCAACTCACACTGCTCCCGACCTGCTGGAGATTACACACTGCAAAAATAAATTCATGTGAAATAGTCTTGAATGTAGCTAATTTCTGATTTTTATTATACAACAAACCAAATATAAGATTATTTCTAGTCGGATGTTACTGATGTTATAAGCAAATGCTTACGACTTTTGTCTCATTCAAGGAATAAACTCTTAAAACTAGTTAAATTACAGAAAGAGAATGTTTCACTTACAATTTTATTAGAAATAAGTGTAATAATCTTGAATATAGCTAAATTCATTGGCACGCCGTCCAGGGTGTACCCTGCCTTGTGCCCAGAGTCTCCTGGGATAGGCTCCAGGTCCCCGCGACCCTAAATACAGGATAAAGCGGTATAGAAGATGAATGAATGAATGAATAGCTAAATTCATCTACACTTTCTTAAATAAGATTACATGAAACCAAATATAAGATTATTAAACTAATTTCTAATGACATTTTCTACACTAGCAACAGAGCAATAATTTTTCGCTTACAATTTTAGTAAAATTCCATTAAATATAAGTTTAATAATAGTATCTAGATAGTATAGTGTAGATAAATGTAGCTATATCCAGATGCTAATGTATTGTTTCTTGCAGTACATTAAAAGTTATGCAAAATAACCGTCTAATAGTAAACTTGTCCGTTCCTCTGAGGTTTTTTTTTTTCTCCATTTCATGAATATGAGTTTAAACGTCCCAGTGGATCGTCATGCAAAGAAAGTGGCGTTTATGCTACCAGTTTAGCTTGACATCATTAGCGGTAATTTGTGTAAAACATTTACATTACATTTTTATCTCATTATACATCTGAGCAGTTGAGGGTTAAGGACCTCGCTCAAGGGCCCAACAGGGACAACTTGGTGGTTGTGGGATTTGAACCTGAGACCTTCTGAACCATAATCCAATGCTTTAACCACTGAGCTACACCTGACCTAAAAACCCCTTCTACACATGAATCTTCAGCACCTGACCTGTGATCTGTTTAATCCAGGTGTCGGCCATGAAGTGCGGCCTCCTGCCGCTGTCCCATGAGGCTTTGCTGGTGGGCGACGTGGCGTATTACGACTACAACGGCGTGATGGAGGAGGAGGAGGACAGAGTGGACCTGCAGAAGAGTCTCGGGCCTACGTGCAAGGTGATAAACACTCAGTCATCACCATCATCATCGTTAGCACACGAACGCTCACAGACACACTAAAATGTAATGGGTTTTAAGGTTCTTGTCCTGAGGAACCACGGCTTCGTGGCTCTGGGAGAATCAGTAGAGGAGGCTTTCTACAGCATCTACCACATCCTGACGGCCTGTCAGATTCAGGTAGGAGTTTTATATCAGTATTACTTTAGACTCAGCAGAGATATGTGTGTGTGTGTGTGTGTGTGTGGTTAACAGAAATATATGATGTTGTAGGTTTCCGCATTGTGCTGCGCCGGAGGAGAGGAGAACCTGATCATGCTGGACCGGACCGTGCACAGACCGATCTCCACTGGCACCGTGGGCTGGGCCGGGTCCACGTTCGGTCCCATGCACAAGACCCGGCTCGGAGAGCACGAGTTCGAGGCGCTTATGAGGACCCTCGACAACTTGGTCAGACACTGTGTTTATTATTAACACTAATATTACTACCATTTTTATTATTATCAATCCTACTAATTATCTAGCATCAGCACCGGCTTCCTGTAGTGCCGTGACAATCCTACATTTGAATCACAGTAGTGGATGCGAGTGTGTCAGCGCTGTGCTGTAACCTGAGCTGAACCGTGTGTTCAGGGTTACCGTACAGGATACGCCTACCGCTTCCCCGTCCTGCTGGAGCGCTCCAGGACGCGCCGAGAGGTGGAGGTTCCCGCCACCGTCACCTCCTTCAGCTTCGACGCCGAGGGAAAGCGGGTGCAGACGCGACCTCAACCTCACGCCCACAAACAGCAGCTGGAGAAAACGCGATGGCTGAACACTCCGAACACGTACCAAAAGGTCAACCAGGACGAGACGAGCCCCGGGCACCGCACCACGGTCAGAGCGACACCGGCTTCCACGACACTCGGGCGCATTCATGTGGGATTCAGCCGTGTTCACTAGGGCTGGGTGCAGCGATAAAGATATTACATCAGCGTGACTGCAGGATTAAAGCATTTAACACTGAAAAGGAGGAAAAAAATATTATTGTTATAAAAAATAGCGAGTATTAAACACAAACATTTAATTAAAATAGATCATTCGCACCCAGCCGTAGGGTTCACTTACTGAAAGTATCTATCTATCTGTTTTTGCTCCCACTGTTTCTCTCTCTCTCTCTTTCTCTGTCTCTCTAACTCGTAATGTCTCAATCTTGTTTTGTCTGTCCGTCTGTTTCTCCCTATATCTCTTTCTCTCTCTTGCTCTTTATGTTTTTCTTTCTCTCTCTCTCTAACTCTAACTCTTTACAATTACCTGTATCTCTCTCTCTCACTCTCTCTCACTCTCACTCTCTCTCTCTGTTTCTCTTTCTCTCTAACCCTTGATGTCGGTCTCTCTTTCTGTGTCTCTCTTGCTCTGTCTTTTCTCTCTCGCTCTCTCTCTCTGAAGATTCAAGATTCAAAGGTGCTTTATTGACATGACCAATTAATCTCTCTCTCTCTCTCTCTCTCTTTCCCAGTTCAGTTCACCAGTTCTTTATTGGAGTGAACATTAACGGTGATGCTGATGAATCTAAACTCCCAAAGCGACTGTCACAACTTGTCCCAAAGCGCTCACAACCGAGACGCCTTCCATAAACATTTAACAACACCACGTTATTTTAATCATCATTATTCATCACTCATTATACATTAGTATCGAGTCTTAGATTACGTGGCGCTTCTGCCGTACACATCCCTGTGAATGAGGTGTTACCATGGCAACAGGAACGAGCACGTTAATATAAAACGGCTGTTCGTGTTACAGCCGGAGCTGTTATACAGAGATAATAAAGAAAAGTTCATCTGACCAATCAGGATCCAGCAGTGAGTTCAGCGGTGTACAAATATTTATGACCCTACACAAACGGGCATTTGTGTCTGATAAACAGTCACTCTCTGTGTCTATAAACTTCTCAGATGGTGCAGATAGATGGTGGAGAACCTGTATATTATTTGGATTTTTTTTCTAAAATTATTTCTTTAGACTTAGCATTTACAACATGTATAGCATTTTTAAGCCGTTTTAGTAATAAAGATACTCAGTGCTCATTGGAAAAACCTTCTCTCTCTCTCTCTCTCTCTCTCTCTCTCTCTCCGTCCCTCTGCAATGCAGTAGAGATATTTCAGGATCATGAAACCGACTGCTGCAGTGTCTCTGCTGCCCTCTGGCTGATCCTCTCTACCTGTTTAATAGTCATGACTTCATTATTCACCTCGTTTACTCATACACTTCACCTCTGACCCTGTTCGCTCCTCTCGCTTTCAGTGGCTGCGCACCGACGAGGTAGCTCAAACCGGAGGCACAGCCATCAAGATCGAGAACCCCAACCAGTTCGTTCCTCTCTTCACCAACCCTCAGGAGGTCCTGGAGACGAGGAATAAGGTACAGTGAGGTGAAGCGACGGGTCTACATAATACAATGAAAAGAAGACACTTTAATATTCACATGAACAACATTGAAAAGGAACAAAGTGAACATAAAACACACAGAATCTGATGTGGAAGTTAGTTCCGGTTCTCATGTTTTCCTGTTTTTGGTTTGAGCGCGCACAAAAATGACTAAAAAGGAAATTTTGCATAATCCGACCCCTTTAAAGTTAATAAAAACTATATATATTTAAACAAAAAGGAAATGACATTTAATCAAAAAACTCCTCTGACACTGGAGACTCCTTCCTGAGACGTTAAATTACACAAAACTAGTCAAATATTTTCTATTATTTTATGTCTGCTGTACAGTACACATCCCTGTAAATGAGCTGTTGCTATAGAAACGGTAACATTGTAAGCGTATTTTTAGTAAAATATACTTGTGTATGCAGCAATGTAACAATACGATAATATTAATCAACATAATATTAATCATAGTGAAATAATATAGAAGTAGGTAGAGAGTATGACGAGTCATAAAACATACTGGGTCGAATACTCAGAGGTGAGACAAGAAAAGCAGACGACTATGAGACAGGTAATAAAACATAAACAGTAAGGGGATGGGTAGTGATACTCAGTGTACAGTGTGTACCCAAAGTACATGGAAAAAAAACCCTAGAGTGACCCAGACATGAACTCTACTTATTTTATAATTAGGTGCCGGACGCGACAGAGACACGAGCATAAGATAAGGCGCCAGGTGCCGGACTTGGAAGACACGTGTTGGATACACGTGCTACACGTGCACCTGCAGTCGCGCACACGTGTCTAAGTAAGAATATAGACAAATAACCAAAGGACACACCATCAGTTTTACGAATACTGAGTTTAATAAGAGTAGACACAAAAATAAACTAGTATGTGCATCTACATAATACCAAACAAAGAGATGTTCACCCATCGTCAGTCTCTTAAGAACTGTAGAATAAACAAGGAAAAAACAGGAAGGTATAGTAAAGATAAGTGTTAAACCAAAGAAGTGTAAAGATAATGTAAAGGAATTTGAAAAAAAAAATTTGTTATAATGGGAAAAAATATAAAATCTTTGTACAGATGACGTAAGGAGTCAGGTGACGAGGTAAACTGTATGAAGTAACATAATATGATAGAAAAAGTAAACATAATGGGAGAATTCCTTGGGGAAAGTTTGCCTACAGTATAATGGGTTAATAATTTGTTAAGGAGGGGAAAAAAGAACTAAGGGAGGAGATAAGGTGAGCACCCCTCCCCTTGAAAACTGTATATAATGAGCCTGCAAGTATTTACAACCTAAGCATTACACGTGCGGCTCACTTGGGTTTTATTGCTGCACTAAATCCTGCTTACTTCATCCAGAGTCCTGAGTCGTTCTCTGGTTCTTTTGACTAGAGATACAGCTTTTGTTTAATGTTTTATAATTAGATAACATTAACAAGTGGAAGATAAAAATCTCTCACAACGTACCCAGAGATGCACAGCGATAACAATCTGGGCCCATCATCTGGAGATCGGATGCTGTAGCCTAGAGAGAGCCGATTGGCCGAGCCCTCTCAGAGGGAGGCACTTAATGTTCTTTATAGGCAATCATGGGTGTCTGTGAGCTCACACATGTGTAAAGAGTGGAGAGCGCTGTCCTCCAAGAGTGTCCTCCAAGAGTGTCCTCCAAGAGTGGCACTCCCTACGGTGCATGAGCGAACAGTTCGAAACGATTCGGTCAGAGTGTCTTCGTCCTCGTCCTCGCTGGTCGGTAGTCGTAGCCTTGATGGGGGTGTGGCCTAATGAGGGATGGGAATTGGCTACGACTAAATTAGGGAGAAAAACAGGGGAAAAATCTCAAGGATTTTAATTATGGAGAACAAATAACTAAACAATAACGCATCAGACCTAGTGCATTAGTATAAACCATAAATAGCTTGAATTAAAATGCATAAATAGCTTCTGCTCAGATAGGTTGGAGAATCTGAGCAGTTCAGTGGTGTGATTTATTTTAGCTCCCTGTGGAATTTGATAATACTCCTATATTCTTTTGTTTGTTTCGTCTTCGTTTTAGATCCGACAGCAGAACCGCCAGGACATGAAGACAGCAGGACCACAGTCTCAGTTATTAGCCAGCGTGATCACAGAGAACAGCCCACCGGTACTAAACCATCTAACATTCATGATGTAGGAGGCAGAATAGAACAGCCGTGACGTCTGTAGGTGTGTAGGAGCCGCTAGGAGCCTAGGGGCTATTTTGAGTCATCAGCCAACCTGTCAGGTTTATCAGAAGGTGGGAGGAAACTGGAGAACCCACAAGCAAAGAGAGAAAACACACACACACACACACACACACACACAAGCAGTTTCAGTTTTGTAAATCTTCCTTTATCATGTGTGTGTGGCTTCTGATCTCACGCTAATCTCACACTCATGTTAACTCAATCAGCGGGAACGTTAATGATTCTGGCTAGCGACGCTTTTCTACCGGACAGAATCAATGGTATCGTCATATTTAATGATTGGAATTTAATTTAACCGATAATTATATTCACCTTTTGTTATCTTTAGGGATTTCAAACACATTTATCTTAACCAAGAGTTGAACATGTTCACAATCAATAATCAATCAATAATGATTGATAACAATTAAGGCGGCACTAATATGGCACATTGCCAGCGATAATGTGCATCTGAGAAATATGACACAAAACAAAAACGAACAATTAATAATTCCTTAAATGGTTAAATTCTTTACTTCGACTAATCAATTAGTGATTAATAATTAACATCCCTAATTATCTCAGATGTATTCTGTATACTGTTTATGCTCATGTTAACTTGATGAAGCATAGCGTTTGTTCTGCCTGAAGGACGGCGTGTGCACCAGCTCTTATTATTATTATTACACCTGAGTCTCTCCTGTCCAACAACAAATCTGACTTAGTTGTGTTTGTGTGTACATGTATGTGTGTGTTTATGCATGTGTGTGTGCATCTCACCACAGTCTCCAGAGAAGTTGGAGCCACCTTCGACCCCTGAGCCGGAACCCCCGAACCCGTTCAATGAGCTGACGGATCAGGCGCTGGAGGATTATCACAAAGAAGTCCAGCGCAAGCAGCTCACTGAGGATGGTACGACCTGTACACCACGAACACCTCGTCATCCCACACACACACACACACACTGCGCGTTGCACATTGTTAGCAACAAAACAAGAAGCAAATGGCAATTTTTATGTTATGGAATTTCAGTGTCACTCAATTAGAGATTTTCTCGGAATTAAGCAAATTAGATATGATTGATTGATTAATCAGACTGATACTTTTGCACCTGATCACTTTCGCAAAAATGACTTATTAATGTCTTTGTTTTATAAATGCGTAATTATTTTAGGTCTTTAAATAAATATAATATATGACAACTTGTTAGGAGACACAAAATAATACAGGTACGTTTGTTTTTACAAGGATTATCTCATTTGTTGAAAATAAAATGTTGTTCAATGCCAACTGGCCTAGTGTGAAAAAGTAATCACACCCTTAGGTGCACAAATGAACCACATTTAGTTGTTAATTGGCTTTAAGGTATCCGTAAGGCTGATCATTTACAGTTATGCTTTGTGTGTCTCCTGATCTTGGATTAGATTCTGTGTGATGATCTGGAATCTGACGGATGTACAAAAACAGATTTATCAGGAGACGGGCACTTAACTCTACTGTACAGTATATACAGTTTGCTAAACCAGAGTTTACACTTCCTGGTTAGCTTGTTAGTGCCATTATTGTGATACGAAACAAACAAACAAACTTTACACATCACACTCCTCTTAACTGATCTGCATCTGCAGTATTATGTATATTTCATGTTCACAGCTGTGATAAATCTTCGTGTTAATTAATTCTGTTCCCGTTGATCTATAACTCATTAACGTTCCCGAATCATTAACGACTTTACAATGTTTAGCTTTACACACACAGATCTCTGTCCTAACACACCCTCTGCCCTGTCTCACTATTGTAACTCACTAATTACTCACCTGACTCTCCTTCCTGTCACCCGCGTCACCTCCATGTCCTCAGTGTCAGGTGGGGAGGAGGTGATGAACGATACGGGGACTCCTCCCCCTGCATCTTCTCCCACAAAAGTGCCCTCCCCCACCAAACCACCTGCCTCAGGTGAGCCATCACACCAGTACACCAGTACACCAGACCCTCACACCTCACACACATTTTTAACACACTCACAGCATGTGCTTACTAATGACACTATGCATCAGGGGTTTCTAAATCATTTCAAATGTGGGCGGAGTAGAATTGATTTTTATTCATGTTATCTTTGGGGTTGGAGATTTCGCACATTTAACTGAACATATTAACAATCATTAAGCAATTAATAATTAATTATAATTATGTTTTCTTATTGTTAACAGTTATAACGATAACTTATTATTGTTATTCTTATATGTTATTCTTAACTGCAATTAATTGATTAATGATTAATTCAATTCAATTCAATTTTATTTGTATAGCGCTTTTAACAATTGTCATTGTCGCAAAGCAGCTTTACACAATCAAAAGAATTATTTACGTTTGTATGGAATGTGAATGTGTATGAATGAAAATGGTCAGATAGTCCCTGGTGAACAAGCCGAGGGCGACAGTGGCAAGGAAAAACTTCCTGAGATGGAAATAGGAAGAAACCTTGAGAGGAACCGGACTCAACAGGGAACCCATCCTCATCTGGGTGAAACAGATAGCAGGAATTGATCTGCATTCATACTGCGTGTTTGGTGGCATTTATACCCAAGTACTCTCAATAAGAGTTCAATTTTACCTCAGTATCATCAGGGCTGACCCAATTTTACCTCAGGGTAACATCAGGCATAGCTTAATTTTACCTCAGTAACATCAGGCCAGACTCAATTCGACCTCAGAAACATCTGGCCTGGCTCAATTTTACCTCAAACATCTGGCCTGGCTCAATTTTACCTCAGAAACATCAGGCATAGCTCAATTCACCTCAGTAACATCACCGATAGCTCAAGTTTACCTCAGCAACAGCTCAAGTTTACCTCAGTATCATCACTCACATCAGCCACAGCTCAATTTCAGGAACATCCTCCCCGGCTATATTTTACCTCAGTAACATCTGCCACAGGTCAATTATACCTTAGCGACCTTAGTTACTTGTATCCAGAGTAGGGCTGCACAATATTAGAAAAATATGCGATATGCGATATTGTTGTTGAATATTGCGATAACGATATTTCTTGCGATATAACATTTTCATTAGCGTCCCTCGTTATCTCCGATGCATTCTATACAGTATAGGTGCTTATTGCATACAGTTCAACATTGTGTTGTCTAATCTCATCGGCATGTGAAAAATGTGTTTAATTGAAAACCCTTTTTGGAGTTCAAACACTCGACACATGAACAAAGAGAAATACTTTCGTTTTTGGATCATGTGATGAGCCACCGTGTACTGATTTCATGCTGTAGGAGACTTTTCATCCTTTTTCACTAACAGAATTCAAAACCATTTTATTAACCAAACAAGAAGACAAGATGGTTTTTATTTTAAAAACTTCAATCACGTTTTTACTGTTTATCCAGTTTTGGGGACTGCAAAGAATTTAAAATTTAAAGTGGGAAAAAAAGCTTTGTTTAGCCGTATGTAGAGCCGTACATTGTCAGAAAATGTTAAAAAAAAAAAAAAGTTAAACAAATCCCTACCAAGTCTGTGTAGAAATGACAAAAATGACTTGATAAATGTATAAACAACATTTTCTGTGTTGCATGGAATTTCTGCAATCCTACAGTTCTGTCCTTTGGGCTCAGCTTAGTGACTTCACCAAGAGAGAAAAAAACATTGAAACACAAAACACTGGAATGTTTAATTCAAAGTTTCTCACTCAGACGCAGACAGAGACCACCTCGCTCTCGGACCCGCGGCAGAACATCGAACGCTGTTATGCAATCAATCAATCAATTATTCAATCAATAAACTTCCATCTTCTTGGTTACAGAGATGGACGGGAAAACCACGGACGCTGTCCCGAACGGGAAGGAGGAGGACGAGAAGCAGCAGGAAGAACTAGAGAAAGGATTGAAAGCTCTCTCCACCAGTGACACATCAGAAAGCTCGGTGGTCCCGCCTCCCGCCCTGCCCACCAAGCCTCCAGGCACCACCCCCGAGGGCTCTCCGTCCAAATCCCCGTTCAAGAAGAAGAAGAAGTTCAAAGCGCCGTCCTTCCTGAAGAAGAGCAAGAAGCAGAAGGAGAAGGCTGAGGCTTGAGCTCACACTCCAACACATTTATACTCACTTATACACACACACATACACACACACACTTCTACCGTTCCAGTAACACAAACACTCGATTAAAACAGTGTGTATCCATCTGTTTGTCCATGAAGCATTTTCAGATAATTGTTTTTAACAAGCTAATTCTCACCATAATCTGACTAACCCCCCTTTCTGACGTAACCAAAAATCGAGCTCTTCACACACATTTTAAACTTGTATCACACACGCATCGCACGAGCAACGAGCAAGAACCCGGCATGAACTCAGCACTTTGTTGATCCGGATTGTTCACTGATAGTTATATTGCACAAGTGCTTGTATAATCCAATGATGTGTCAGTTTTACCGACGTCCTGTTCAGCCTTTCACACCTCACGTGGTTATGAATAGAATAAACAAATAAAAAAATAAAAAACACACCAAATGAACATGACTTTGGCTTGTACTGTATATGCAAGAAAAAAAAACGCCCAACTTTAAAACAGCACTCAGACGTCCCGCTTCCTGAGTTTTATTTTATACAATCAACGATTTTTTCCTTTCGCAGTTGTAATTATTTTTATGATCAGTAACTCTGATTTAATTGCCTTTCGGTGTATATGTGCTGGTTTGAGTCAGTGTCATGTTAGAATGTAAAGTGATAGCCTGAATGCTGGGTTGTACCAATCATTAAAAATCGTTGAAAATAATTTCAGCCTGCGTTATTGTGTGGGTTTGTTTTTTTGCTCTTCGGGGAATTCTGCTTAATGTCACACATTATTTGTGAGGCCCATGTCCAATATTAACCATAAATGCTGCCATTAGATGTACATTAGATGTATTAATTTAGAGCATTAAAACATTAAAAGACACTCACAGCATCAGAAGAATACTAATTAATATTAAAGAATATAATCACAATGAAAAGAAACAACACCAGACAAATAACCAAGAACAACAAGACATATTATACCATAAAGTATAGTATAAGTAGTTTTGTTAAGAGCCCAGTTTCACAAGCCTTTTAAATCTTCTGGAAATACTTTATTCAGCTTAATTTTTTATTTTAACTCATGAAATCTCTAAGTGACATCTAATGGATGAAGAGTTAATCATCTCCTTATGGAGGAGGAGCCAAGCAGGTTCTAAGTTTATACACAAGACACAAATTTGAATATAATCTGAAATTCTCAAAGATGAGGAACCATGTTTCAGATAAAAGTCCAGATTAGACTCTTCATTGTTTGTATTGTTTAATATCCCTCCTTGTGTTTAAGTTTCGAGTCAACGTGAAAAAACATTGAAGTCTAGTCTATTCAATATAATGTACAAATCTTCTCTGATCTTATTTTCTGACACGATCCTAACATCAGAACTACTGCTTTAGATTCAATTTATTCGTTTACACCATGTCATGGTTTCTCTTTTTTTTTTTTTTTTTTTTAGCAGAAAGAGTATTTATCAGAATCCTTTACTACAATACTTCTCCAGTGTTTGAGCTTAATCTCATAATATTATTCAGTATTTATTCACACTACTTGTGATAATAATTCTAGCTGTTATTGACGCACCAATAAAAATACTGACGGTTTATACTTTCAGTAAGATTCAAATATTGGCACCCTGGCCTTCATTTGACTTCCATTTCACTATTGTGCACCAAAGGACATAACCATCATTTTATTAAATGAGGTTAAATCTTCAGTCTTCATGAGTGAAAACAAACTGTAATAGAATTAAAATGTTACATTCAGAATAGTCCTTATTATTATATACATTCTACAATTCTAACAAAGCATAGCAATTAAAACATATTTCCTCAATGGATTATTGTAATACTATATTTTTTATGATACCAAAAAAGATGAATATTGTATGTCAAAATAGCAAAAGGCAAATTTTAGAGAAATTGTTATAACAATAATTATTTTTAAATGTTTGATACATATACTGTAGGCATTTTCTTGATGTACAATGCAGATGATTCATTCATCATCTATCCCACTTTATCCTGTGTACAGGGTCTCTTGGGTCTGGAGCCTATCCCAGGAAACTTGTGCCTCTTTTCCACTGCATAGTACGGCACAGCACGGTTCAGTACAGCTCACTTCGGTTCGGCTCGGTTCGGCTCGGTTTGCGCTTCCACTGCAGTGTAGTAACGCTTTAGAGTGGGCGGGATTACTCACGTGTCGTTATAGTTGCGGCGCCGCTACTGCCGTGACGTCATCGTAAACGCGCCACAAACAAACACACAACAATGGAGCATATCGACGGCATGGTGTTCTTCATTCTCGGCATGTGGATGTTTTTAACAGCGAGACGAAGGAGTTTGTTTCAAAAGAGGCCGACGGTTAATACAAAAAGGTGCGTGCGATCCTTCTCTGGCTGTTTCTAAATATAGAGGTTCTGTTGTGTCTCGTGTCGCAAGTTCGGTGACGCAGTAATGACGATTTTCTCCGGCCAATCAGTGACCAGCAGAGTTTACACGTCACGTTTTGGTAACGGTTCGGCGCGCTTGGAACCTCGGCTGAGGTGGTACTAAAAAAAGGACCAGGTACCAGGTACTGTTCCCAGTGGAAAACCCCCCAAAAGTGAGCTGAACTGAACCATGTCGTGTCGTACTATGCAGTGGAAAAGCGCCATTAAGGTTAGGGTACGAGCAGGGTACACTCTGGAAAGGGTGCCATTACATCACAGGACACACACACACACACCATGGGAATGCCAATTAACCTAATTTGCAATTTGCATGTCTTTGGACTGTGGGAGGAAACCCACCAAGCACGGGGAGAACATACAAACTCCACACACACACCCGAGGGGGGAATCGAACCCAGACTCTGGAGGTGCAAGGCGAAAGTTTTAAAAATAACACTAAAATAATTAAATGCAGATGTGAGGTTTTCCATTTAGCACAAGTATGTAAATGTTTATATGAAGTAATTTGCTTTTAAATCTATTTTGTTGTTGTTCTTTTTTTCGATTTAATGTGATGGAACACGTTCAGGTCGGAACTGTTATCCCGGAACTAAGACGCCGCGGTTTGCTGTTCCCCTTCGGAGGATGTTCTTTGTCGCGCGCTCAAGTAGAAAATGGCGTAGGGTGAACGTTTACAATCGAGACATTTCTACAAGCTTCTTTTCACTGCGCGCTGAAATAGACGGATTAAAATCTGTAATTGAAAACGATGGGGAGAAGCAGGAGCAGGTCGCCTCCACGAAGAGGTCGGGGTCGCTTTTTATAATTGTTTATGTTCATATTATTCTGAGGTTGCTATCAGGCTTAGCAGCAAGACGCTCGCGCACACTTAGATAAGTAGATCGTTTGAAGTGCTCATGTAACGTAATACTTATTTAACGCGTTTGAGTTACATTATTTTACCATTAGTTAACCGAATGTTTACACACTTAATGGTTTTGAGTTTTTTTTACATTTAACATTGTTGTTGTTTTCGCAGAGAGACGTCGCTCGCGCTCGTCTTCCCGGGACCGAGAGCGCAGGCGCAGAGAGAGGGAACGTGAGCGAGAACGCTCGCGCTCACGCTCTCGAGACCGCGACCGACGCAGGAGCCGCTCGCGCTCACCGCACAGGCGGCGATCCAGGTGAGGGACCATAGTCACGTGACGCGACGTCACCAAATTCTAGGTTTGAAATAAACTTGACAAACCGCGTCAGTCACAACAGAGCGGCATTTCTGCTTCATTATTCAGTCCTACCGCCCACTATCAAAATGTGTCAATACTTTAGAGTGCGCCACCTGTAGGATTATAAAGAAATTGTAAGAAACTTACCTTGCCAGTAACTCCACAGGTTGAGTGGCTATGAGCATGTGATGTTCATCTAATTAGCACCTGCAGTGTTTTGGTGTACTGGGTGGATGTTTGGAGAAAAATGGGGTCTCCAAAGGGTTTTAACACATACGGTTCTCAGAGGGTTTTAACACATACGATTTATGATAAATCCGTTTGCTCCACTCAAGTTTCTGCACTCGGTACTGAATCATTTATCTGAAGCTGATCACTGGTCAGGGCCGATCAAACTGAAAACCAGACAATTCTGCTCACTGGTTGATCGACTACATTATAAATGTAGAATTGTTCAAAAAAAATTTTTTTTAATAGATTTTGGAGTCAGTGTGGAGATGCGTGAATCGCCACACAAAGTAATCGTGATTCATAGCTGAATTTATTATTTTTTCCCCCCATCTCTAGGTCTAGATGTCACTGTCAGATACGACTCGTATCGGATATTATATAACTAGAGAATAGTTTGACAAGGAGAAAAAAAAAAAGTGTCTTTCTCTTTATGGTCCTGGTCTACTCTGGTATCTGGGGAAACAAAAGAGAGCAGACAAGCTGTCAATAAAAAAAAACACAAATAAATGATAAATGTCAGAGGGAAAAGGTATAGTGTAGTGCACAGGTCCTCAAACTGAATATTCAAAGATCTTATGGATCTTATTTCTGTTCAAGGTCTTAACCCATTAGTAATAAGTAAACGTTTAGTGCAGTCTGAGATACGTTACATTCAGTGGAAAACATGTGACTGACTGTAATCAGCCACTTAAACCAAAGCAACTCTAACTTTAAAGTAACCTGTATTCAAGTGTCGGAAAGATTCAAAATATGTTCCATGTTTGTGCAAAAGTAATGACACTTTTGGTCTGCATATTGTTGCTTGTGAACCTAAACAGCTTCAAGTTTCAACATAAAAATATTTACAGGGGCTTTTTTATTTTTTTATTTTTATTTTTGGAGGGGGGCTACAAAAGAAAAATCTTCATCGGACTTATGACGTGGGTGCACAAAAGCGTGGTGGTGGGTGAAGACAATGGTAAAAGACACGAGTCTTGCTTTTCCAGTAACATTGCCATGATTCAATTAAATTCAATAATATTTGTATAGCACCTTTAACAATTGTCATTGTCGCAAAGCAGCTTTACACAATCAAAATAATTATTTAAGTTTGTATGAAATGTGAATGTGTGTGAATCAAAATGGTCAGATAGTCCCTGTTGAACAAGCCGAGGACGACAGTGGCAAGGAAAAACTCCCTGAGATGGTAATAGGAAGAAACCTTGTGAGGAACCAGACTCGACAGGGAACCCATCCTCATCTGGGCGAAATGATGCCAATGTCAGACAGGGAAACTATTCCGTTTAGCTTTAATCTCTGGCCCGGATTGATTTCCAATTGATTTTGTGGAGGACACACGTGTTATTTCTTCGCTAATCCAGCCGCATCTGTGTGTGTTTAAACGCAGGTCTCCGAGGCGACACCGTTCATCCTCGCCGTCGCCGCTCAGGCAGAAGGACGACCGCAAAGATTCCAAGGAGAAGCCTGTGAAGGTCCATCAGATATCAGGTGGGTCTGTGCGGGGGTGAGTCTTTAACAGACAACAGGAGATAAACAGGATGATGAGATATATTGTGTGTGTGTGTTGCAGCGGAGGACATGCAGGGTAAAACAGAAGAGGAGATCGAGATGATGAAGATGATGGGATTCAATTCCTTCGACTCTTCAAAGGTGAGCGTGAGGCGTCAGTGATGCACAGTTGTATCCGTTTGAGCTTGGTGTATATTACATGCTTTGAATAAGAAACATAATAAATATGTTAATCCCAAATAAAATTATGAAAGTGTTTTCAGTAAGGTATGCTCACTAAGACGTCATGCTCTCATTCGCTTTGAAACATTTAGACTAACAGAGTGAGTGGGTTAATACTAGTGGAGGGAAGATTAACTGATGCGTATCGATGCACGAACATTCACAGGCACCATGCGAGTGTATCAGTCGACCAGCTGTGAATGGATGCCGTTTTGGTAAGAAATCATCAGTCATTGATCACTTGCTGGTGCTGATAAACCTCAATTTATTTGATTGTTAGATGTTTTATGCATTTATTTAGGAACGTGACCGACCCAGTAGTTTGATATTTTGATTCCTCCTAAATAAGACGTACTTTACATTAAATTGTGGCGCGGCTGCATCCTGTTGTACATGCGCCATGGTTGAGGACAAATATGCCGGAAGCTGAGATTATACTTTCATCTTTGAACCAACAGAAAGACAAATCGGCATATTGCACCTCACAACGTTTTTTTACGAGGACGTTTTCAGCTCCACGTGCACCACGGTAGATTTGATGTGAAGATCAAACTGAACATTGGATAGGTGCTGGAAATGACGCTGCTAACGATGACCACATGATGGCGCCATGAGACAAGATCTCCAGCTGGTGGTTGTATCGTCCATTTCCTCTGTCCTGCACCGAGTCAGTGCAAACATCGAGGAGACGTGTTTGTCTGGGGGATCGGGTGGGGGGCGTAATTATAACGTTAACGTCATGGCGCGGTCTCACCTTACACTGTGATACTGTGAGGATCAGGAGATGCTTTGTGCGTTAAAATAAATGACAATGATTTTGTCAGTGATAAATCAAATTGTTTTTTTTTTTTTTTTATCCACAAAGGTTTTTTCCTCTTAATGTATTTAAAAGCAACACCTTTTGCTGTATATCATAATGCACATCATGTTTGAAAATGTCTTGATTATCATGACGCTGTATCGGACAGCTCCGGCTAATCATACACACGCACACCATGGTGATGTGTGTTTGTGTGAGAAATCTATGATCGACCATGAGTCTGTGCTAAACACCACAAGTGTGCGCGATTGTTTCATATCACGTTGTTTAACTCTCAACTCCTTTAATCTGAGGAATAAACTCCTGCTTGTATATAATATTTAATTAAGCAATGATTTCATTTATTTATTTATTTATTTTTCTCTTCACAGGGCAAGAAGGTGGACGGTTCTGTTAACGCCCACGCCATCAACGTCACTCAGAAGCGGAAGTACAGGTATGTGGTTTCGTTATAAGACTATACTATAACATACTATTCCATTCACGTGCAAGAGTTTAAGTTTTGGCGCCCCAACACTAAAGCCTGTCCCCAAGGAAACGCAAACAAAGTGCAGATTTGCTACATGTCCATCTTTGTTCACACACACACACCCGCAAATTTATCTCCGTAAATCCGGATTACTGATTCACAAATTCTTTGTTATATTTAAGCGCATTTTCTTTTTTCCCCCCCCATTGAAGCACTAACTCTCCATTGGGAAACATTCTGGAGTCGGGAATCTATCGATCTCTAATGATAAATTGCAGGAACGTGATTTGAGACACTGTTTATTTATACCCAGAGCACTTGCAAAACCTTTTTCACTAAATGTTTGCAGAGCTGTCGAGCGCACCGTATGCCAGTGATTGTAGACGCAGATACAGGAAGTGCTAACGAATAATAATCCAGACAACAGGTGCACTAGGTGCTCTATGATATGTAGTGCACTTCCGTTCATGTACGAGGTGCGTTCAAGTCAAAGGAGGACTTTTGATTGTACAGAATAACAGAACACATTTCTGAGAGTAAAAACTCCCTTTATTTCTCTATATTATCCCCTGATGCACTAATGCACTTATCCCAGTGTTTCACTAGTACATGTATAGAAAGTTTTCTCAGTACACCGATGCCATGATCAGACCACCTCGCCTCAGATTGTCATTCACGTTCTTAAAAATGTTTGCACCATTCAAAGGTTTTACTGGGGCTAAGCGTGTCATCAACATACTGTGCCTTGAAGTCTTCTGTAAATGACACTTACTTTTGCATCTTAGTTCATCAGGAACATCATTATGTCCCAGTTTGACTTGAACACCCCTTTTAATTTAAACACATTGATTTAAAATATTATAGATTGTAAGAAATAATAACACAAACATTACTGTAGGCTGTTCAGTCTAAAAGCATGACTACAATCCCATCTCAAAACCGTACGAGATAGTTATAAGAAAATAAACTAATGTCAGAGGAAATGTTTTTTTTTTTTTTTTTTTTTAAACATTATTTGGAAAACCATGATTACAGTATATAAATATATAATAGTGATATATACATTATAAATAAAAATATACATGTGAAATGTAAAGTGTAGTTTGAATAAAATGGAGTTGTTGGCGTAGAAAAGGAAAAATCTGAATAGATGCACATCTGTCGGCTTTGGTTTAATTAGAACAGGTCATGTTTTAATATTTTCCCGTGAAATAAATCTCAACGCAATAAAAAAAAGCTCTAAATTTCTATAATTCGCCCCCTTTCACGCTCCCATGACGCGCCGAGATGTCGGTACAAGTTTTATATTTTTTTTCCATCCGCATGCTGTTGATGAGATGCCGTGTTGTTTACTCGCTCTGTAAGCAGCAGCAGCTCCTCGGGCCAGCCGGCCAATCACATCCAGAGTCATTTCCAAGCTCAGAGACAAAGGCTCTCATTGGCTGACAATGATGTAATATGTTGGTGCAGAGAGGAGATCAATGATGTAATCATATTTTCTTTCACAGGCAATATATGAACAGGAAAGGTGGCTTCAACAGACCTCTGGACTTCATCGCTTAATGGAAGATGGATCTCTAACTTTTTTCACTTTTTCTTTTCCATCATGTGTATATTTTAATTTTTGTTTGTGTTGTTAATACTACATGCGTAAATATTGTTACTGTTATATATCTATAGTATACATACATGTATGGATTTCCTGACTTTGAATAAAATGTGGCAATTAATGTTTACACCTTTTTTTTTTTTTTTTATTCTTTAAATAATTCTGGTGTTTAAATATAATGTAATTTTCTATATGATGTAGAACAAATCCACCCAGTCAGGTTTTATTTACATCTCCCCCCCCCCCCCCCCCCCCCCCCCCCCACACACACACTGCACTTTATAGAATCATTTCAGTTATTTTTGGATTCTAATTTTAATGTCAGTCAAATTTTTACATTTATTGCTAATACATATTCCATATGAAGGACATCCAGGGATAGATTAAAGTGTAAGCATTGAGCTGAAAACTTTAAAGCGCAGTGTTATAGTTGTAGGTTGTAGATAATGGACATCACATGAGAAGTCACGTTTCTGCAAAACAGCATGTGCAGAGGAGTGGGCGTGGTTACGCTTGACTTCCGGGGGTGTTGCTGCTCTTCAGCCAATCACACGGGAGCGTGCTCGTGCGGGGCGGCCAATAGCGATTGAACAACAAAACGAAGCGTTTCCGACTAAAATAAGCAGCAATAACTAGACCATTCGTGTTTTAACCTTTACTTCTGGTCAAAACATTACCAAAATCGTTCATTTTCTACCTCCATTCTACAGCGTTTGATTAATAGCAAAGCGGACTTGCGGTCACGTGCGGCTCTGGTTTCTATGACAGGGGCTGCTGACCAATAGGGAACCCGCTTCCTCACTCGCGTCACCCAATAGCAGCGCGGTTTGCGGTCGCGTTCCAAAATTATACATAGTGAACTCGTTGAACAGAAGTTAACGTTCCGTTGGAGCCTAGGTAGTGCGCGTGAATAGGGAACGAGGATGTGATTGAGACCGAGCCGGTGGTGGAGCGAGGGGATAATATGACAGTCGCTTCGCAGCCGTCTCAGCTGCCGGAGAGAGAGAGAAAGACAGAGATAAGAATTCACCTAGCTGCGCTTTTTAAAAAATAAAACAATAATTATAACATTAAATTATTATTGATAATGCAACTTAGTGTTATTAGTTGACTTGAGTTTACGACTTGAGGATATTTTTGTGCACAGAGACTGGCACTTTGTGTTTGTTTTTATTTTTCACTTTTCGAGTCAACTAGCAGCTCAGTTACTGTTTATTTTTATATATCTATATCTACAAAAATAAATAATTATAAGACTGTAAAAGGGGGGAATCTTTAACATATTGAATACATTATTAACACTCCTGGGCTAAGCTGCTGCTGTCAGGGCTTG
The DNA here is from genome assembly GCA_030522415.1 of Channallabes apus. Taxonomy (NCBI): domain Eukaryota; kingdom Metazoa; phylum Chordata; class Actinopteri; order Siluriformes; family Clariidae; genus Channallabes; species Channallabes apus. The sequence goes on from CM060122.1 coordinate 33,380,489, forward strand.
TTTTTGTTTTTGACAGCTTGGAGGATTTACAAGAAGAAGAAGAAGAAGGAAAATATATTAATTTATCTAAATAAAAAAAAAACAGCAAAAACAAATTGTTTTTCATTTGCACTAAACCGTTTTTGTGCATTCGGTTTTTTTTCCGGCTGATTGTTTTAGTTTTAGTTTTTTCCCCTTTTCTTAGTTTGTCTCTTAAAAAACGGAAATAATAATAATAATAATAACAACACAAGCTCAGAAAGCTGGCTCACTGACACATCACCTGGGGAACACCTGGTATATTTATTTAGATATATAAATAAAAAAAACACACTTTTCCCCCATCAATGCTGTCACTGAGCTAGCTTTTGTTTTTCTCCCTTTTTTTTAGTTATTTTTTAATAAATAAATCTATTTATATATACATATATGTTTTTCCTCCTTTAATCTACAAGGACGCGCGCGAGACAACCACAGCAACATTTCCCCATTACGTCATTCATTTTTATATTTTAGTACATTTTTTTCCTTATCTTTTTTTTTTTTTTTTTTGTAATATTGCTGTTATTGTTGAACATGGCCGCCATCGGGATGGTGCAGATGCTGATCGAAGCTGCTGAGTATCTCGATCGTAGAGAAAGAGGTAAAAATATATATATACTTTAAAAAATATATTGTTTATTATTACTTAAATGCATTGCATGCATGCATTTTTTTTTTTTTGGTTTGCATGCATGCACGCGCTCTTGTTTGCGCGTGCTTGTGCGCGTTCCTTTTCGTTTCCTAATGTAACCCTTTGATCTGAGATTGCAATGCATAAGATATATAAATTATTTTTTTTTTGCGTACATTTTGTTGTTGTTGTGGTTCATTTGCAAGTATCACGTGGTTTTCCCCCTGCTTTTCCCCCTGAGCTTTACATGCATTCTCATGCATACCAGGATGTGTGTGTGTGTGTGTGTGTGTGTGTGTGTGCATGCTTTTTTGCTGGGATAATCGTGGGATTAAAATATTTTAAGTCCTGATGGAGGTTTTCCTAGCTCATCATCATCATCATCATCATTGTGGTCCGACTCTTTTTTTTTCTTCTCCCTCTTTCCTTCCTCTCCCTCCTCCTGGATGTGTTGTGGTTTGGGCTCTTGGGTTTACTCCAGTTCAGATGACATCATTGACCCAAAAGCTGTACATTCACCCCCCCTTTTTTTTTTGTTTAAGACAGAAATTTGACCGTTCCCATTTTTTTGCACGACAGGATGTTTTTTAGAGCACGGCCATATTTTGATTATTATTATTATTATTATTATTATTATTTTAAAAATGTGGTTATTTATTTGTCCATGTGTTTATTTTTGCAGAAGCAGAACATGGGTATGCCTCAATGTTACCGTTCACCAGCCACAAAGACAGGGACGGCTCCAAGAGGAAAAATAAAAGCAAGAAAAATTGCAGCAGCAGGTAAAACGTGTGACCTAGTTTCAGCCATTTGATGCTCAACCCACACACTCACATACTCATACATCCATTATACATATTAAACATAAAAATCACTTCCGCATTTTACATGTGCCAGTTCTTACGCACCAGATGTGTCCTGTGCATACAGGTACATGCATACTTATTTATGCATAAAACATTTATCCGTTAAACATACTGTATGCAAACGGATCCATATGTTTTTATCATCACATGTACAGATGCTTATACACTGAACATATGCACTGATTTTGTGCCAATACTGTAAATATGTATGACCTAAATATGCATATTCACTATACACGTATACACGTACAAATAGTTGTGTACCAGATATGAAAGAACTAAATTTATTTATGCACTAACAATCGGTGCTCTATGCAGGTGGCAATACTTATGCACCAAATATTTGGTATCTATTTGGTTAGTATCTAACCATACTTATAGGACAGATGCACGTTCAGGTGCCAACACTCATGCATTTAGATACGTCTACATGAAATGTATATATGCACTAACCATGGATGCACTTGGCAGGTGCCAGTACTTGTGCACTAGATGTGTGTACACTAAATGTACATATGCATTAATCAAGGGTGCACTTGGCAGGTGCCAATACTTATATGTCAGATATGTGTACACGAAATGGTTATATGCACTAATCATTGGTGCACTAGGTGGGTGCCAGTACTTAATCACTAAATATTTATGATCTAACCATACTTAACGGCTACCGATGCACGTTCAGGTGCCAACACTTATGCATTTATACATGAAATGTATATATGTACTAATCACTGAGGCGCTAGACAGGTGCCAATACTTATTCATCAAATATTTATGATCTAACCAGACTTATAGACTATGGATGCACGTTCGGGTGCCAATACTTATGCACATGGGCATGTATACATGCACTAACCATGGATGGACTAGGCAGGTGCCAATACTTATGCACTTAGAATGTATGCAGTCATGGTGCCAATACTTATGCACTAGGTGTATGTGTGTTGATTGCTTTACACTAAACATGTAAACATTAGAAAGGTGCCAAAACATTTGCTTTGAAGCCAAAAAAAAAAAAAAAAAAAACTGGAACCTGACTGCAGGACTGAGGAAGGTGAGTCATTTGGGGAGTCATTTGGGGAGTCATTTGGGGAGTCATTTGGGGAGTCGAAGTTTTACCGCGTAACTAATCCGCACAGAATTGTGGAAACTGTGATGTTAATTTTTTTGCTAGCGTGATCGCCGGGACTCTGTCCAACACCATGTCTGTATTTCTTCAAAATAACAACACACTTGTATAAACACTCACTTTATCCTCCCACCTGAACTCCTCATCCTTCACTGCCTTCTCTTTTCCCTAACATACACCTTCCGGTAACCGTGACATACATGAGCCACGTAAAGATCCCGGTTAGCATGAGCACGGCGTGTTGGTAGATGTCCTCAGGAAGCGCTGCAGCCGTGCTACTCCACCAATCAGCAGGATTTTACACCCTGTGTCTATTTCTGTCGACCGGCGGCACCCGAGCCAAGATTCAGTCTCAGAGCTCAGGAGGCGGATAAATGCGTCTCGAAATACACCTCCATTACTACGAGGGGCGTTCAACTCAAACGGGGACTTGTGATGAAATTTCATGTGTGTGAAGGCGATTGACATTTCCAGAAGACCTCGAGCGCAGTGCGGTGATGAGACTCTGTAAAATGAGCCGCAGTAAAACATTTGAACCGTACGAACGTTTTAAAGAAGTTATTGCGACATCCCCTGTTGAAGCCATTTCTACAAGGAGTTCCTGGGAGGCCGGTGTTTCAGATGTGAATCAGACCGGCTCTGGCGTACTGAGAAAACTTTCTACCTTTTGACTCTGTGATGCAGATAAGATTTTTCTTGATAAATTATCTTAATTAATTAAAAAAGAAGTAGGTTAAGCAAGAGAGGATGTAAGAAAAATAACTACAACTGTGAGAAGAAAAGTATATAAGAAAGAATGTAGAGCAAGGACAAAGTTTAAAATAAAAAAGAATAGAAGAAATGTAGAGGAAGACAAATTTAGTAAGAAAGAAAGGTGAAGAATAAAAAAACTACAAAGAAATTTATAAGAAATAAAAGGAAATGATAATGAGAAAGAAGGAAAAGAGACAGACAGAAGAATAAAGAATTTAGTGAAGGAAAAAAGCAAAGAAATGCAATTAAAGAAATAAAAATGTAAACAAATAAAGGAACAGTTTTATCACTATGTGATGGCGCGTCCCATCCTGTAGCCTCGGAAGCTCTTTACTCGGCACAGATGATTATTATTTTTTCATCTGAAATGTCTTGTTTCTATGGAAACGTTGTGAACTTTGCGTTATTTTTACATCTTCTACTATTATCAGTGACGCTAGCTGCAGCCGCTGCCTCGATTAGTTCAGGTTTTTATGAAGTGCATGAGGAGACGCTGCCTCCCACGCTGAATCACTCGCTTTTCTCGCGCGTGTGACCGTCTGCACCATGGAACAGTAACGCTGTAGCAATAATGTCATCGTGGACGTCTGAGGATACACTCGAAATGAGAGAGAGAGAGAGAGAGAGAGATGGTCTAATCATATTCCATTGTTAAACTCTTCAGTGATGCTGGTATTATTTATGGCAGCCAGGACGAGAAATGAAAAACGTTAGTAAATCAAATCGATATCTGTACTCGCCCGTTTTTAATCCTTTTTATTCTCTCGGACGTCAATCAGAGGTCAAAGTCACAGAATTTCATTTAAAAGACAAGAGTTTTAAAGAAACGACTTATTAAAAACGTGTCGCATCTGTACACTCTGAATAAACGTGTAAAGGTGAACGTGTCGGTGACGCGTTTTTATTGTCCTCTGCGAAAGCTGCGTCGGATTCTGGATTCCGGATTCTGGTGGGTCGAAAGATGATGAAGAACATGCGGAAAGTAGCACAGCAGCACGGTACAGGTTTAGCAATAATCGCGCCGCGGATATCCCTCGTGGGCTACGATACAAGACGCAGATCTGGTGAGTTACTGGCTGCCAACCGCCGTAAAACAAGGAGAGCAAAAAGAAATACGTTCTCGTTTCTATGGCAACATTGGAGTCACGGACACGACACCGTATCGATGTCCACTTTTTCTCAGCCACCAGACGGTCTGAGCTACTAGACCACAGCCTCGTCCTCAGAACCTCATTATCATCCGTGTGTGGGCCGTGTGTTGCCTTCCGATTCATCACACACACACATGTTCCCAACACACACACTCCCACGCTTCCCCTCCACCCCCTCTCCTGTTAATTACTCAGCCATCATTCACCACACCAGGACCCCCCCCCTCCCTCCCTCCCCCTCCCCCATCCTCCTCCATCCTCCTCGTCCTCCTTCCTTTTGAACAGGCCCGAGCTGATTGTTCTGTTCACCGCCTCATTATGCAGCCTGTCATCCACACTAGCAGCACCGTGAGCGGGAGCGAGGGGTCAGAGAGGCGGCCATCTCAGGCGTCGTGTCTCTTTTCAGTGTAAATGGGAGGAAAAGTTTCACCTCAGGCTTTAATATAAATACAGATAATTTTTTTTTCAACTGTAAAATCATGTGGTTTCTTTCCTTCTACTTGACGTGAGCCATGTTATCTTCGTTTCCCTGCAGCGTGCATTTAAAATACATCTTCATCCTAGAACATGTTCGCGTCGTTCTCGTTACACGCCGGGTCGAACTCGCAGAAATAACGCTACTACACCGGGCCTTCAAAAGGCATTGTGGGTAATTTAGGAAATTGTCAACCAAATTGTTAGTTGTCTGTGTGAGTGTTTAGATTTTTTTACTTTTACAACTTTACGTCCAAGTCAAATCAAAAGCTGTGTATACAAATGACATGAGGACAAGCTTCTGGTGTGTGTGTGTGTGTGTGTGTGTGTGTGTGTGTGTGTGTGTGTGTGTGTGTGTGTGTGAGACAGGAGATAACTGGATATAAACGTCGGATATGGGTAACCCCAGGGTCAGCGCTATTTAAACTTATACGCGACAGTGTTTGTTGTGGTCAAGAAGGAAAACCTTATCGTTGCAGGATGTAGTGTGTGTGTGTGTGTGTGTGTGTGTGTGTGTGTGTGTGTGTGAGAGACAGAGTGAGCTTCATCAGCTTTCTGATGCAAATCTAGATCGTCTTGATCTGTCAAACACCGAACCATTTTTCTTCCCCAGCTATCGCACGTCGTCATGGCAACATCTTTGCGTTTACCGCGTTTAAGGTGGATCCTCCCCCGCCGTGTGGGGGGACCGTCTCAGAGGTCCGTCAAGCTGAGCAGACCAGAACACGGCGGCCGGTTTATCTCCCGTCGTCCTCAGTGATATAAAGAGTGGAATAAAGAGCAGCTCGTTAGATTTGTGTTAACATTTTCTTACAAAAACAAACAAAAGAAGAGAAATTATATTTGGTATAAAAGGGACGGGAATGAGTAGAAACCCAGCGATACCGTATTATCACGATACTCTGGTGTCGAATCCATTTGTCTTGCCTTTCTGTAAGCGTCCAGATTCAATGTTTATTTTAGATGTTGTTCCAATTCTAAAGAAATAATTTAGTCCTAACACATAAGATTTAGTGAAGACGCAGCACCGCGGGTCCCAAGAATGTTAGCAAGAAGAAAAGGGAGTCGCTTTCAGGTTGACTTTAAAGCAGCCGGTGCCGAGAGGAACCATAGATTAAAGTTAAGTGAGGTTTGAAGTCGATTTATTTCATTGGTAATATTGGTAATAGTGATCGGAACGGATTATCTGCATTTACATTATTTCCTATGGGACAATGCGTTTCACAATACAGGATTTTCACTCCGGAGCGGATCGTACTCGTATGCCGACGCACCGCGGTATTTTCCTGGAATATAATTAGAATTCTGTTTTTTTTTTCTCTACTTTTAGTTGAGTATCATTAAACAAACCGTGTGTGTATCCGGTTCTGTATTTCTAACGGCTCTATCTGATCTAATCATGTATTGAAGATTTCAACAAACACCTCCAAATACCACGGTATAACATTTCTGGTGTCTCCTCCATCCTTCAAAAGAAAGAAAGAACCAGTAATTTAGTGGCTCCCGAGCTGAAGCCCGTCGGCGTGGTGATCTAATAAAAAGAAAACAGATTGCTCCGGTATTTTGTGGTTGTAGATTTGTTTGTACGGTGCACATTGTTTTGCATAGCAGCAGGTCACACTGACATGTTTTTCCCTTGCAGTTTATTTTTTTGTGTTTTGTCCTGTTGCCACGGTGATGGAGTATCCTCCACATGCCCGAATGCCCGTCAGGTGCCAATGTCCGTGCCACGGGAGTTTACAAAAGGCCAAAAGGTCACTTTCTAGTACGTTATATTACTGTTATCATGTGGGACATAATAACACCAAGGTCAGATTTTCCTGTCTCTGGTGTCTATGTGGGGTTTCCTCTGGGTTCTCTGGTTTTGTCCAGCAGTAGGCTGGTTAGTGTTTTGGGCTGGCACTCCATCCGCAATGTACCCCTCCCCCACACTGTGTCCCGAGGGTGGGCTCCAGGCCCCCACATAGATGATTGATGGATTGAAGGAAAGGGGCTGTTTTAAATAGTCTCAGGATTTGCTCTGTATAAACGTAGAAACGAGTGAATCAATGTGTTTATATATTATTATATTAAGTGAAGACTTTTTTTTTTACCCGAGCGTTTTGAACCACGGCTTTTAGGTCGTCACCCTGAGAGAGCTCTCCGACATTTGCATCGTGTGGTTTGCAAATCAGTGGCGTATATGAAAGTAACTACTGAGGGTTTGAGCTCGGGAGCGCTGGGATACGCCGGATCCTCTGGGATCTGTCCGATCGAGCTGATCCAGTTTTAAACCCTTTCAGCACTTCATCCTCATCCTCATCATTCCACTCACATCTTCAGTATTGACTTCGGGATCTAATCACCTGGAGCCGTAATCAGCCATCCCTCACAGCCGGATATTTTACATCCTTTTAAGTAGCTTTTTGTCCAAGGGTGAATACCAGAGCTGAAAAATACAGCGTTGAAGTAAACTATAAAAATTAATAGACATTAAAGTGCCCCTATTATGCCATTTTAAAGGTTGCTAATATTGCTTAATGAGTCTCTTAAAACAGGTTTACATGTATGCAAGGTCAAAAAACACTTTAGTTTTCTCCATAAATAGATTTAATTCGACTCCATTTCTAAATGATTCGTAAACGACTCGTGTGAAGCAGTTCGGAGATCCAGTCTGTCTAAACCCCTCCTCTCCGTGAGCCCTCACTGCTGTGATTGGTCAGATGCCGCAGCGTGTGTCGGAAAACGAAACGCCCATTACCGTAACGGAACGACGACTCTGGAGACGCGTCAATACATAGAAAAGAAACTGTTTCACAAGCACGACTGGAGCTGGACGTCTCTCAGTGGTCATATGTGTCATATGTTAACAAGAGTGCGGTAACGTTAATTGTAAGACGGCGGGCAAGTTGTTCACGACGTAGAACGTGGGCGGACATTATGCTAATATGTTGCGTAGTGACGTGGATCCGTAACAGAGAAATATTCGAATCGTGAGCCGACTCTTTTTTTTTAATAGACAAAAACTCCATTTATCATGTCGGCGTCGCAGATAGTTTATGTTCACATTCAGCCACATGACACACTGCATGAAAGATCATATTTGAAAACGCGTAATAGGGGCACTTTAAACCTCACTTAACCGTAGTTTATGATTCCTCTCGGCACCGGCGACTGAAAGCGGCTCCTCGTTCTTCTTGCTACCGTCCTCGATAACATTCTTGGGACCCCATGGTGCTGCGTCTTCACGAAGTATTACTCAAAATGCAAAAATCCCACCAAAAATACGTAAACTCGCTTTGCTCGGCTTTCCACTGACACAAACCGTGACGGATGAGCAGTTTCGCCAGCGTTTGATTTGTATACTGAAAATGCTTTGTATGCTGAGGTACCGTTGTATTTTCATTTTATACATTTAAAAACTTCACGATTGTCTTAATAATCATGACCGATTGTCACTGGTACTGGAGACTCCTTCCCGGAGTTAAATACATTTTAAATAATATTAAATACCAAGACGTTTGCGTTGGTGTCAGCGCTGCAGAGTGACAGCGTCTCATCAAGGCGGAGCAGCTGGTCGATCCAAAGCCAGTCGACTGACTGACAGAGTGTTGGCGCTAAGAAGCCTTCAGGAGAGTCTAGATTCAGATTCGTATGTGTGTGTGTGTGTGTGTGTGTTAATCTTTCGTCACAGGACCTGTACGATTCCTTCCGTCTCCATTCTCTTCCCTCACACACTCTCTCCGCGTGCCTCCCTTCTGCTTTGGCTTGTTACGTTTCCTCATGGCTTGTTGGGGGAAGGGTTGAGAGGAGAGTGTTACACGCAGTGTGTATGGCTATGTGTGTGTGTGTGTATGTGTGTGTGAGTCTTCCTTCCCTCCCCCTCTGTTCTGTATCGCTGCCAGCTCTGAGCAAGGAGTACAGTTCCAGCTCCAGCATTACACATATGACAGATTTCCACCTACCTCTTCTTCCCTTACACACACACACACACACACACACACACACACACACAGCATCACATCCTTTCCAAAAGCTGCCAAAGATACTAATATCGCTCTCCACTACGTGTCAGATGCAATGAACAGCTCTAGCATTAGCGTTAGCGCTATCCAGAGGTTTTAATTGGAGGTATAAATTCCGCCGTGATGAGGATACGGCGCAGTCGATACGCTAAAGACGCGTATCGGCCAAGATCGTCACGCGCCACCTCGGATTTATGCTAAGGGTAATAAATTTCCAGATGGAGAAAAGAAAAAAAAAAAGGTTATTCTAAGGAGTCCGAGCGCTCCTCCAAGTTCCAGGAGATTCCGGAAATATTCCCAGGTTGTCGTTTTTTTCTTTTTTTCCCTTCTGGAACACACACCAGATTTGTGCAAATTCTGACTCTTGCCCGCAGGAACAGGTGGCTCACAGCGCTACACCACAAGTCCCTGTTGTGCACCGAGGGTTGTTATGCTAGCACTAGCTGCCTCACACACACACACACACACACACACACACACACACACACACACACAGTATATATAAGAATTCAGCTCTTATGAGAGCGTAGGCAGGCAGGTGAGACGGACCCTTTTACACTTCATTGCGTCCCCTTAAAGCACATAACACGACCGTCACGCTCTCTTCACCTCGCGTCACTAACACACCGACGTGCACGTGTCTCGCATCGGACGCAGAGGTAGACCGAGACCGGATGCCATGAGACGGAGTTAAACGCTGTGTTCGAGCGTAAAAAGTGTGTCTCACGCAGGTGGAAATAAGGACAAAGGTAACGCAATTGTGATGTATCGATTAGCGATCCGCTGTCTTATGGTTTTGAGAATGAAGCACTCGCAGGCGGTCCTCACGTTTTTGTCTCACTTCAGAATCCCTGAATTATGTATTTTTTTTTGTCTGTGTTAATTTTTATTAACGTTATTTGATATTGCGAAAAGAGTCAAATCAGTCAAAAATCCCACGCTAGTCGAGAACGTACTGGTGAGGGGAAAAAAAAAAAAACACATCGCAGTTACGCTTACCCATAATTCCTTTTTCAGATTGGCAACAGTATTACTAGAAACGTGGGGGCAACAGTTGCCACGGTAACGCTCTGTGTGTTTTGAGCGCAAGGGGTATTATTAGACTAAGGGTCAATACAGGGGGCACCGAGGGTCACATGAGGAGACGGTTTGGGTGGGGGAGGGGCGGAGTAGGCGAGTATACGAGTAACGCTCATATTTCCGTCCTTCCTCTCTCCGTCTGTCGCTTTAGTCTTTTTTATTATTAATGAATTTATGTTATAATGTTTTGTTTATGATGTTTTTATCCTTGAAAAAGCATAAAGGCACAAAATTATAAAAAAAAAAAATGTTAAACAAATTTGTCTACATCACAGATTAATTTTCCACACGACACACTTTGAGGACCGTAGCAAAAAATTTTTAAAAATTATACGTATATTTTATACATTCTGTAATCCATAAACAAATTTAGAATAATTCTCGTAAGATTTCAACGTCTGAACGTTATTTTTATTTTGTATAAACACCAGTAAATGATACAAGCGTTGCTCATCAATAACGATCCAAACTCCGATTTTCATTTCAAAACGTCTTCTCCAATATTTAAAAGACATAAACATGAAAATGTATATTATTCTAAAATGCAATTTTGTTAAGATGTTGCAACATGAATTTGACATGGTTACGGACACTACAGATTCTTTGTTTTTTGCTTTTTAAGCTTTTACCAAAAACCAATTAAAGTAACAATTGTTACAGTTCATATGCTTCTAGAAGTTAAATAATAATTAATATAGTGATAATAATAATAGTAATAATAATAATAAATGCACAGATACTGTGTTTTGGCGGTAATGAAATAAAGACTGGCTGAGTAAAGTGGATTAAACCGATTCACTGATATTCATCATGTATTAATAATATACACAGTAATAATATACAGTACAGCCCCACATTGTTGTAATATATTACAGTGTTATATTTCCGCATAACTCCACAGAGATCTCCCTAAGATGACATGTTTAGCATTTATTAATGAACGACACATCAGGCTTTTTAACTGCACAAACATGTCACTTACGTTACAGCAGCTGTAGAGTTACTTCTAATTTATCTGTCTCTCTTTTTTTTGAAATTATTAAATTATAAATATTAACATTGTACATAATGTTTCAGAAAGTTCCTGAGACATTACATTAGTGTGTGTTTCTTACTTACAGGACATTATAGTAGCTTGTCATGTTCCTGAAAAACGTAAACGATGCTGAAACTGGAGACTCCTTCTACAAATGTTGCGTAGATGTCTAACGTCAAGCATCAGCATTACAAATACATTTTATACTATTTGTTATATTGTCTTGCGGTACTAGTCTCCGTACTAAAGAAGAGATAAAGTTTGTAAGAGAAAGAAAGTTAATATAAACCTGTCAGATGAAATATATGAAAATTGAAGCTTGTGTTGTGATTTGGAGACTCTAACAGCACTGATGTATAAAATCACTTGTAGGTTTGTTGCAGTTTCTGTATTATCTTAAATTCGCACAGATATACCAAGCGTAAAGTGCACGAGGCGTGTGTTTGCGGTTTGTATTATGGGATGTCATGGAGCTCCAGACAGCAGTGATAATAGCTGCAGAGAAGCGCAACACCGGCAGCCATTTTATTTCCTGTAGTTTCCATTTGGAGCAACATTTGAATTCGTTTGAGTTTTTTTCCCCCCCTGTGCAGTTCTATGCAAATGAGTTACGATGCAGGAGCCAGAGGATCAGCTCACGTGAGGCCAGATTGTGTGCACATGTGTATATATGTGTGTGTGTGTGTGTGTGTGCGTTTCATTGCTAGATTGTTCCTATCTTTTCTTTCTCCCTCTGCTCTCACTTGCATGCAGCCATATGATGCACTCCTGAGGTGTGAAAACACATTTATCTCTTTGTAACAACCTGAAAAGATTTCAGGTCCTCATAAAGACAGAGCTGCGTCTGATGTCCCCGTAATCACCCGGTCCTCACAAAGACACAGTGTTTGTAATCATGTTATTGCATTAAAACACTGACTAAGAAAAACAAAATCATGTCTATTGTTTAAGATTAGGTATTATTAAAATGTTAGTTAGTTAAAACAATTATTAGGTCAGAGGTCCTTACAAAGATAGACTGTGTGTGTGTGTTTGCGTGGAGTACAGTAAAATGTATAGAGTGATTGATGGACACCAGGTCACAGGTCCAGCACTTTCAGGGATTGCTTCTAGTTACTGCTGCTATATTTGCCTATTTGCCTCGTGTGTGTGTGTGTGTGTGTGTGTGTGTGTGTGTGTGTGTGTGTGTGTGTGTGTGTGTAAAGTGAGTACACTATGAGCGCTGTTATATTTTTTCCGAATTTAAACTTTCTTTCTTTGTACCAGGAACGATGGAGTTAAATATTTCCTTGTTTCTAAGAGTTCACACCTTCTGCGTTCGTTAATTAAAAAAAAAAAGTATAATTAACTTTTTAATAGCACAATCATAGTGCAAAGTTTACTATAGTGTAACACACACACACACACACACACACACACAGCATACTGTATGGCATTTATTGACCTTGAACAGTGTATGTTCGGAATGCCACTACAAGTGTTGTGTCGGCAACTTGTGCGAGCGCCGCTAGCTCCGCCCACAAGCAACATGGCGCCCTGTTTGTGAGCTTGATGATGCAAAGAGGTATCAAAATATATTCTGTATGCTGTGAATTGTTTAAATAGTTTGCAATACGTAACGGGAAAGATCTGCTTTCCTGCTTTTTTTTTATTTTTTAAAAAGCAAACTGAAGAAATGAATACTTGGTGTACATGCGCTTGTTTAATATAAGTCCTGATTAGCTGTTTTTCCTGATTCCTATACACTTCCATCACTTTCAATTTGTATACAAACCGTTAGTAATAAACTTATTGTAAGTATGTACTTAATATGGGGACTTTTTTCGTTAGATGGCATCTAGGATTGATGGAAGGAGTCTTCAGTGTTGACGCAATACAGTTGTTACAGTCGTGTTGTGCAGAGTAGTTTTCGGGTTTCTTGGAACTATAACAAGCCGAGAAAACGAGTAAACAGAAGACCTGTTTATTGTTGTCATAGCGGTTTACATAGAGCTAGCTTTTCTCTAACACGCTCCAGGACATTACGTGTTGTCTAGCTATAAGTCGTTATACTGTGTAAAATTGTTGTTTATTAATAAAGGAAACAATGTAATGGGTGATATTAGTGGACTATCAAAAGAAATAGTCAGATTTATGGTTATACCAGCCTGACATCGTGTTACAACTAGGGTTGTTCCGATTCTGATACTGGTAACGGAAATGCTACCGATACCACAAAAAATTCTGGCATCGGAAAGGCGGCCTCCCCCCACCTTTAGGTATGTGAAGGAGCAGGGCCGCAGAATCAGGCAACGGCCCATGAGCTATTGCCGCTAATGATCCCGGCGCTATAAAACACAGCGGGGAGTGTAGCTCGGGGTCTGACTGGTGGGAAGCTGGACTTTGCGACACGGTGGATTTTATGAGAGACAGTGGCACAAGAGCGGGGCGATGTGATGCGTCCCAGAGACTTTAAAAAGGGGGCGCCTTTAACCTCCGTGAGAGGAGCGCGTGAACGAGCTGCGCGAGCTCCCGCGGCACCTTCACTTCCGCGTAGAGCCCGCCTTCGCATTCCCTGCCGCCGAAGTGGAAAAGGCCGCAGAGAGCATTTTAACCCTTTCCTTCCCCATTTTTCGAAATAAATTACCCTTTTTCCTGTAAGACCTCGCCTCGTGTCCGTGTTTCATGGTGTCGCCCGTGCACTTAGGGTCGAACCATTTATACAGGGCTAGTAGTATTTTACTTAAAAAAAGAAATGCTATACTGTACAGATACACACCCAGGTATCGGAATCGGTATCGGGAGGGGAAAAATGGTATCGGAACATCTCTAGTTACAACTCGTGTTATTCCTGGTAAGTCAAAAAGTTTTGTTGACCGTCAAGTTAAACTTGTATGAAAGATAAATTTTTATATAAATTTTAAACAACCTTGTCCACCATGGTGCTTGGAATTAAAATTTCCCGTGATTGTCGCCTCATTTCCTCATCAAGGCTTCACATGAGCTAATAAGGTAATGGAACGACCGCCTTTATTATGTCATTGGCGGAGGGAGGGTTGACAAGGGCACCTGAAAAACCATTTATCCGAGTAAACGGAGCTCTACGATTGCGTAGGATTAAATCTCCAGGATAGCTCTCCCTGCTGCTGTACCTGTGTTGGAGACTCGCAGCTATAAATAAAGGAACCGTTTGGTTCGCTGCCTGCTGGAATTTCTCTCTCATCACCGTGCTTCAGGGTGAAAAAAGAAATACTTTCCCTCAAGAGGTCATACCAGCCTCAAGAACCTGCGTAAAATGTACTGAAGTATTTTTAAATCCATGTTTCTGTGGATGTTCTCGCTCTGACTAAAACCGAAGCTGCAGAATTCCGGTGTATATACGGATCATCAAATACAGAATCCGATCAAACCTTCGAGGTGCTCAGATACGTGCATCATGCAAAGCGGCGTCAGATCGCTCTGTGTTAAAGCTCAAAGCGCAGGAAGAAGGCGTGTACAGGCGTGTATCGTCGAAAAAGGGGAACTTTCCACCTGTATCGTCCTGCTGACTGACTGGAATTTCCCATCACCGCGACGAGACGTTATCTTAGAACGGGAAAATGAGCGCGTTTGAAGAGATAACAATCGTCTGGCCTCCTCATCCTTTCATCTACTGCTTATAAAAAGTGCAGGTGTAACGAAAAACCAATGTACAAAGAATTAACTTGTCAGTTTTAGCAGAACGCAGTGTGACGTCAGACCGTTTGAGGTTTTTCACCAATCGGCGGACGAGTGAGGAAAAAAAAATCGACGCCGAGGACCCGAGCGCCGAGAAAACCTTATTTTTGTTTGTTAATAAATGTACACAGATGAGCTAACTAATTAGCCAGTGCAGTCAAGGAGGCTGGAGCTGTTGTTGCCATGGTTACAGTGTGTAGGAGAGATGGTTTTATTGGGTGGGGTTGGGGGAGGGGGGGTAGTGGGGGGAGGGGGGTGTTGAAAGCCGTATTAGAGCGGATATTTTTGGATATTTTTTTTAGTCTTGGAATGCAGCAGTGCCGGTCCTGAGTCCAACTACACAAGTCTGCTACGTGTTCCTCCTACTCGCAGATACGAACAGAATGTAATTTTCTTGGCTTTTTCTAATTAGAACAAAACTCTTATTATAAAACTGTTATTACTCGAGTGTTATTTCACCTCATTCTGATTGTCTTTCTTTTTTGATAACTGTAATAGACAGCGTTAAATGACATTTTTAAAATCTTCCTTTATGGGAGAAAATCAGCTTTATGTTCATGCAAGTGGCGTTCAAGTCAATCCGGGACTTGTGATGAAATTTCTGCTGAACGAAGGCGTAAAAGTGTGATTGACGTTTACAGAAGACTTCAATCACAGTACGCTGGTGAGACTCTTAGCCGCAGTAAAACATTTGAACGTTTTAAAGTAGGTCGTACATCTGCGAATGATGATCCCGGAGCCCACTGTAGTCGTTCATATGGACACTCGGCGAGTGGAGCGTCTGATCCTTAAAATATTTACGTATAATCTGTGTGTGAGATCTCTACACACACTCATTCACCATCACCACTTGGCTGGAAGTTGCCACGTCCCATACAGCCCTGACCTCGCTCCAAGACATTTCTACAAGGAGTTCCTGGGAGGCCGGCATTTCGGCTGGAATCAGACAGACCGGCGTACTGAGAACTTTCTACCTCGATGGTGTCCAGGCACTAGTGAAACACTGAGATAAGAGGATTGTATAGAGAAATAAAGGCAGTTATCACTCTTAGAACTGTGTTCTTTTATTCTGCGCAATCAAAAGTCCTGCTTTGACTCGAACACCACCGTTTTTTTAGTAATAAACCACAGACTGTTTAAATAACCAATATTTTCTCCAAAACTGCACAAGGTTACAGGTCCTCCTCAGATCTGACGATGTTCGAAAACTTAATTACAGCTTTCCCTTGTGATTGTTACAAAAACGCGGACACTGGAGACTCCTTCCATACGTCCAAACATTACGTGAACAGTTGGTTCTACAAAAACCCGCTGTTACTATGGAGATGATCATTTGAGCTGATATTGTATAAAAAAAAACTAAACAACACCTTTTGACCAATCACGATCCAGAATTCAAGATCACAGCGAAATCAAACGTAACGCTAACTCACATTCTAGCGACAAGTTACTCATTAGCTTTAATCTACACTTCAGTATCTAGTAGCTTAAACGTTACTGTAGAAATTATTAGTTACTCGGCAGCTAAATCCTCATGTTGCGCGTAAGAAAGCCACAGGAATGTTTTTTTTCCGGTGGTGTGAGACATAACGTCATCTAACACGCTCGCAACAAACATCCGCTTTCACGGCTAATAATTACAACTTTGACAAAGTCAGAACCGTGTAATTACAGCAATCCCGACATGTCGAGTACACACCATGCACGCTCAAGTCGCCGCTGGAATGCGATTGCTCAATTTCTCGTCACTTTGTCGTTCTGTTGGTTTAAACAGCAGAGCGGTCGTGTCGCCGCGGATACGTTGCATGGTGTTTTTTTTTTTTTTTTTTTTTTCACGGAAACGTCAATGAAATTTCCATTTGATCTTTTTAGCACCGTGAACAAACCACATGGATGTAAATAAACCACATGGAGTTCAATAAACGAACACAAAAAAAAAAAAAATGTCTTTTTTTTCGGGGAACAATACTCGTCATGCTGAACGAGAGCGAAGGAGGAAAAAAAACACACATCCAGCCAGCTTAGAGCGAGCCGGAATAAAAGACATCGCTAGGAATTCAATGTTAAACCTCAGAAGCCTTCACACGGCCACTTAAACTGACATTCAGCTGTAATCCTCTTATTATGTAACGTATTGTGTTGAGGATTTTCATGCTACGTAGCCGGTTCTGGAACTAGCAGACCCTTTTTCTTTTTTTATTATTATTATTATTTTGTTCTCCCACACACTCACACACACACACACTCTCTCCCTCTGTCTTCCACACACACATATCATCATCATCATCATCATCATCATCATCATGAACATCATCATCCACCTCCGCGCTGCACACGTCACACAAATCAGCCGCGAGCGCATCAGGACACTTCCCGGAGCGCCTTTTATTTATTTATTTGTTTGTTTTTGTCATTTTAATGCATCCTGATTTTAACTACGCTCTCTCTCTCTCTCTCTCTCTCTCTCTCTCTCTCTCTCTCTCTCTCTCTCTCTCTGCAGGTCTACGCATAACGAGATGGAGAAGAACAGGTACGCCCACTTTACCAAGCAGTATCAGTTTGTCTCAGTTAAAGCAGGAACAGAATTAGTTAACATTTAAGTTTTGAGTGCAGACTTGAGTTCTATTCCCATGATCAGTTTACTATTTGCATGACTTGGAGGGGAAGTGGGCAGCGCCGTGACCTCACACCTCTATGGTCGAAAGTCATGCGGGTTATTCTGATGCTTGTTTACAAATTGCCGCTTGTGTGTGTGTGTGTGTATGTGATGGACTGGTAGAACCCCTGGGGAAAAAAAGTTCAATGAGTAATTAAATGTAGTGTGTTCCTTATACCAATTATATAGTTTTATCATTTCTAAACATTTGCTTATAAGTAATTCACTCCTAGCACACGGGATGGAAATGTGTGAATAGTTTTTTAGGAGTGTATCGTCTGCAGGAGTGTAAAGAAACGGTGACGGTTCACGTGGACGCATCCGGCTTCTAACGGTTCCCGGGTGATGCTGTAACTTCCCGCAGCCGGAGGTCTAGAGAGAGCTGATTGGCCGAGCTCTCTCAGAGGGGCGGGATGAGGGATGAGATAGTGTTGTCCTCCGAGTGTGTTACGCCGGCCCGAAACGGTGCGCAAGCGAGCAGTTCGAAAAAGATGCTGTCGGCTGGTGTCACGTGGTTCGGAAAGAAACACGTGATAGTCTTCGGCCCTCCCGACTGAGTGGTAGTGGTAGCATTAATGTGGAGCCCCCTAGTGACGGGGAGGAATTGGTAACGACTAAATTAGGGAGAAAATCTAGGGGAAAAAAATTTATCATTAAAATAATTATAATTTTTCGTTTATTGATTAAATAATAATACGCGATAGTTTTATCCGCACCGCCGTGGAAAAACATCCTGTTAGTTCTCCTCACACCGGTTCTTACTCATCGAGGTGACCTGCTAACGTTTTGTGGTTTCTTTGAGCTAGGTCACACACACCACACACACACAAATATGCATGCATACACACACACAAATCCAGCTCAGCTTGCAGACGGCGTTGAATAATACATTTTCGCCGAGCTCAGCAGCACGCGAGTACCAACAGGCCGCCTGAAACCGCTTTGGAAAAGCCGTAACGCCGTCGTGTCTCGGGTCTCAGACGGGCTCGGGCCGCTCCTCCGTCTGCAGACATCCAACACCGCAGGGTCCCACGGCTACACCGCACCGCTTCACTGTTCATGTTGTTTAAAGATCTCTGAATCGATCGAACGTGGAGGGTTGAGAAAGCGACAAAGCAAATAGCGACGCACTTCGGTACGGATCAGTAAGTAGGTCAAATATATTTATATATATATATATATATATATATATATATATATATAAACAAAGTGAAGGCAGGAGTGCGGTTGTAATTCTTTTGCTTTATAGAATGATTCGCTTTATTGCGATATTGGCTTTTATGCTATACAGTAAATCCTTATACACACAATCAGGTTATAAATCAAAGCGAACATGCAGTTTAATAAATAGTTCATATGATTTCTCCTTCCAGAAAAAACCACCTGACGTCAGTCTCAACCACAATCACAACATCAGCCAGCTGAGATCTTACCTACTGTAGACATGATGTAGGGTCGGAAATGTGGCACTTTTTCTTCACCAATAGACGAATCAATAATTGATGAATGGTTATTTATTAATGAGAACCAGATGCACAATTCCAGCCTCAGGTTAAGTTTTGTTTACTGCACAATCCAGCGTTTATTCAGCGCCAGCGACCACAGTGCAGTAGAACCTCGGGATAGGAATTATATTCGTTCCGCAGGCGAGTTTGAACTGCGATATCCGTAAGAAATGATGTAAGCGCAGATGATCCGTTCCAGCCACCAGAAGATATAACCAGCAAAGAAACGTGTGGAAAATCCCATAGCTTTTGGAAAGGCGCGCCGAGGGCAACGTTGGCGTCGAGGGTTTACTCCTGAGAAACTGACTGAGAACTAATGCGTAAACTCTCTTTGCCGCTGACGCAAACATGTTTTAAGCGGCTCTTGGCTGTGCGCGCAACTCCGGCCCGGTTCGTACGCTGAAAATATGTGGCCTTTCATACGGCGAGTTTCCACTGACCTTCAAAATCTCGACAAAATTTCTAATTGTTTATAAATGTAAATGTGTGAATGGTATTTAATCACATGCAGAGCAGCGATGGCGCTCGTAAACCTTGGATGAACATAAAACAGGTGCTGAAAGTGTCCTAGAACATCAGCGATCAGTTCAGTGACCAGACGAGTGAATCTTCAAATAATTTAATTCAGTTCAATCCAATTTTATTTGTATAGCGCTTTTAACAGTGAAGTCTGTCTCAGAGCAGCTTTACAGAACATAAGAAACAAAAAAAAAAACATGGATATTAGACACAGCCTGAGGAAAAACCCCTTTAGATGGTGTGAGGAAGAAACCTCGAGAGGAACCGGACTCAATAGGGAACCCGTCCTGATTTGGGGCGACACTGGAGAGTGTGATTATAAATTATACTAAACTAAACGTGTGTGTGTGTGTGTGTGTGTGTGTGTGTGTGTGTGTGTGTGTGTGTGTGATATGAATAATGTCCTTTCCGCATATGTAGAATGTTTGTGTGTGTGTGTCATCAGGAGGTTGTTGTCGTAGGGTTGGATAAGCTAAGCTACGCTAACATTAGATTAGTTTTGAATCTCGTTAAATCTGGACTGTTTTTCACACGAGATTAAAGAAAGTCTGAGATTATTAAGCTCGAGACGTCTTTGTCTCGTCTGCATTTAAGTTAAGACGAAACGCGTAATTAGCAAAAACACCTGCTAAGCTTTGGAGGAGTACAAGCCGCTAGACATCTACTGGAAAATAAATAATAAATAATTCAAGATATTTATAAAGTAGATTCAAGATATTTGTGTGTGTTATGCAGTGTGTGTGTGTGTGTGTGTGTGTGTGTGTGTGTGCTGACAAAACGTTCTCTTCCTATATGCTAGGCAGGTCATGCTAACCAGAGGATCTGCTAATCTGCAGTGTTTCTGCTATAAATTATATATAAAATGTCTTAAATAAAAATATCTTTAATATAATCAGGTCATTAGCAAGAAAACAAAACAAAACACGATTATTTACAGTGAATGTTGTGGAACTGTAGAGTCTCTCAGTCACACGTCAGCCGCCGGCATGGTTTTGTTCCTCTGTCTTCAGGCTAATCAGACAAAAAACACACACACACACACACACACACACACACACACACACACACACACACATCTCGTGAGCCATGAAGCCTAAATTTTGAACACAGACGCCATGCTAACGTTTACACGCTTTGTTTTTTAAATTTGTTTATTTATTTATTTTGTAATCTGTGGAACGTATGTAATGTAAACCTGCGCCAGTGCCGTTATAGGAAACGAATCAACACCTTGTGACCAAACGGACTCCAGCGTGGCTTAACGCTGATATCAGTGATGAAAAAGACGAGTTAAAGGGATTTCGAGAGAAGAGCAGGCTTTTCTGCTGCTGTGTGAAACATGAACAATGCGTGCGTGTGTGTGCGTGTGTGTGTGTGTGTGTGTGTGTGTGTGTGTGTGTGTGTGTGTGTGTGTGTGAGCGTGTGTGTGTTCGGTTACTGCAGCGCTGCGTCGAATGATGTAACATCTCCTACTGAGAACACCGAGTAGAGAATCCCTCCGTTGTCCTCTACGATCCAGCGTTCTTCACCGACCTTCCCCCGTCAGGCATTCTGTAGCTGTTTACCACACACACACACACACACACACACACACACACACACACACACCCCATTACACGCGAGCCGGGAGACGGGCAGAGAGAGCAGGGAGCTCTTTAACGATGACCTGAGAGGGTTGGCAAACAGCCAGCGTGTGTTTTCTGTGTTTGCAGAACGATGGAGTCGCTCCAGGGAAGATCCTCGTTAAAATAACAAACGAAATGTAAAACATAATTTGAGAGAGAGAGACAGAGAGAGAGAGAGAGTGAAGGGTGAGAAAGAAGAGTAAAAGCAGGCGTCAGTGTCTCATTTTCTCAGTTGTCTGTTCTCATCTCGACACACCACGGCGCCACCTGCCCTCTGAGGGTTAAAAACGACTCCCTGGAGGTCAGAGGGTCAGACGGGGGTTAAAGAAAGTTGCACAGCACCATGGGTCAAAGGTTACACACGAGCAGAGCTCGGAGCATCATGTCCAGCATGTCAACACCAAAGATATGGAGCAAGAAACAAGAAACGCTCCGAATGCAAAGAGGATCCATTAATCATGGCGGGGTGGAGCGGGGGAGGGGGGGCGGTAGGGGGGGGTGGGGGGGGGGGCGGGTCATATACATACAGATCAGGATCATGTAACACTGTTTTTCATAACGCTGCTTATCTCTTGATCCATGCTTTGTTAAATATACGTCCACATTTATATTTTTATAAAAAGAAAAAGAAACACATTTGCTAAATACAATTTCCTGCACTTTTATGTTTTTGTGTTTAACGTTTTGAATTTACATTTTTTTAATGATCTTAATTGGGATTCGGATGAAACTCGGCCAATTTAGACTTCACCTGAAAAAGTGTATTATTATTATAAATGAAAAATAGTTATTGATATTGCAGCATATCGTAGACACGGTTACAGACACTACACTTTTACTTTTTTTTGCTATTTAAGCTTTTACCAAAGAAAATATTTAAGCAACAATTCTAAACAGATCAATTTTACACTCAATACTCATAAAGAAAGTGAATCATTTGCATTTTAAATGATTATTATTTGAAGTGAGACAGTATAATGCTGAAAAATTGCCATTTTGGGGCTCGTCTAAAATCCTCGTATATAAAATCCTCGTATATAAAATCCTCTCTCCAAAAAGCCTGAAGTTGGCAACTTGAATTTTTAGGGAAGCACGATCGGTCACTTCCATGTTGCATAAATTTTAGAAGTAGCTTCTTTGGCCACACACACATTGTCTCTGTTATATGTATAGCATCAAATGTTTTAATAATAAAACCAGCACCTGTACTGTGTTTTGGCCAAAACCAGTCTGAGCAAATGAAATGTTTTGTTTGATATTCAGTACAACAGCACAGCCTCGAATGTGATGTGACTTTCCTAAGGGTTAGAGAGGGATTTGGGATTCAGACTTGTTACAGTAGGAGACTGTAGCGTGTTGTGTGTTCTTGCTGAACGTGTGTCTGTGACTCTGGTCGTGAACGTGGAGTTCTTTCACCATACTTTCACTAAACAGAACATCTGGGACGCCGAGTGATGCATACAGTTAAACATCACGGTGCTGTTATGCTCTATTATCAGCACTCGTTCATAACGCCTCGCGTCCAATCAGATTAGTCTTTCTGAACTTGAATGATATGAAAGGAATAGAATTTCTTGATCCAGACTCGGGACACGGTGTGTGTGTGTGTGTGTGTGTGTGTGTTTAAATCTCTGGGTTAAATATTTTACGCTGATGTTTTCTACACTTCCATGGCTAACGTATGTTCTATTTAAAGGCGCTAAACGGTTCGCGTAGTGGTTTCATGGTTAATTTGAGGTTCTTTCTTTCTTTCTTTATTTATTTTTTAAAGCATCTTCGAATGAGTTGCAGCGTCTGTCGAAACTACTAAACCCCGCCCACTTTATGCTCTCTGAGCCTGGTAACTGTGTGGCTAAATAAGGCAGCTAGCATGAAGCGTTGGTTTCTGTAGGACTGAAGAAGACGGCAGGGTGGTGAAGGACGCGCGGAGCGTCCACGTTATCTGTCCTCATCACGTTTTCTCGCTGCCGGTCAGACGCCAGAACTCCGTCTGATTTATAATTAGACCTTCAGTACGCGCACGCTAATGGGGGCGACGCCGTCATTTACAGTCCTGACTTTACCGTTTACACTCGGAGATAAGCACACGCAGGAGCCGGAGTGTGTGTGTATGTGTGTGTGTGTGTGTGTGTGTGTGTGTGGAGCATTCACATTTGTTTAACAAATAGCAGAGCCCTTCTGGTCGTTATGTCACGGCGGTGCGAGCGAGCGAGTGAACTCCAGGGTTGTGTAATCCAACCCCGCTGCCCTTTGGACCGGCTGAAAGAAGAGCGTCCTGCCACAGACCTGACCTCCAAGACGTGTGTGTGTGTGTGTGTGTGTGTGTGTGTGTGTGTACGTTTACCCAGCTGAGACAGGATATATGTTGATCTTGTCTACTTGCTGTTTGCACAACACTGTCCTTAATAAGCAGAGCTCAGTCTGTCTCTCTCTCTGTCTCCTTCTCTCTCTCACACACACACACACACACACACACACACACACACACACACTCTCACACTTTTCTTTCTCTCTGTTCTGTCTGTCTGTTTAATATTCACTCACTCTTTTTTTTTGTCTCTCTGTTCAAATAAATACAGGTACATACACATTACATTATATATAGATCTGTGAGTGTGTGTGTGTGTGTGTGTGTGTGTGTGCGTGCAGTGTGTCTCATGGCTCAGTCCGCTGCTTCAGTTTCATCTCAGGATTTATTTAACCCCTTTCTATTTTTAGACATTTTTCACTTCCCTACACACACACACACACACACACACACACACACACACACACACACACACCCGCAGCTGATCAGACGTTAACACAGTCGGCATCGTTGCGTTCGGTTACATCATCACGACTCTTAACGTCTACGCTGACGATGACGCAGTTTATTCACACTGGACGATTTCGAGCTAAGCAAATCCGTAACCTGGAAATTTTCCCTCTCGAATGATTTCTGCGATTATTCTATACGACGTTGATGAGACGATCATCGATTATAGTCGACGCTCTGACGATTCACGCAGTCAATTATGGAAAATTGCAAAAAAATTTTATTGTTGAATTTAGAATCACGAAGAGTGCTCATGCACATAATGAACAATAACCGCGCATGCTCACAACACAGTTGTGTAAAGATGCAGACGATCTCATGCCGTCCTGTTATACAGTTTTCATAAAGAGTGCGATATGCAAAATCTGTCACTAGTTGGCCTTCAGTGAAGATGCACTTCTGCTCTGACGCAATCAATCAATCATTCATTCATTCATCTTCTATACCGCTTAATCCTGTGTTCAGGGTCGCGGGGGACCTGGAGCCTATCCCAGGAGACTCAGGGCACGAGGCAGGGTACACCCTGGACAGGGTGCCAATCCATCGCAGAGCACACACACACACACACACACACACACACACACTCATTCACACACTATGGTCAATGTGGGAACGCCAATTAGCCTAACCTGCATATCTTTGGACTGTGGGAGGAAACCGGAGTACCCGGAGGAAACCCACCAAGCACGGGGAGAACATGCAAACTCCATGCACACACAGAGACGGGAATCGAGCCTGGCCGGGGAATCGAACCCAGACCCTGGTGGTACAAGGCGACAGTGCTAACCACTACACCACCGCGCCGCCCATCAATCAATCAATAACACTTATTAACAACTTAAAGTTGACTAAAGTTCTTTACATAACAAATAAACAGACAAACAATAAGAAAAAGAAAAATATTAAATCAACACAAGCTGTTAAAATCAAAATAATAATAATAAAAAGAAATTAAGAAAATTAAGACAGACATTAAAACAGAGCATAAAACAGAATATTAAGAATGTAGCTCATCAACATTAAGAATATTCTGCAGATCAACAGGATAAAAACAGAACATTGAGAATTATTAATAAAATAAACATATTATCGAACTACTATAAACTAAAAACTAGCGTAAATAAGCGCCTGTTGTCTGTCTTAATAACTTATCATTAACACAATCTAGAAATTTTAACACGTTACTATTTTTTCACACAAATTAATCGTATGACCAAATTTGCCCCTAATGGCTTAGCAGAAAGGCGGCGCGGTGGTGAAGTGGTTAGCATCGTCGCCTTGCACCTCCAGGGTCTGGGTTCGATTCCCGTCTCTGTGTGCATGGAGTTTGCATGTTCTCCCCGTGCTTGGTGGGTTTCCTCCGGGTACTCCGGTTTCCTCCCACAGTCCAAAGACATGCAGCTTAGGCTAATTGGCGTTCCCAAATTGAATGTAGTGTGTGTGTGTGTGTGTGTGTGTGTGTGTGCCTTGTGATGGATTGGCACTCTGTCCAAGGTGTACCCCGCCTCGTGCCCTAAGACTCCTGGGGTAGGCAAGTTTCATTATAAAAACATTTTAAGATGGAAATGCTCGAGCTACCTTCAGGGGGAAGTGTTTTTATTAGAATACATTAAATGCAAGACACTTAAGATGTGGCTGTGAAAGTGTGAAGTGAGGCAGTTTGGCAGAAGCTACTTTTATCGCACTTACTGGAGATTTTAGGGACAGTATGTCAGAACTACCTCAGTGTAACAGAACATCTAATCACTGAAAAATGGCCAATCACGCATGTCTGTGAGCACATGCAGGTGGAAGTGGGCGGATAGCGCTTTCCTCCCTAATAACTTTCACTCTGGACGTGTTAGAAACTGAAGAACAGTTTTGTTGAAGCACAAGCTGAATTCACAACCCAGGCGTTCGCATCCGGAACAGAGCAGGCTTTTTAAAAAAAAAAGTGTTTATTTATTTATTTTATTTATTTATTTTTTTTTTATGGAAAGACTTCTTTCAGCTGACTTTAATAAAATATTATGGAAGCGTTCGAGCCTTTTAAAGTGTCCGTATCCGGAATTACCGGTGAATCTAGATTTTAGATTGTATAGAAAAAAAATATCGTTGATGAAGTGTGTGTGTGTGTGTGTGTGTGTGTGTGTGTGTGTGTGTGTGTGTGTGTGTGTAAAAACCTGTTTGGTGTGAAGATTACTAGAAGGGTGCAGTGATCACTTTCCAAGGAAAAGGATGTGTGGCTTGTCTGTGATCATGAATATTTTGTGTGTGTGTGTGTGTGTGTGTGTGTGTGTGTGTGTGTGTGTGTGTGTGTGTGTGTGTTGAGGAGAGATCACTGATGACCTTCAGAACATTTATAGACGTTAACGAGGCGTCTCCTAACAAAAGCCTCACGTTTGTTGTTTTTTGTTCGACTGGTTTCGCTCTGAACTCTGGTGTGTGTGTGCGTGTGCGTGTGCGTGTGCGTGTGTGTGTGTGTTTCTGTAGCGCAGCACAAAGATTCTTAGCCTGAGTCTCTACACAGCGGCGTCTTTCTTACACACGCAGGAAGTTGAGTTTCTTCAGTGCAGGAGAATTAACCTTAGAGACAATTGTACGTCCCGTGCCAAATTTCCGTTTCGTCAAATTTATTTTGTATTTGTTTAAATACGTTGTCATTGTTTCCATAGCAACATTTCATTCACTTTGAACGAAATGTAAACCTACGTCCGTATTTCTACATTTGTAACGATGGTGCTGGTTGAGATCTTTACACCTATATAATGCGATCGAGCTTGTTTGGTCGAACGCTCCGCGCAATCAAAACACGACGATGAAAAACAAAAGCCGTATTTATAGAGATACTGTATGTGTGACGCTTTATATAAGCCAAAGCTATAAGTGAGTTAAAGTTAAAAAACACAAGCGGAAGCTGGAAGTCTTTTTAATATGCAGACGTTTCCAAAAACTGGGGACTTATGAGGCGTAAGCGCAGATTAACTGGCGCAGAACGTTTCTTTTAAAAGATGAATAAATCCTCCAGCTTTGTGAAATTCAAAACTTCAAAGTAATTTTTTTTTAAATAACGTTTGAAGATTTCTTGAAGTTTAGAGAGATGTTTATTTAGCATTCGTTCCTGGAAGGAGTCTCCAGTGCGAGTCAGAAGGTAAAGCTGGAACGTTTCTTCACGATAGAGGAGATGTTCATTCCTGAAGGTGTTACAATCCAGAGTGTGTAGTGCAGTGTGCAGTGTGGTGTGTATATATATATATATATATATATATATATATAAATATAATAATAATAATCTATACTGTATATTTAAGGTAAGTCCGCGGCAGCGCTAGCTGTGTAGCTGTCGACTCGGTCGCGCGTATGAACCCCGGCTCGTTATAAAGACCCGAAGCAGATGCTTCATTATAGTAATTTATGCCTTCAGTTATTACAGGGACGGAACTATAATTTCGCTCAGGCTTCCTCTCTGGCTTGTGATTATACGCCTGATTATACAACATATCAGCGTGTTTAACGTTAGCGCGCGTCGTCAGCACGTGTGGCTTTAAA
The DNA here is from genome assembly GCA_030522415.1 of Channallabes apus. Taxonomy (NCBI): domain Eukaryota; kingdom Metazoa; phylum Chordata; class Actinopteri; order Siluriformes; family Clariidae; genus Channallabes; species Channallabes apus. The sequence goes on from CM060122.1 coordinate 33,407,981, forward strand.
ATCCCGCCACTTCCTCGGCTGCGCGGCTGTTTTAGGTTTGGATCGAGTTTCAGTTTAAGATCAATTCAGTTCCCGAGGGAATCTACCGTAATATGCAGGATTCACATCACAGTCACGTCTAGACGTTAATATACTGTAGGTGTCCGGTGTAGGAAAAAAGAATTCCCTGATATCTTCTCCACTCCTTTTTCATTCCACCCAATAATCAAGTGTTAACTTCTAGAAGCATATTGTTGCTTACATTAAAACATAAATTAAGGATTTTTTTTTTTTACCCTTAAAAATCTTTAGTGTCACCAGCCTCAGAAATCACCAATTAACAAAACCTCGGATTAGAGCCGTTATGAAGCTTTACAGAGCAGAAGTAGCATGAAATTACCACTTACTTTTTCTTGCCACTGTATATAATTCCAGGCTATAATAATAATAATAATAATAATAATAATAATAATAAATTGTTGGGATCACACATTCCCCATCTCGTGACTCATTGCTGAACCGAAACCAGCCTCGCACACAAACATGTGACTTCCAGTAAACAAGAGACTGCGATGGTCAAAAAAAACAAAAAAGGGGAAAAAAGGATTGTGGAAGTGCAACGTGCCAAGGCTTGTAGAAGAGAGCGCGCTCGCGCGAACAATACACAAAGATACGGACGCTTTTAATTCTTGTGTTTCATATTTAATCCTGCAGAATCAAGTTGTGCATTTTATTTTTGAAAACCATAACACTAATGTTTTACTGCTTTCTGCCTTATAAACGTCCAGACTTTAAAGCTTATAGGTCTCCAGACGAGTCGGACGAAAATAGCGATGCGTCCTTATAAATAATTATAAATATTTTTGGAACAAATATGGACCAAAAAAAACACTCACTCACTGATTACGAATAAGATTATCATGAAGATTTATTCCACAAAACCATAGCGCAGGCTGTGCTGTTATAGGAAACTAATCAGCGGTGTGACGGTTCAGGATTTTGTCACTGATGTTCTAAAGAAGTGTTTTGTTCCTCTTACACCAGATCATTTCACCAAAGATTAGAGATTGATCTGCTGGATTTAACTAACAGAATGTGTTTGGTAAGATCTGTACACTGGATAATCATCAGGACTATTTAGCATCAGTCGCTCAGATTTTTACGGGAAAATTTTTATATTTTTGTTCAACTACGTTTTTTTTTTTCTTTTATGTATTTTTTCCTGTTACATCTGTTTAGTGGCTCCGATGTACGTTTCTAAGAACTTCTCCTTAAGACGTCGTTGACACTGGAGACTCCTTTTACAACGATTGCGCAACAAATGGAGCATCCTCTGAGCTGTTGCTATGGAAACCATAACGTATCCTGTACATAAGCCATAGAATCCAGAACTCAGCATGAAACAGATTATAAAGTGTTATGTTTGGAGAACTGCAGGTCACATGACAGGTTAATGATCGCTTAGACACGGTTTATTGACTGAAGTATGTGTAAATTTGATTAATCAAATAATGTGTTGCTAAAACACACACACACACAGACACACACACACATATGTGAAGGAGCGATATGACCTTAATTCTCTTGTGTGGGTCATTTTTTGTTGTATTTCCTGTTTATTTCCAGTAAATGAGTTCAGCATGGTCGATAATGGTCACCCTGAATATTTCTATTCTCTCATTTCACATGTCTGTACTTTTCCACTGCTTTTTTACTTTCTCTTTCTCTCTCCCGCTCGTTTTTTTTTTTTTTAGGGTTTAATGCAGAGGCTCACAAAAAGCCGCCCACACGAAAAAATACCCACTGATGTTTTTCTGGAGCTGGAAAGTACACACACGTGCGTGCGCACACAATAGCTAAAAGCCAGGCAGGCTAGGTTGTGACCCACGCCTCTGTATGTCTGTGTGTGTGTGTGTGTACACTCAGTGTGTGTGCTTTGCAGTTGCATAAGAGGTCACGTGCCACGCCCTCAGCAGCTGGGAATGCAGTCGCAGTCGTGTTTAACCCTCCAGGATCCCGCGTGAGCCGTGTGTCGCGTCGAGAGGAAAAAAAACGCGTTTACCTGAAACGAACATAGATGCCACGCCTACTTCACTAGTGAAGGAGGTGGGCGTGGCCTCTGTGCAGGTCAGATTGAATAAAAAGAGCTGTCAGACTGGGTATAAGGAGGTGTGGCCTGTGTGACTGACAGGTGTATAGGGTTTGTCTTAGATGAAATAAGAAGAGGTCCGGTTTCTTTGAGGTCAGATTCAGTAAAAGCAGCCGTGTCTTAGATTCAGTATAAGGGGGCGTGGCCACTTTCAGAACTAGAGACTGTAAGCAGGTACAGGTCTCAGATTTATTGAAAGGAGACGTGGCTTCAGTGTACGTCAGAGTTAGTGAAAGGAGGCGTGGCTTCAGGGTACGTTAGATGTAGTGAAAGGAGGCGTGGCTTCAGCGCACATCAGATTTAGTGAAAGGAGGCGTGGCTTCAGGGTATGTCAAATTTAGTGAAAGGAGGCGTGGCTTCAGGGTACATTAGATGTAGTGAAAGGAGGCGTGGCTTCAGGGTACGTCAAATTTAGTGAAAGGAGACGTGGTTTCAGTGTATGTCAGAGTTAGTGAAAAGAGGCGTGGCCACTAATGAAATTACGTTTTGTTGTGTTTCTTTATGTTCTCTGCTTTAAATATCTTTGAATCTATAATTAGCAGCGCAACATCATGGCACTCATCATGGCATTGTTTAAGAAACACACCCTGCTAACACTCACACACACACCGCTGTTTACTGAACCAACATCCGCCTCATCCATCCAAACCTGGATTTCCAGACGCTGAGGTCATCCTATATATACTGTATATATAAACAAACACACCGCGGTAATCCTACACACTGCTCTCATGTGATATTTGTCAATTTAATCGTCATGTGATCTCGTCCTAGTGAACCCTGTAATGGTGGATAGTTTGGACAGATAATACTTGTACATACGTCGGGTCTCAAACCTTCCTGCGGGAGAAAAGGTGGATTTAAGAGCGAGCGAGTGAACTAGCAGGCCACACCCCCTCTAACCAACCCCCCTGCAGTACCTGAGGCATTGGAACATGTGTGCATCATAAATGTCTACTACTTGTAATATGATTATTTAACTCTCTCTCTCTCTCTCTCTCCTCCCAGACGGGCACATTTAAGGCTATGTTTGGAACGCTTGAAGTCCCTGGTGCCTCTGGGACCAGACTCCAACCGGCACACCACCCTCAGCCTACTAACGAAGGCCAAGGATCACATCAAGGTGTGTGTGTGTGTGTGTGTGCGCACAGTGACTGCTGACGTGATCTAAACACCCAGAAAAGAACAATATAGACTGTACGCCGTATTATACGACACACTCATTAATAAGATTAAATTTGTAACAATATCCTAATTACTTGTTTATCAAGAACGAACTTTCCGGTGTGTAAGTGCTAAGGAAGCTAGGAGCGTGGCTTTCGCACTAACTCACCTTAAAAAAGTTTCTTTTTTGAAGTTTTATGTAAATTTTACCATTTAGAGCGTCAGTAGAAGATCTGCAGGATTATACAGAGGTTATAATTGCATATAGGTCAAAGGTGAACTGTTGATGTAGATAAACTGTGTTGTAAAAATAAAATGCATAGTAATTTGTAAAATCTTACATTCAAAATTTTATTTCTTAAATCTGACAAAAATTGCTTGCGTTATAATTCTTAAGTTTTAAACCCCAAATGTTTAAAACGTACAGAGTAAACGTCAGTTATACCATTTTTACATTGTTGTTATAGCATTTTCACACGGATTTGCTTTTGTTTGAATCCCGTTTGGAGTCAATCGACCGGAGTGTTTGTGCCTCGCAGCAGCTCCAGCACTTAGTTACCTGACTCGTGTGTCTCTGGAGCTTTAACAGAACCTGAACCTGGCCTGCTCAGGGACTCGGGGATCAGGCGTCTTTCCTGCATCCCTGAACTTCCCTCTTTCACTCCTGTTCCAAACATGCTGTAGCTTTAAAGGTCCTGGTTTCAGCAGAACCTCTGCGTAGGCATTTAATCCGATCCAGTGGCGAGTTCTTAAAGATATCACCAATTTCCAACACTATAATCATATAAAAACAATCAAAACATTTAGAAAAGGCCTCCGAGTGGCGCAGTGCTAGAGGTCTGATTGGCCGAGCTCTCTCAGAGGGGCGGGATGAGAGGTACTTCGTGCTCCCACATTAATCGCGGCTCTACAGCCAATCAGGGGCGTCTGTGAGCTCGCGCACGCAGAAGGAACGGATAGCGCTGTCCTCCGAGTGTGTTACTCCGCCTCTAACGGTGTGTGAGCGTGCAGTTCGAAAAGATGCGGTCGGCTGGTGTCACACGGTTCGGAGGAAACACGTGATAGTCTTCGGCCCTCCCGACTGAGTGGTAGAAGTAGCCTTAATGTGGAGCCCCCTAGTGATGGGGAGGAATTGGACACGAGTAAATTAGGGAGAAAATCGAGGGAAAAAAACATTTAGAAAAGACACGTAAAGTAAAATATGTAATAAATAGACATTAAACCTCACTGAAGCTTAATTTATGATTCCTTTCGGCACCGGCTGCTTTAAAAACCAAACTGAAAGCGACTCCCGTTTCTTCTTGCTACCGTCCTTGATAACATTCTTGCGATCCGTGGTGCTGCATCTTCACTAAATCTTACACAAAATGGCAAAAAAAGATTTAGCCAGCGTTCGATTTGGCTCAATTCGTTCACCAAAAATGCTTTTGTGTGCAAAATTTCAGTTCTTAAGCCGAAAATAGCCGAGGTACTGCTGTTTCTTTTAAACATTTATCACAGAGCTCTAAACACCTCTAAAGCGTGTGTGTGTGTGTGTGCGTGTGTGTGTGTGAGTTAATGCTTAAATACGGCTCACAAAAAGCCAAAGCTTAAATATGGCTCAGAAGATGCATTTATTATTATTCAACCTCCAACTCCATTAGTTTCACCCCTTCTCCGAACACGCTGTTTCAGTGTCTGTGTAAATGAAGTACACTGCTGATCCACGCTCCTCGTTTGTTCAACATCAGTTATGTACATCACTATAAAGAATACTACCATAAACTCATTCTGTTATAGGAACGCTCATACATCCTGAAGTGTTTTATTCCTCTTACATAGTAATTAGCATTTCAGAAAGACGTCGTTGATTTTATTAGAAGTGCAACACTTTTTCCAACGCATAGTTACGTTTAATGCTCAGGAATGTACATGAAACATATTCTCACTTACGTTACAGCAGCTGTAAACAGTCGTTCCTCTCAACAAAGATAAAAACACAGCGTTTCAGGTTTTAGCGGGAACCCGCCAAACAAACGATTGTAAACTCTTTTACTCCGTAACTGTCACATAGAGCCGATACTGGAGACTCCTTCCAGTATCAGGAAATGTTGCAAGCGTCTGCATCGACCATACGTCCCGAGCGAATGAGCTGTTACTATGGAAACGATAATGTATCAGAACAAGCACGTTGTGTTACCGTTAACTGTAAATTAACGTGTGTGTGTGTGTGTGTGTGTGTAGAGGTTGGAGGACGGCGAGAGGAAGGCACAGCACACAATAGATCAGCTGCAGCGGGAGCAGCGGCACCTGCGCAGACGGCTGGAGCAGCTAGGAGTGGAGCGTACGCGCATGGACAGCATGGGGTCCACCTTCTCCTCAGACAAATCTGACTCTGACCAAGGTACACACACACACACACACACACACACACACACACACACACACACACACACACACACACACTAGAAGTGTGTCCTGTGTATTAGGCTCACCTGACTTGATTGTAAGATTTTCTATAACCACCCACCGTTTACACACACACACACACACACACACACACACATCGACGCTCATGTTCTGTGATGAAGTGTGTTTATATATATATATATATATATATATAGATGTGTGTGTGTGTGTTGCTCTCGTTTTCACACGTGCCCCTCCTCCTCCTCTTCCTCCTCCTCGTCCTCCTCCTCCTCCTCCAGAACACCTCGCTGTACATCGTGTGTAGTGTGAACGCTGCACAGCTCCAGGGACGCCTGATTCACCGCCAGGCTCTGTGTGTTTATTCTCGTGTTTACTCGGAGAGTTCTGGCTTTAACTGGTGTGATACAAATAAGATGAATTTTGGTTCAATTAAAGGAGAGAAATCAGCGATACTGAGGACAGATGGGTCGAAAATACACCTCTACTGTTCTCTACTACTCCACCTCTTTTTTGGCGCTTTTCCACTGCATAGTACGGCACGACACGGTTCAGTTCAGCTCACTTTTGGGGGGTTTTCCACTGGGAACAGTACCTGGTACCTGGTCCTTTTTTTAGTACCACCTCAGCCGAGGTTCCAAGCGTGCCGAACCGTTACCAAAACGTGACGTGTAAACTCTGCTGGTCACCGATTGGCCGGAGAAAATCGTCATTACTGCGTCACCGAACTTGCGACACGAGACACAACAGAACCGCTATATTTAGAAACAGCCAGAGAAGGATCGCACGCACCTTTTTGTATTAACCGTCGGCCTCTTTTGAAACAAACTCCTTCGTCTCGCTGTTAAAAACATCCACATGCCGAGAATGAAGAACACCATGCCGTCGATATGCTCCATTGTTGTGTGTTTGTTTGTGGCGCGTTTACGATGACGTCACGGCAGTAGCGGCGCCGCGACTATAACGACACGTGAGTAATCCCGCCCACTCTAAAGCGTTACTAAACTGCAGTGGAAGCGCAAACCGAGCCGAACTGAGCCGAACCGAAGTGAGCTGTACTGAACCGTGCTGTGCCGTACTATGCAGTGGAAAAGAGGCATTAAAAGGCTCCACCCACCATGTTTGTGGATGTTGAAGAGGCAGCGACATCAAGAACGAGGCTAGCTGACTGATTTTATATATATATATACAGAACATACACTACCGCTCTAACGTTCGGGGTCGCTTGCACATTTCCGTTGTTTTTGTTTAGTGATTTATTTTCTACATTCTACAACAACACTGGGGATTTCAAAACTATAAAATAACACATATGGAATAACAACAAGAACAGCTGTTAATGTAAGACATGAAGGTCAGCTGTTCTGGAACCGTTCTCGCAAGAACAGTATTGTGTGTCGAGTGTGTTTGTAAAACCCATCGAGCTCCATGATGATGAAACTGTCCCTCATGAAGACCTTCACAGGAGAACAAGACCAAACCTGAGCTCTGCTGCAGAGGAGACGTTCATTTAGAGTCACCAGCCTCAGAAATCATCAATTAACCTCAAGCAGAACCTCAGATTAGAGCCGTTATGAAGCTTCACAGAGCAGAAGTAGCAGATAAACATCTCAATATCAACTGTTCAAAGGAGATTCTTGTGTATTTTCGATAATAAACGCATTCAGTATTGTTTTACAGTGTAGGAAAAAAACGAGCATGCAGTTAGACAGTGGTGTGTGTGTGTGCGCATGGAGTTTGCTTGTTCTCCCTGTACTTGGTGGCTTTCCTCAGGGTACTCCGGTTTCCTCCCACAGTCATGCAGATCAGGATAATTGGCATTCCCAAATATCCTGTAGTGTGAGTAGATGTTGACTGGAGGTTCTACCATGGTTACAGTGTATACAGCGGTCACCACTGACCTCCACGGCTTGGACTACAGAAGTTCCCAGATGGTTTTATGGAATATCCCACTGAGATCACATTGCAGTGTTTTATCCAGTGAGCTTCACTAGAGCTGATGTGTAGATGCAGGAAATCTCACCAGAATGTAACAATCTACTGTAGGGCTGGCGATATTGTGATGTAATATGGTTATGTTTGTGTATTTGTGGTACAGAAGAGCTGGACGTGGACGTGGACGTGGAGGGGACGGACTACATGCTGGGCGATCTGGAGTGGAGCACCAGCAGCGTGAGCGACTCGGACGAGCGGGGCAGCCTGAGGAGCAGCTGCAGCGACGAGGGTTACTCCAGCCACGCCAGCCTGCGCCGCCTCGCCAACACTCAGGAGAAAACTCTAAGTCTATAAGAGCACACCCACTCCCACCTGACCTCCATCTCCAACACCTCCAGCAGCTCCGCCCACTCACTCTCTCTCTCACTCACTCCCTCACTCACTCGATCGATCTCCAGCGCCGGAGCGTGACGACGCGAAGCCGCCAGCCGACGTACGGAATGTTCCAGAATCCCGAAAGCACTCTGCGATGCCTCGTACGTACACCATCCAGACCAAAACGAAAGAGAATGTGGCGTCGCATATCCGCACGTTTTCTACCTTCACCAATGAGGACGTCCGTCTAGACGTCCAGTCAGATCCTCCCTACCTCTCTCGCGTCCTTTTCATCTCCGTCGTCTGTTTCGTATCGTCACCAGAGAATGTTCCTCATCGACCACGCCCGCCGCCTACGCCGACCCTCCTCCCACATCCTCTCTCATCCGCCAATCAGATCAGGACGTTCCGACACAGGGCTAGGTCACCTGACCTATCACAGCATGGAGTTTTGCACTTAAAAGCAGCTTCTCGGTGTAAGCCGGCCCCCTTCGCCGCAGATCCGAGAGCGACATAGAATACGTTTTTGTTTTTAGGGTTTTTTTTTCTAACCCCCCCGAGATCAGCGCCAGAAGGTCGGCTTTTACCAAAGATCACACAGCAGGAATGTTTTTTTTTTTAATCACAAAAAAATATACAGCAACAACAAAGGTGTATCGTCGTCATTGTCATCGTGATCGTCTTCTCGCTCCTCTGCTCTCCAGAGGGATCGCAGCTACTCTAGTTCCAGTATCAGGTGTAGTCTTTAAGCTAGTCTTAAATTAAGATAATAATCTTCCTACACTGTCCCAGCGTCCAACCCTTCACCCAAACCACCACCACCACCACCGAGCCCTGGGACGGTTACCTAGCAATGGTGCGATGTGATGTCATGTGATGTCATGTCATTCTCCACGGCAACCACTACTGCTAGTCGGCTCCTGCTGGTCTGGGGAGAACAGCGAGACTTTTTATTTTGGTTTTGTTTGTTTTCTCTGGCAGTCTACTAACCAAGCCTCGTCTGGTTTAATATCAGCACTCGCTCGTTCCGAGAACCGTTTGGTCCAGAAGCTCGGGAACGGCAGCGGGGTGTGTGTGTGTGTGTGTGTGTGTGTTAAGCGGTTGGGATTAAGATCTGTACATGTTTTAATGTCAAGCAGGGACACACACAGACACACAGACTTCGCAGTGCTGTTGATGACGCGGCACCTTGACTTTCCTTTTTGTTTTTGTTTTTGTACACAACTGTGGACGTGAGGATCGTATCGCAACGCAGCATGAGATTGTCGCGGGACTGATTTTGGGGGAGTGGGTGATGGGAAGGGGGGGGGGTGATGTTGTTAAATGAGAAATTTTCATCGGGGTCGTTCCTGCTCTTCCTCTCTGATCTAAAGACAGTGGCAAGTACGCTTGTGTGTGCTTTGATGTTGTTTTTGTTGTTTTTTTTTCAGTAAAAGAGGAAATAAGGAAGTCAGCACATTCCACTACCGAACAGGAAGTCAGTTAGCATTATTATTATTATTATTATTATTCTAATAATAATAATAAGGCACTCAGAATTATGGGAAGGCAACAAAGGGCTTCGACCCAACAGGGCTGAAATAGTTTTTCTTTGTCCTTCTCCGACGAGACGCTGAAACTGTTTTATCTTTTTAACATTGTGTTTTATTTATATAGTTTTACAGAAATCTATCCACCTAAACATCTATATGTATCACAAAGTATTTATTTAATCCAGATATACGTCACAGATAAATCTATAACATATTTTATGTGTAAAAGAAAAAAAAAAAGAAAAGAGTCTATTTAAGAAGTCGTAGTGGATTTGGTTATCACAGTGGGTTATAGTTTTATTTTACTACTTTAATTCTAACTGTTCTCTCTCTAACCGTGTAGTTTTATTTGCACAGATTATCTACAGTGTATATGGACATGAATTTAGAGCTCTATATTTGTGAACATCCTCAAACCAACTTGTGCTCTTATGGCTGTCTCGATGTGTTTGATTCTTTCTTTTTTTTTTCATTCGTTTAAAAAAATATATATATATATATATATATCTGAATGTACAGTTTATAGATTAGATCTACAAATATATGGAGGAAGAGAAATAAATGTGCGTGAAACGTAACAGAACAAGTAAAGGAGTAAAGGGAAAGTAGTTTGTCAGGGAAACGTGTTGAACGTACGAGATGAGAGCGTGAAGCTCCTGAATGTAGACGTAGACGGTATTTATTTTTTATTAGCGAAGCTCAAAGATGAGACAAAACCGCAAATAATAATAATTAAAAAAAAAAAACTTGAACAAAATGCACCAAAAAAAATAAATAAAAAAGAAATAGACATCCTTTTAAAAAATCTTTTTAATATATATATATATATATATATATATATATAAATATATATATGTGTAGGCTTGTTTAATATGTGGAATTTTTAATCACTTTAAAAATCAGTCCCGCCTTCTCTGCAAAAAAAAAAAAAATTATAAAAAATTTAAATAATAAGAGGGAAAAAAACGTAGCGTGATCGAGATGTGATTGTTAGACTGGGGAAAGGGGTTTGAGTTCGTGTGTGTGTGTATGTGTGTGTGTGTGGTCACTGTCTACAGACGGAGAGAGAGAGTTCTGGACATGGGTTTAGTTTTTTTTGCCGGTGTCGGGTTCTTCAAAGCTGTTTGTACGGATATGTCTTGTTTTTATTTGTTATGAGTAAACAGTAAAAAAAAAAAAAAAATGTCCATTTCCTTTCCAGTGTGTCTAAAGACTGGTGTAATAATAATGGTTCTACACACACACACACACACACACACACACACACACACACACACACACTCTTAAACTCACCCTGCCTTTCAATGACTCCTTTATCCCTGATTGTACTTTATTCGTGATGTGTGTGTGTGTGTGTGAGCGTTTTGTCTCTCTGCTCTCCTTCAACACCAGCGCAGAGAGAAAAACAAAACTCTGAAACATTCTGTGAAAATGTTTTTTTTATTTATTTTTTTTAAAGAAAAAGGGCGCATTTGAGTAACGCAGGCTTTTACATCCATCTGTGCAGAAATTGCGAATCATAATCATTAGCTGAAATGCACAGGATTTGCACAAACGCCCTGCGTGGCTTGAGCGCGTCCCGGGTGCTGACACACACTCGTGGTTTTGCTCGAGATCAACCCCGCCCCTTTCGTTTGATTTATTTTTCATTTCCATTGTGCCACCTTCGACCCTGCAGCTAACGTCTAGGGGGCCGTGATGGATGTTTGCACTCCTTCAGTGTACAGGAGCTTGTGAACTCTTAATACCAAAATGGCTAAAGCCTTAACGACGTCCAGACGTACGGACATTTAAACAAAAAACCAAACACAAATGTACGTACGATCTGTTTTGGAAAGTAAGTCCATCGCAATGTCATTCCACTGATGGCGACTGTGTCTCAGGTGTGTTCTCCTACTAACCAGACACACACTTAAAAAAAATGCTACTGCCTCTCGGACAGCTACATGTCTGTTTTTTTGTTTTGTTTGTTTCGTGTTCGATTGAAATTAAAATCTGACCCTTTTATGCTGTTACTTTGTTCAAAACAGCAACGAAAAATGGAAAACCCAGGCAGTTTGGATATCGAACGCTCACTTGTGGTCAAAAAACTAATGGAGAATCAGAACATCAGCAACAATATGTACGTGTGTTGAGTTTGTTACTCTTTGCTAGTAACATCTGAAATAAAAAACTAAGCAAAACACTACAAATTTGTTTCTTCTGTTTTTTAATTAGCAGAAGTGTGAAATAAAAATCAAGGGCTGACTTTGAGATAATTTTCAAGTTAGGAATAATCTGATTTAAATAAACAATATTATAACCATTATGTTAGTTAGAAGCCAGCCAAAGTTATATCTACTATCTGGTGTTAACATACATTTTACATTTACATTTAGGCATTTGGCAAATGCTCTTATCCAGAGCGTCATTAAATAGATCTTTATGCTGAAGGTTACTAACCAAGTACCATCAATCACAGCCAAACTGTTGGTAAGGATTTTTTTCCTCCTTCCCCGATGTTGGGAGCAGGTAGGGAGAAAACCTGGGTGTCTGAGGGAAGAAAGGAGAGAATGAGTTGTGTGTCATCTGCATAACAATAGCATGAAAAGCCATGTGAGAATATGACCTTACCAGGTGACCAGGTATAGAGGGATAACAGAAGAGGACCAAGGACTGAGCCTTGTGGGACACCAGTTGAGATACGATCAAGCTGTAGTATTTGTTACTGTTACATACTGGAATCTGATTGGTCAGAAGGCACTGATTAATTTTCTGATAATGCACAGGATTGTATTAATGCAATGAATTGTTTATGGAAGGAGTTTCCAGTTTCAGTGCTGTAACTTTCTCAACTGTTTCAGGACAGAGGAGTTTATGCTTTTTCCATTTTTTCTTTTGGTAAAATACTTTTTAGAACTAACCATTCTTGCAGACTTTCCACAACATTAAATGTCGCTATTCAAGATTCAAGATTCAAAGATTCAAAGAACTTTATTAATCCCAGAGGGAAATTGCTCAAAAGGATAACAAGTATCATTGCTGAACTGTTGTGGTGTAAGAGGCATAAAACAGTTGCAAACAGTATCTTCTTTACACTGCTTTGTTGTTGATTATGCTCTATAAAAATACATATATTTTGTCATGCAGTTGCCATGGTTACTGATCCATTTAGATAGAACCCCAGACGTTTAGGCAGTTGTCTTTGATCTTATGCTGGCGATGATGGCACGCACCACCGGGCTCGCCGCTGCAATCTGGACCAGGACAGACAGCGAGGCTTAATCACGGCGCACTGGCACTAAGCAGATGATAGGAATGAGGGATGAGAGGGAGGGAAAAGAGGAAGGGATAGAGAGGTGGATGGGTATGTAAAGCTGTCCATGTGCCTAAGTGGTGAATAGAGATGCCCTCTGTTGGCAATCAATAACCTGATGAGGTGAAAGATGGAGAGAACAATAAGAGCCTTTTACAAAGCGTTGATCATTATCCTAAAACTATAGTGATAAGGTTTGCTTAGCCTTTTCCTGATCTCGTTGGCTCCTTCTTCACAGGACAGGTTTAATGGAACCTCCTGAAGGCCGACACAAAAGTCAATGATTTGCAAAACTGCTAGCATGTCGGACGTTTGCATGTTTATTTGCAAGTGTTGGTTTTCACAATGAAGAGAACTAACCTATCTGGAAACCAGAAAAAGAAACACGCAGGAGAGTATGTGGAGGAGTGGGAAGTGAATAAAAATAAATAAATTCATTAGGATGAGTGGCATTGTTCAGATGTTTGCTGTGTATCCAATGCACATCTGCATGATTGAAAGCATCATTTCGTAGATGACAGATTACACTGTAAAATATTTTGTAATTTTATTCTCTGTTAAACAGAACTTTCTGCCTTTATCTGTGGCTTAAACCTAGAACTCTGCATTTACACTTAAGAATATATACGTGTGTAGAAAAATCCAGAAGATCAGTATACAAAACCAGTAAACTACGTACATCATGTGCTTCAAGATGCACTACTATGAGTGTGTTTAGTGGTGGAGATTGATGTTTGTCTGTTTTTGCTGAACTACTAGCGCACGAATTCCAACTTTGATATTTCTAAAATTAGTTTGTAACATACAAAAACGAATCAAAACACGCAGTCGTGGGTTTCTCTCACGTTCCAATTAGAATGTCATGCTATAGATTCAATTTCAATTAAATTCAATTTTATTTATATAGCGCTTTTAACGATGGTCATTGTCTCAAAGCAGCTTCACAAAAATGAAAGAAAATGTACAAAAATGAAAGAAAAATTTTTTTTAGAAAAGAAAATATTTGGAAGTGTGTATGTGTGAGAAAAATGTGTCTAGATAATAATGAGATGAATGAATGATGAATGAAATGTCTCTGATGAACAAGCCAAGGGTGACGGCGACGGTGGCAAGGAAAAACTCCCTGAGATGTCATTAGGAAGAAACCTTGAGAGGAACCAGACTCAACAGGGAACCCATCCTCATTTGGGCGATAACAGATAGAAATGATATAACATCTTGTGTGTTGTGCAGGTGAAAGTTCAATATGACAGAAATTATTTAAATTGACATGAAGACCAGTTCAGCATAGGGACGAGTCAGTAGGTGCAGAGGGCAGATGAGGTCTGGATCACTGGAAGCACAGGAGCAGCATGTGTAGCTCCAACCATCATAAAGCTGAATCCAGCTGGAGCTGGTCCTTCTCTGGACGCCTCAGGAACCTCGCAGGGTCGGCCTTTGTCTACTGAAGCTGGCACAATCTCCCGATGCCTCGGGATGGGTAGAGAAATACAGAACAGATGGGGAGAATTAGATCATAATGTAATGTAAATCTAGCCCAACACCATTGTGGCGCGAGAGCACCTAGCTGAAGCATGTAATGCTAATCACTTTAGCTAGCTTTCTTTAGTAGAATTTGACATTTTGAGACTTGATCTAGCACTACTGTACATATAGCGTGAATATTGTTAACGCTTTCAGAGATTTTTCCTTAAGATTCTTTATAAAGAAGACCATAATGGCCATAAAATAAGAGTCAAATATGTAATATAACCTGTTTATCAGAAGTAAATATACAGGATAAAGACATATCTTATACAATAAGGTACGTAAGGTAATAATTTCTTTAGCTGGGTTGCGTCGTTGTTCCATGGATCGAAGAAACCAATTTGAATAAAACCAAATAATGTAAATGTATTTAAATGCAGACAATGTATTGTCTCTGTATGTTTGAGGATTTTTTCTTTTTTGCACTCTGCACTTATCAAATGCTGGTTCTAGCCAGATAAAAAACGTCTTTCTTAATATCAAGGAACAGTCTTTAAGAAACTTTCCTTATTTAGTGAGTTGCTAACAGGTGGATAGCAGGTGGACAGGTTAGCTCCCTGTACAGGATGAACGTTACCAAACATTTCCATAACTATGAGATTTCACCAGGTTATTATACCGATGACCTAGCTTTTGATAAATCTGTTACCTCTTCAGCAGTGCCTTTTGTATCAAGGTCACGGCTTGGAGGTACATCTTTGAATAAAAAACATAAAAATGTAAATGAATGTAAATGTGCACGGTCATGTGTGGCTGTGATTGCCAGTATTTTTTAATACAGTCAGAAAGGAGATTTTGTGGAACTTTGTACTATTGCAGACTTTTCATTAGCTAGCTAAGAGCCTGCTAGCATGTTGGCTGTAATAACGTTGACTAATAATGTCGCTAACTTCATTTAATTTCATTACCTAATCGCTTTGACCATCTCTAGCCGCATGCAGTGTTTGATTCATTGTGGAGCAGCAATTTAACTTATAAAGTGCATACTGTATTAGTCAGTGATGTTATTAGCTAAAAATGTGTCCTTTTTAAATTTAATCCAGATATCTGTGCTTTGATGGCCCGGGTTTAATTCCCAGCCAATGTCTCAACCCCAGCCGCTGGATGGAAGCAAATGGAAACATTGTATTTAGTTTTTTGTAGAACAATGACTACCAAAGTTCAGCAGATATCTGATATGATATATATGTACATACTACACCATGTTAGATATTATATATTAGATATACATACAGTACCTGCTGCACTTTGGTCGCCACTGTGGTACTCAATAAGTACCATGGTATTCATCACAGTGTTGTGTATAAACTTTTGGAAGGTACCACAACAGGTGAA
This sequence comes from Channallabes apus, assembly GCA_030522415.1. NCBI lineage: Eukaryota > Metazoa > Chordata > Actinopteri > Siluriformes > Clariidae > Channallabes > Channallabes apus. The sequence goes on from CM060122.1 coordinate 33,423,678, forward strand.
ATGGCACTGCAGAGGTTACTTGATATAGCACAGAGGTTGGAGATATACCACAGTGACACCCAAGGTTTGTGAAATGGTCCTATGGGACCATACGATATAAATATAGCTCATGGTACATAAACATTTCTAACATATTTTGACCTTATATTGGTATAATGTTCCATTATATAGTACTACAGTACATACTGTAGAACTATGTTCCATACTATAGTACATGTCCTACTGTATACAGTATCAGGAAATAAGTAACATGCGGTACCTATAGCAAGAAACAATGTTTTACGAGAGTGTATGGCACTGTTTTTAAAAAGGCTGACTCATTATTTATTTTTACATATTTTTGTATTATGTTTATTTAAAAGCTTAAACACTAAATATTCCATCTGTGATGCTATTTACAACTTTGAAATGAAAGTGCCATCGTTGAGTTCTTGGGTTATGGTTTATATATATACACTGTATATATATATATATCTATGGTTAAGTATAATTACAGTTTAATATATTTTCTTTGTTTCTATACATGATTTAATGGTTATGTAGAAGCTTGATAAATCTGTAGCCAGTTAAAGAAAAGCTAGAGGTCTTTTTGAGTTTCAGTTATTTTTTTAAATGCACTGAAATTCATTCATTCATTCATCTTCTATACCGCTTAATCCTGTGTTCAGGTCGCGGGGGACCTGGAGTCTATCCCAGGAGACTTCGGGCACTAGGCGGGGTACACCCTGGACAGGGTGCCAATCCATCGCAGGGCACACACACATACACACACATACACACCCAATCACACACTACGGGCAATTTAGGAACGCCAATTAGCCTAACCTGCATATCTTTGGACTGTGGGAGGAAACCGGAGTACCCGGAGGAAACCCACCAAGCACGGGGAGAACATGCAAACTCCATGCACACAGAGACGGGAATCGAGCCTGGCCGGGGAATCGAACCCAGACCCTGGAGGTGCAAGGCGACAGTGCTAACCACTACACCACCGCGCACTGAAATGTTTGTTAAAAAAAAAGATCAGGAGTTTAGACACAGTGTCTATCATTTACCACTTTAAATGTCAGTTTCCTTAGCACACAATGCTACGTATAAAACCCCAGTGTAACTTTAGCTACTGTATAAACAGCCTTTTCTTAGCATCATATCAACAAATCTGAGGTCAATTCTGAGGTTTCACCTTATTCACAATCTTTTTTTTATTCTATAAATGACTAATTTACTCCTTGTTAGCTTGTTGTATTAGCTTGCTAGCATAATTTAGCATAGCATAATTGCTAGCATAATTTTCAGTTGAATATCTTTACTAAGCATTTTCTGTGTTGAGTTCAAAACTTTGAAAAACGTTGTGACACTGTTGATGTTCTGGATCTTAAGAACCCATTGGAGTTTCGCTTTGTGGTCAATGCTAAGGAGAATTACAGCGCGAGTAAAATGTTTAGGTTTTAGTTTACTTTTCATGGTCAAGTTACCTTTTCTTGGTTATTATAAAAGGTGTACATATTGAGCTATGTTCAAGCTATGTTGCTAAACAAGTCATGTTAATTTGACCAAATTAGACAGCTTTAACCAGCTTCAGTGTACTTTTAGTTGTTTCTTAGTTCTAAAGTCTTTTTTTTAACTAAAACATCAGAGGTGAACATTGAAACGCTAGACAATTTAATCTTTTTTGCACTGTCACTTTATTATACATTGTGTCTGTGTGAGAATGATTGTTAATGGCTACGTACTGTATTAGAAAAGTGGTCATACTGAGTCATCAGCTATCTTCTACTCTGGGTCTGGATTTCGCTGTTGCTTAGGAACGGTGTTCTTATGATTTAAAAAAATAACTAAAAAATCTGAATTTTGCTTCTGGAGCACTTTATATGTTCCAGTGTTCGAGAAGCTTCTTAAAATGACAGATGCGTATTTTTTAGCATTTGAGACACGACCCCAGTTGCTTGCGGAGACTGAGGAGAGTCTTTCTGCTGGAATCAGTGCTATTGGAATAAGTAGAGATCAGAAAGACCTGCTTTAGGTTTGATTCGTAGCCAGAATTTCAGGATAGTGTAGTGTATGTACAGTATGTGTGAGGTGGTGGCGGTCAAAGTCATTGTCTATTTAACCCCTTTTCTCCCATGATGGACAGATTAATCAAATCCAGCAGCTTATCTTGCAACTGAGACCTTCACCTCACTGACCTTTAATCAGACACAGAGATGAATCAGGTACGACGCTGTGAACACGAATCAGGTCAGACTGGAAACACACCTGAGCTGAGGACAAGTGTACAGTCAATTCCAAACAAAAACATATACACACACCTACCTACTGTACAAATCAACACAAACACACACCTGCCTACTGTTCGAACTAACACATGTTGGCTGATGGATCTTCCCCAATTTACAGGTTGCTAAACTGGACATTTCAGTTGCATATAAATGTAGACCTTAATTAAAGGGACAATTGATTTTATTCCTGTGCAGTGCCTGTTGTGTCATTACAGAAGCACTTTAGACACACACATGCACTTTTACATAGGAACAGGAGAAATCTCTGAAATCTAGAACACAAAGAAAAATTTGACTTCATGTAGAAGCAGACGCAGATGATGCACAAGCCCAAGGAGTTGGAACAGAAATTCAACAAAATGATGAATCGTAATTCAAGCCTTAGGATAAACTAGGGATTGAAGGCTCTAAAGTCCAAATTTTATAAGTAAGGATGCTTTAAAGATGATGCTCACTCTCAGCTATTTGCTATTTGGCTCCTGAGTACAAAAGAGAAAAAAGTTCAGGAGATCTTGAGTTCAAATCCTGTCCATGTCACATCATTTGTATTTGGGAGAGAATTGTGAGATTTTTCAGTTGTGTGTTCATGAGTTAGACGTGTGTTAGCCTTCAATCTTTTCAGTTCATATCTGGAAGAGCTGGTCGTTGGGTAGGAGCGGACCGTGACCAAATCGAACCGAATATGGTCAGAAAAATCCAATAACAATAACATAAAATACACACACACTCTTGGTCTTTCACATTCTTATCAGGATTGAGGTTTATGTCTGAGAATCCAAGTAAAGCACCCCCTAGTGGCAGTGCACTGTTTCCCTGTATAAATTAAGCATCAAGAATTCAAATGGGTGGCATATCAGCAACCAACACACACACACACACACTTGTTTAACACTAATGTATTAATAACTGAATCATGTGCTACAAAAAGATAAAGGTATAAAGTGTGATATAGACATATGGCCAAACTCAAGCTGTCCATCAGATGGTGAACTCTGGGCCCCCCGCCTCCGTGCCTCTCCGCCCGACAGGAAACAAGATGGAGGCTCCACCACGGGGCCATGCACGAGCAGATGGGGAGAGAAGAGAGGGGGAGGCAAAGATGTGTAGCGCGGCCTATGTGGTGCAAAACACTCGACGATAAATACAGAGCCATCATACTAATGACAATGTCAAGTGTTACCAGTGTTTTAGCAAAAGTAAAAAATAAGACTTAGCAAATACATTCCAAACTCTAAAAAACATACGTCATGTCGGTCACTTTATTTTATATATAGTTATACAACATAACAGCAGATTAACAAATATTCCACTTACTACAGGCTCGGTTTCTATTCTCGACCTCACCTGTGTAAGAAGAGCCTGGGAGAGGCCACTAGGTGTGTGTGTGTGTGTGTGTGTGTGAGGGACAGAAAGATAATAATATCTTTGACCTGGTTTAGTAGCCTTCATGTGCTTAATTGTGTTTTTCTGAGTCATGGGTGTCCGCCCTCTTTTTGGAATGTGTGTGTGTGTGTGTGTGTTGGTATGTTGATGAGAAAAATATTATTCGAGGACTTATGTGTCGAAGGCAAAAGGACACACCATAGAGGCTAAACCACATCCCAGACAGCAAGTTCTTCACACATGCATATCAAGTATACATTACATTTACGGCACTTTGCAGACGCCCTTATCCAGAGCAATTACCTTATTTATCTCATTATACATCTAAGCAGTTAAGGCCGTACTAAAGAGCCCAGCAGCGATCACATGTTCATTGTTGAGTTTGAACCTGGGATCTTCCAAACCAAATACCTGAACCACTGAGCTACCTCTGATCCGTACAGTCTTTGATGCTTACTTTGAGATATCAAGAACACCTGTATTTATGTACAAGTGTTTATAAATTTGAGATAAAATTACATTCAGAAATTCTTCCTTGTTACTTTCTTACGACTAGCCGGCTAGCATTAGCAATGAGGATGGAGATACTGTTAGCTTGTGTTAGCTAGCTGGCTATCATTAACTATAAAAGTTATATATCATTTATTAATATGTCTTTAAAACTGTCTCCGCGATCCCGGGTTATGAAGCTGGTTAGGATGCGCGGTGAAGTTTATAAACAGAGAAAATCCAACGGTATAAAAGCAGCTTCCGCCGCTAGCTGAGCTCACAGACACTTAGAGAGAAATACACTTAATGGTTTATTACTATTTTATGATAATTTAATTACATCCAGCTTTCCTCCGGGTACTCCGGTTTCCTCCCACAGTCCAAAGATATGCAGGTTAGGCTAATTGGCGTTCCCAAATTGCCCGTAGTGCGTGATTGGGTGTGTGTGCGTGTGTGCCCTGCGATGGATTGGCACCCTGTCCAGGGTGTACCCCGCCTAGTGCCCGAAGTCTCCTGGGATAGGCTCCAGGTCCCCCGCGACCCTAAATACAGGATAAAGCGGTATAGAAAATGAATGAATGAATAATTACATCCAGCATATACAACTGAAATCGACTGGTTACAATTGGAATAAGTTAGCTGGTTAGCTGGTTATATCTAGTTTTCCAGGACGGCTATTTGTTAGTATTGATGCCAGTCAGTGTAGACCTGGTTATAGTGTAAAGTCCTGTATCCCGAAGTGTGAGCCTCGCCGCGGCTGGTCCTATGTCACATGAGGTATATGGACTGTACAGTTATTGTTTAATGGGTTTTTATTTAATTTTTTCCCCCTTTCTGTTCAACGTTCATGTCTAAAATGTCATTAATAAGTATTAATTAATTAGCTGCTAAGATATCCACTTTATATCCACCATATAATTGATCAACCAGGAGATGTTTACTGTCTAAAACCTGTAGCACAGGCACAACAAACCACTCATTCTCTAACTTGCCTTAAAATCATTTTATTAAATTGTACATTGGATATGTTTGTTGTGTGTGTATATATATATATATATATATATATATATATATATATATATATATATATAAAATCCAACCAAACTAATTAAAATTTTTTTTTATATATCATCAAATTTAATTAAATTTATACCAGCTACAAAAATTTATTATTATTATTGAAACACCCTCATACGCCCTCTAGTGTTAATTGTAAGGAAGGACGTCAGATTTTTTTTCTTGGTTTGTTTTTGGTCACGTTCTGCCCCCTAGTGGCTGAATTTTGAAAGGGTCTCTTCGTTCCAACTCCAAAGATTACAAAGCATATTTTTATTTTTAGCTACAAATAAATATAGGACTAAAACATAAAAAAAAAAAAAATTACATCACCAACACAAACTTTCAAGAATTATGTTGGCAAATATTACAACAGAGAAAATACAGAAGCCCTGTAGATGTTCTGAAATTGGATATAAAGTGAAGTTTATACCAGAGTCCTGTTGATTTCTCGATTCTGATTGGTCAGATGTGCTCTGCGATGGATTGGCACGCTGTCCAGGGTGTACCCTGCCTCGTGCCCGGAGTCTCCTGGGATAGGCTTCAGGTCCCCGCGACCCTAAATACAGGATAAAGCGGTATAGAAGATGAATGAATGAATGAATGATTGGTCAGAAGATGCTAATTCCTTTTCTACAACAGCAGCACTGACAGTAGTGCTGGTTCATACTGATGCTAGGTGACTGGGTTAGCGTATCTCAGAAGATCCTATGAGGTGTTTCTGGTATGCAGTGGTTCGTACCTACTACCAAAAATGCTCGAAGGAAGGACAACTGAAGAACTGGAGACAAGGTCATGGGTGCTCAGGGATCACTGATGCATTGTGGGGTATGAAGGCTAGTCTGTCCAAGCCCACAGAAGAGCTGCTGTAGCACTAACTGCTGAAGAAGTGAATGCTGACTCTGAAAGAAAGGTGCGAGGGTGCACACGGGGCATCATAGTTTGCTGTGTATGCGGCTGCTTAGGTGCAGACCGGTCAGTGTGCCCATGCTGACCCGCGTCACCCACCAAAAGCTCCTATAATAGGCATGTGTACATCAGAACTGGACCATGAAGGTGTCCTGGTCTGATTAATCACTTTCTTTTTTTATTTTTTTACATCATTTCCAGTGCATCTTTTCCACAAAGAGTTGACACCAGGATGCACTATGGGAGGAAGGCGAGCGTGCGGAGGCAGTATGATGCTCTGGGTGATGCTCTGCTGGGAAACCCGTGGACATTAATTTGACACATCTCACCTACTGAAACCTTCTTGCTGAGGTTAGACCCCCCCTTCATGAAGATGGTTTTCTCTGATATCAGGATTCTCTTTCAGCAGCATGATGCACCCTGCCACACTGCACACACTGTTCAGAAACGCTCTGAGGAACATGAACATGAGTTCAATGAGTTGACTCCGCCTCCAAATTCTCCAGCTCTTTATCCGATCTAGTGTCTGTGGGATGTGCTGGAGAAAGTACCTTGGTGTCAGATACCAAACCACACCTCTGTGTCACCTCATTCCCCTCTCACTCACAAATGCACACACACACATTCTGTCTCTCAGAACGGCCTGATTCAGGTCTTTGAGCGTCTCTGTCTCCCAGGCAGAGCTAAAATATCCTGTCTCAAGCATTTGGAAAAAGTGCTGACCAGTTGATGCAACAGCATTAGTGCCCTATACACATGCGCACACTCTCTCTCACACACACACACACACACACTACAGTAGCTACTTGCTCTAAGATCTCTACCTTCAGATTTTCTTTTAAATAATATTGATTTAATTTATGGAGTCATAACTCTTCCAAGTGTGTGTGTGTATGTGTGTCTGTGTGAGAGAGAGAGAGAGAGAGAGAGAGACGAGTATACGAAAACCTCGTCATCTCATTTCATATTCCGCCACTGCGGCGGAGAGGTGCAGACCACACACACACACACACACACACACACACACACACACACACACACACACATTGAGAATGCAGCAGTCCCCACTTTACTTAACCAAAGAACTATAATCACTTTGTCATTGTGCGCAACTACAAAGAACACACACACACACACACACACACACACACACACATCTTTGGGAATGATCTAGAACCCTAAAGGATTCTTGTTTGTCCTCCTTGGAGGACCTGTGAAGTCTCCGTGTCAAAGTGGTCTGCACACAGAGACGGTTTATACTCTTGTGAAAACATGTTAATAAAGTCATGTTTCCTCTTCAGATAATGGATAGATAGAAACACTTGTTCTTTTTCTCATTCTTTCTCACAGCTTTATTCTCATTATAAAGCTCTCTCTCTCTCTCTCTCTCTCTCTGTCAGGTTTATTTATCAGACTTTTTCACGTTCTTTCTGTCTCTGGCATCTTTTTTTGTCGTATACAGTACATCACCTGTCTCTCGCTCTCACATACAGAATGCAGCAATCTCCACTCGACTTAACCAATATTCTTATACGAACTATAAAGAACTAGAACCTCTGTCAATTTGCACAACACACACACACACACACACCTTTTTGGAATGATCTAGAACCCTAAAGCATTCTTCTTTTTTTTTTTCTTGAAGGTTTGATGTGAAAACATGTTAATAAATGTCATGTTTCCTCTTTAGATTACGCCCTGATGAATGATGGACAGATAGAAACACTCGTTCTTCCTCTAATTTCCCTAATAGCTTTATTCTCATTTTTTTTATCTCTTAGGTTTATTTCTCATTCTTTTTCACCTTCCTTCTTTCTCTTGCATCCTTAATTTTTGGCTTATACCTCATCTCTCTCTCTCTCTCTCTCACACCCTTTCCCACACACTCCTCTTTCCTCCCCCCCCTCACCTCCTTATACTCTATAATTCTCTCTCTCTCTCATCAGTTTTCTACCCCCTCCTCCTCCTCCTCTCTCGGTGGATGTATATATAAAGCACGCTCTCTCTCTCTCTCCTCTTCATTCCTCTGTACTTCTGTCTCTCTCTCTCTCTCTCTTCTTTCCTCCTCCGGCATCATGAGTTGCCATAGCGACGTTTACGCCACGAGCTCCTACCGGAAGTTTTTCGGGGACTCCTCTCGGGTGTCCGCCGCTCCTCCTGCGCCCCGGTCCTCGGCCGGTTACCGGGGTTACGGAGGGGGCGCGTACCGCAGCCGCGTGTCCACCGGTCTGCTGTCCTCCTCTCCGGCGGCGGACGCGGCGGACCTGGCGCACTCAGCGGCCTCGGTGACCGAGCTGAAGATCGTGCGCACCAACGAGAAGGAGCAGCTGCAGGGCCTCAACGACCGGTTCGCCTCGTTCATCGAGCGCGTCCGCGAGCTCGAGCAGCAGAACCGCGCGCTCGAGGCCGAGGCCGAGTCCCTGCGCCGCAGCCTGGGCTCCGAGCCAGCGCGCCTCCGCGACCTCTACGAGCGCGAGCTGCGCGAGCTCCGCGAGCGCGCCGACCAGCTCGAGCGCGACCGGAGCCGCGCGCAGCTCGAGAACGCGCAGCTCGGCGAGGCGCTCGCGCGCGTCCAGGACAAGCTGCGCGACGAGAGCCGCCTGCGCGAGGAGGCCGAGCGCGAGCTGCAGCACTGCCGCAAGGAGGCGGAGGAGGGGGCGCTGCACGAGGTCGAGCTGCACAAGAGGGTGGAGTCGCTGCTGCACGAGATCGAGTTCGCGCGCAAAGTGCACGACGAGGAAGTGCGCGAGCTGCAGGCGTCACTGCAAGCGTCCCAGGTGCTAATGAGAGCAAGCAATTACAATTAACAAGCAAATGCTAATTAACACACTTTATTATCATTAACACTATTATAACACTTTTTAATGTTAAATAAAATTGCATTTAAATACAAATATTTAACTTTTTTCTAAAAAAAAAAAAACTTTTAGAACAATTAAAAATGTTGGACTTTATAATATTATTACGTTCTTTCTTATTCTTATTAGTATTATTACTACTACTATTAATGCTGCTGCATAGAACAGTAACCAAACCAATAACTGAGTAATATAATATTCAGTTTATATTTCAGTTTCATAGTGAAAACATTAAAGCATCAGTTATGTTTAATGTCTTTTTTAATAGCAATACTAATGATACTGTTTATATATATATAAAATACTGTTATCAACAACCACATTGTTTACATTTAAAATTTATAACTTATAATAATAATAATAATAATAATAATAATAATTCTGTTATTTCTCCTTCTTCTACTTTATTATTATTATTATCACTGCTTCTGCTGTTATTATACAAAAACTAATAATTAAATAATATATAATATTTAATAATTACACAGTAAGATTTCATAGTCAGAACATAACCTTTGCATCAGTTACATTTAACGTTGATACCTTTAATAATAGTATTACTAACCATATTGTTACAAATACAACTAATTACTCCTGTAAACAACTACATTGTCTACAATTAGAATGAATAACTTGTAATAATACTAGTACTAGTATGAGTAGCTACTATTACTACTACCAATAATAGCACAATTACAAGAAGCAGGATGTTTAACATGATAGGTAAAGCAGCACTATAAGCCGTGCTACATCAGCTCTGCAGTGTGAGATATAACTAACAGTTAACTAAACGAACTCCTATATTTTATTGCTGCAGGTTTGCAAGCTGTAGAAGAGTTAATGACAAAGCAACGTGCGGTTGTTAAATCAGCAGTCAGTGATTCAGCACTGCGGATTTTCATTTGTGTGTGTGTGTGTGTGTGTGTGTGTGTGTGTGTGTGTGTGTGTGTGTGTGTGTGTGTGTGTGTCTGTCGAACCTCGTTGGCAGCATCATCTCTCGCACAGGGCGTGTTGTCCTGAATCAGCACTCTGTAGTGCACATCTCACCTCACAGCAGCATCACTGCAGCTCTCATCCACTGCAGAACCACACACACACACACACACACACACACACACACACACACACACACACACACACACGGCACTAAAAAGATTACTGCATCGGCAGCACATGGGCCTACAACCACAGTGTTCAATTTCTGATGTACAATATTTCCAATATTTAGACTTAATAATTCTCGTAAGTTCATCTTTAAGCAGTTATAAGAGACTTGTGGATGATAAGATTGATGATTGTTATATGTTGCTGCATGATCGTTATAGCTGCTGTGGAAAACTACAAACACATTTACCTTAGCCAGAAATACACACCAATCAGCCATGTGTAATATTGTGTAGTTTCTCTTGTGCCTCCAAAAAAGCTCTGACTCACTGAGGCCTGGACTCCACTAGACCACTGAAGGTGTGTGTGTGGCACTAAAACATCAATAGTAAAGTCCAAAGTGGAGCCTCCATGGATCAAATGTGTTTCTCCATTTGTTTCTCAATCAGATTGAGATCTGGGGACTTTGGAGGTGGAGGAGTCAACATCTTAAACTTATTATAGCTTCCTCAGTCCATCCATGAACATGTGTGCAGTGTGTCAGGGAGCTTTTATTCTTGCTGAAAGAGACTACAGTTATCAGAGAACACCGTCTTCATGAAGGGGTGTAACCTGCTCTGTAACAGTGTTTAGGTAGGTGAGACGTGTCAGTGCAATGAATTGCAGTACCCGAGATCCAAGCAGAACATCGGCCAGAGCATCACACTGCCTCCTCGGCCTCGTTTTCTTCCCATAGTTCATCCTGGTGCCGTCTCTCGCACCGGTGATTTAAGGTGAGAGTCCACATGACGTAAAAGAGAATGTGCTTTATCAGACAAGGCCTCCTAGATAAAGACGAGGAACTTATAGCAGCACCGAACGCTAAACCTTACTTATCCCTTCTTTAAATGCATCCTTTTTTTATTTCAGATTTGTGTGGAGATGGACTTGAGCAAACCGGATCTCACTGTGGCTCTGAAGGACATCCGGGCGCAGTATGAAGTTTTGTCCTCCAGGAACCAGCAGCAGGCCGAGGACTGGTACCGTTCCAAGTTTGCCGGCGTGACCACGGCGACAAGCCGTGACACCGATGCCATTAAACAGACCAGGGACGAGCTGAGCTCATGTCGACGCCAGGTTCAGGCGCGTACGCTGGAGATCGAAGCTTTGCGCAATCACAACGATGCACTCGAGCGACAGCTGGCCGAGATGGAGGATCGCCACAGCACCGAGATCGGAGAGTTGCAGGTAAGAGCAAGATGGACGAACACACAAACAGAAAACCTAATTTAGCTAAATACGTATGAATATACTCTTAAATATAGTGTACTTATGGTGTACAGGACAACTATTATAAAGTATACTATTTAAACTATGAATTAAATACAATTAATTGAACATATAATATATTTATCATACTGTGTATAAGTAAGTATTTATGCTTCACTACAAACGATTAAAAGAATAAACAGCTTATAGGATGCTTACAAACAAAATAATGAAAATGTTGACAATTTAACATGGAAATCATTCATAATTGTTAAAATTGTATAAAAAGTAACACTGGTAATAACTTTGGTAAGCTTGTAAATTTTTTAAATTTAAAATGTTTTTTAATGTAATATTATAAAATTTATGAATCATTTAAATGTCTTTGTGTGATGAAAAATAACTAATTAGCTAGCTAAATTAATAAAATCCATTGACATATTTTACATGAAAATGTTAAAAATATGTTGTTGTTGTTATTATTATTATTATTATTATTATTGCCTGACTGTAATTATCGCAAATCTATTGTTTGGACAGGAGACGATCGCTCAGCTAGAAGACGCTCTGCACAGCACTAAAGGAGAAATGTCCCGTCACCTGCGCGAATATCAGGAGCTACTCAACGTTAAAATGGCCCTGGACATCGAGATCGCCTCCTACAGGTAGACACACGCCATAACATTCTCAGTACAGCAGATCCCAGTTTGGTTAGCGGTCCATGGTAAAAGTGCTATCGAATTGTGTAATTGTAGTTCTATGACATCTTTTCTTAATTATTTACCACCATCTCAGCTAACATTAAAGCTATTTCACATGCTTCTGTCATATTTTCAGTACCACTTTGCCTTTACATTGTCTGTATAAAAGAATTAACGTCTCCATGCTAGCTTGCTAAACTGTTTGCCACAGTCAGTAGCTAGCCGTTCCCTAGCAACAATGATCAATTGAATATTTTAACCATATCACATGAGTTTGAAATATGAATTCTAAATTTTGCTAGTTCGTCTTTGTGTCACTTTTAAATATGCTAGCCTTACAATCTTCAGCAAGCACTGAAGTATAGTTGCTAATCAAAATGTATTAAGCATAGCTAAAGGGCTAGCATAGCACAAAACTATAAATAATTAGCTAAAACGTTAGATATTAGGTTAATTAAAACCCATTGTGTTCAGTAAAAAAACAAACACAGACACTGATTCCAAACATTTCGCTTTGTATCCTTACAGGAAATTGCTAGAAGGTGAAGAATGCCGTCTGGGCAACGTGGGCATGACCTCTCTTCATCCCACCTATTCTGCCGTCAATGTGGGCATGACCTCTCTTCATCCCACCTATTCTGCCGTCAATGTGGGCATGACCTCGATTCACCCCACCTACTCTCCCGTTTCCTACTCGGTGGGACGTGCTTACACCCTTGGTTCCTACATGAGGGGCGTGGCCAAACCTGAGACTGAGGATGAAGAGGACGAAAAGGAAGAGGAAGAAGAAGTAGAAGAACAAGAAGAAGGAGGAGAAGAAGAACAAGAAGAAGCAGTTGAGGAGGAAGGAGGAGAGGAAGAGGAGGCAGAAGAGGAGGCAGAAGAGAAGGAGGAGGAGGAGGGAGGAGTAGAGGATAAAGAAGAAGAAGGAGGAGAAGAAGAAGCAGGAGAAGAAGAAAGAGGAGTTGAAGCAGAACAAGAGGGTGAAGGAGAACAAGAAGAGGAAATAGAACAAGGAGCGGAAGAACAACAAGAAGTGGAAGGAGAACAAGAAGTGGAAGGAGAACAAGAAGAGGAAGTAGCCCAGGGTAAGGAAGAGGAGGTGGTTAAGGAAGAGAAGGAAGAGAAGAAGGAACAGGAAGAGGAGAAGACAGAGGTAACGGAACAGGAAGAGGAGAAGACAGAGGTTAAAGTGCAAGAAGAGAAGAAGACAGAGGTAAAAGAGCAGGTAGAGGAGAAGAAGAAGGACAAGGAGATGGTGGTAGAGAAAGAGAAGAAGAGCGAAGAGAAGGAAGGTGATGCTAAGGCTGAGACCAAAAATGAGAGCAAGGCAGAGAAAACCGAAAGCAGTAAAGGAGACAAGAGCAAGTAAAGTCTCGTCCCCTACACCTGTCGACTCGCAGATACAGACTCTAACCTTATTTACATCTCAGTCAATACAACGTCGTCTTCATCTTCATCATCCATTTAGGAAGCGGCCTCCTACATCTCATTCTCCATGCTGACCTCACAGATCTCCTCAGTAGCTTCACGCACTTCATGCACTGACCACTGAATGTTCAGTAAAGAGCCTTAATGTTTAGGAGTTTGTGATACACGGCTTAGAAACTCAGTGCTGGTTTGGGTTGGGATGTTGACCTGATCAACTGGGGTGATTTTTAAACTTAATATGTGGCTGAAAAGTGATTCGGTACAGTGTGCACGTGGCTTCCCGTGAGCTCTATCAACACAGAACAATCTTTAGGCGGCACTTTTTTCAATACCAGATCAATTGACAAAAACACTAATTGTCAACCAAAACTCAATATTGTATCTGTGAATGTTTTAAAGTCATGCGTCACGAAACACCAATCAAACTAGACTACGGCGGTAGCGGATATTTTAAGACGACGTTACAGTGAATAAACAATGTCATTTTAAACTAGCTAGAAGTAACATGAATAGCGCAGTAGCTGCCGAGCGAAATTGTTAAAGTGTTCGTTAAAATAGAGGTTCGTTAACCTCAAAGTATGTAAGAGTTGAATCTCCTCACAAACAAAACAGAAGCATATATAATTAATATTATTACATTTGGACATGTCGTACTAAAGTACTCGTCCAAAACCCAAGAGTTCTTCTTTACGACAAAATCACTAGCATTCATTTAGTCAGACAAATTACATGCTACCAATGTTTATGTTACAGAAATCACTAGTTATAAATAATCATGTAGTTCCATAAAGTTATGCATCTTAATGTTAGATGTAACTGTAAAATAAAATGTCATTTTAAATAATTTGACCACTTCATCTTACAAAAATACAAATTATTTTATTTATTACAAGGAGCCAAATGTTAACCTTTCATACGTATAGTGTTAGTTAGCGTACTGTTTTTCTCCACACTGCATGTTAATGATGTTACAGAAAAACATACAGTTTAAGCAACTTATAGTTAGCGTAAACTATAATAACGTAGAAAAAATTAATTTGTCCTATTTATTAATGGAAGACAACAAGTTCCCCCTCAGATAACATTAGCTAGCATAATTTTGACCTAGCCTACTACATATTCATAATTTTATTTCTTACATACTACAGAAATGTATCTCTGATTCCTTCAATTAAGCTAATTTGTTTTATCTGTAAGAAATAATAGAAATGTGAAATTTTCATGTAGTATTCCTGTTCCCTTTTAGATCCACAGCCCAGTATACCCAGTCTGGGTCAAGTCAACAATCTCGATCCAGCAGCTGAACTGGTAATCTCCAGAAATCTGACATGGTCTCAGCTTCACTGTGTTAAATGAGAATTTTGGCAAAAAAAAAAAAAATCGACATTTGTTTAGATTTTTGGTTCTGATTCAAATTTTGATTGACCAAATTGTGTTTATTTTTGTGAGTTGTTTCCACTTTGTGGCTACAATTCTGGTGCTGTTGACGTGGCCTAAAGCATTATGGATAAATGTTGATGTTGAAGTTTTATGTTTAAGGTATCATGTTAGCTACATTAGCCTTGTCGATCCGTTACTAAAGCAGAAGTTTAAAAAAATTATAATTAAACGCCAATCAACTAAGTTTGTAACAAATCGATCGAAAAAATTCGATCTTGTTTTGTCATCCATAACCTCAATGCCTTTATTCATTTAGAGGAGAAAGACAAAACATTTTCATTCGTACTCTCGCCTGCCGTGTACTTCATCATAAATCCACCAAATTTACTTAAAAAAATACAGTAGCTCTTGCTTTTAGCAAAGGATATTGCAACACACTGAGAGTTTAAAGAGGATTCATGCAGAATTATATCAAATGGATTCGAGAGTGCAGATATAAGAGCTTGCGTTTTTGCGTCTAGTCAATTCAAGAACTAAATATCAAAGTTTGCTTTTTGGGGGGTGAAAAAATACTCCCCCCTCCTGTTGACGTGTTTGTTTGTAATAAATCTTTGTGCAGATCAGCTGGTCAAAAACTATAAATGTGAGAACATCGTCACACAAGCACAAAGACATTTTTCATGACGCCATTTTTAAAAACTTGCCTTACGTACAGTAACACTTCTTCAGATCAAATCAAACAGTCTGCACAAATCACTTGATGTCCCAGTAAAGCAACAGTATCAGGTCACATTCCATCATCTGTTTTGACGTTTGAGTCGACAGGAGGTTCAGTGTATCCGCATGGTCTAACTTTTCGAGCTTTGCTGTAAGAAGACAGACAGAGTGGGACAGTTTAGTTTGCTGTATCTGTGAATAAAGAGATCTCGTACACACTGGAATTGCCTTAATGGTGAATGCAACGCATTTTCACTTTCACACTGTATCAGAAGAGCTTTTAGTCTTCCACTGAGAACGAAAGAGCTGCTCGTTTCTCTCAAAGCCAAATAAAGCTGTTTATCAACCAACTTCATTCTGTCCGTGTGATGATTGTTATTTGTGATGCAGATCCACAGAACCACATTCGGAAATCGCAGCAGTAGATTATGGCATATTAAATTAAATGCCAAATTACATCTTAATAACATGTTCATGATCAACAGAGTGTTTGTGTGAATTAATTAACATGTCAAATTAGACGTGCACTGATAATCGCTTATATCAAATCTTCCAGTATTTATCATTTTGTCATTTTGGACCTTTTAATTTTACTCCTGCTGTGTTTCTTTTAAAGGGAAACTGCTGAAGTAGACGATTCCTGAGAGTCAACACTTTAATGCAGCTTATCCATAATCTGTCTCATTTATTTTTTATTGATCCAATAAATACAAAACCTTTGAGGGTTCAGTTTCGCAGAACTGGCAACCAGACTCCCATCCAGACTTGGCAAAAAGACTTGGACTCTGACTTTGATGTAGACACCCGCAGGGGCCCCTGATGAAGACTCAGTAGATCAATTTAGAGTCAAAAAACAATCAATCATCTGAGGACTAAATGGATTTAGACTCAGATTCAGACTGACAGCCAGCAGACGTATAATCTATTTAGTACTTTGACTCACTGGACTCTTTCTGACCTTACAGACTTTAATTCTGACTTGTTTCTGTACTTTTCATTTCCTTGCTTCCCCCCTGCCTCCCTCTCATAATCCCCCCCTCCCCACACACACAGACACACACAGACATCTTCTGCTATATTTAGATGTCTGCATTGCAGATGACCTACAAACCAACACACACACACACGCTTGATACAGGAGAACATGCTGTATGCAAGGCACAAAAATGCAGAGGAACACACACACCTTGTCGTGTTCGACCCATCGCGACCCCATGGACCATCTTCCTCCAGGCCTTCCTGTCCTCTACCATCCCCCGGAGTCCATTTAAACTCACACCGACTGCTTCAGTGACTCCATCCAGCCACCTCATTCTCTGTCGTCCCCTTCTTCTTTTGCCCTCAACCTTTCCAAGCATTAGGTTCTTCTCCAGTGAGTCCTTCCTTCTCAATTGGTGGCCAAAGATCTGACCTTCTAAAGAGCAGTCAGGGTTGATCTCCTCTAGCACTGACCGGTTTGATCTCTTTGCAGTCCTAGGGACTCGCACGAGTCTTCTCCAGTTCAAAGGCCTCAATTCTTTGGCGCTCAGCCTTTCTTATGGTCCAACTTTCACAGCCATACATTACAACGGGGAAAACCATAGCCTTGACTATACACACTTTTGTTGGCAGGGTGATGTCTCTGCTTTTTAGTGTGCTGTCTAGATTTGCCATCGCGTTCCTCCCCAGGAGCAAATGTCTGTTAATTTCTTGGCTGCAGTCCCCATCTGCAGTGATCTACTGTAGGAGCCCAGGAATATAAAATCTGTCACTACCTCCATTTCTTCCCCATCTATTTGCAAAGAATTGAGAGGGCTGGATGCCATGATCTTCGTTTTCTTAATGTTGAGTTTCAAACCAACTTTTGCACTCTCGTCCTTCACCCGCATCAAGAGGCTCTTTAGTTCCTCTTCATTTTCTGCCATTAGAGTGGTATCATCTGCATATCTGAGCTTGTTGATATTAGTATTAGCATATAAGTTAAATAAGCAAGGGGACAGTATACAGCCTTGCCGAACTCCTTTCTCAATTTTGAACCAATCAGTGATTCCGTGTCCAGTTCTCACTGTTGCTTCTTGACCCGCATATAGGTTTCTCAAGAGACAAATAAGATGGTCTGGTATTCCCATCTCTTTAAGAACTTGCCACAATATGTTGTGATCCACACAATCAAAGGCTTTGGCATAGTCAATGAAGCAGAAATAGATGTTTTTCTGGAACTCTCTACCTTTCTCCCTGATCCAGCGTATGTTGGCAATTTGATCTCTAGTTCTTCTGCCTCTTCAAAATCCTGCCTGTACTTCTGGAAGTTCTCGGTCCACATATTGCTGGAGTCTAGCTTGTAGGATTTTGAGCATAACTTTGCTAGCATGTGAAATGAGTGCGATGGTGCGATAGTTTGAACATTCTTTGGCATTGACCTTCTTTGGAATTGGAATGTAAACTGATCTTCTTCAATCCTGTGGCCACTGTTGAGTTTTCCACATTTGCTGGCATATTGAGTGTAGCACTTTTACTGCATCATCTTTTCAGATTTTTAATAGTTCAACTGGAATACTGTCACCTCCACTAGCTTTGTTGATGCTTAGACTTCCTAAGGCCCATTTGACTTCACATTCCAGGATGTCTGGCTCTAGGTCAGTGACCACACCATTGTGGTTATCAGGGATGTTAAGCTCGTTCTTGTATAGTTCTTCTGTATAATTTTTCCACCTCTTCTTAATGTCTTCTGCCTCTGTTAGGTCCCTGCCATTTTGGTCCTTTATCATGCCCACCTTTGCAGGAATCTCCAGTTTTCTTGAAGAGATCTCTGGTCCTCCCTATTCTATTGTTTTCTTCTATTTCTTCTAGTCTCTGGAATTCTGCATTCAATTGAGTGTATCTTTCTCTTTCTCCCTTGCCTTTTGGTTCCCTTCTATCCTCAACTATTTGTAAAGCTTCCTCAGACAGCCATATTGCTTTCTTGCATTTCTTTTTCTTTGGTACGGTTTTAGTTGCTACCTCTTGTACAAATGTTGCGAACCTCAGTCCATAGTTCTTCAGGCACTCTGTCTATCAGATCTAATTCCCTAAGTCTATTTGTCACCTCTACTGTATATTCATCTGAGATATTATTTAGTTTATACCTGAGTGGCCTAGTGCTTTTCCCAACTTTCTTCAATTTAAGCCTAAATTTTGCAATGAGAAGTTCATGATCTGAGCCACAGTCAGCTCCTGGTCTTGTTTTTACTGCCTGTATAGAGCTTCTCCATCTTTGGATGCAGAGCACATAGTCAATCTGATTCCTGTGTTGACCGTCTGGTGGTGTCCATGTGTAGAGTCGTCTCTTGGGTTGTTGGAAAAGAGTGTTTGCTAAGACCATCCTATTCTCTTGACAAAATTCACACCTTACCCTACTGTAAACCCACAGCTCATCATATCAGATATTCTTTACTATAGTGTATCTTAGGCCTCTGTGTAAACAGTCAGCGTTCTCACCCACATGTGTTTGGATATAACGCACAGAGATATTTATATACCTGAGAAACACTGCAGAGGAGCCGGACCAACACTGCAGCATGCAGGGGATGTGATTCATCCCTCAGCTGTAAATCTTGTGTGTGTGTGTGTGTGTGTGTGTGTGTGTGTGTGTGTGTGTGTGTGTGTGTAAATCATTAGGAGCTGTTTCCTGCACTTGAAAGATTTACTTGTTCAATCAACATGTCTTTCTAAAGCCTTTGGTTTCAATCGATAAATCTTTGTAACTCTTTGATTTCAATCCAGAAGACTTTAGAAGTGGTTTTTGTTTCGCCCGTTCTTGGTGTTCAATAGGGGTACTACTGTATTTATGTCTGAATTACCAACAGGGGTGGTTTTAGCACCAACTGAATGCTTCAATTTAATTTTGATTATTAATTTATTACAAGAAATGACTAACACCTTTGTACACAATCAGAGGGTGCTAATGGTCCCTTATATTCACAAGCAGAGGACCCTATGGAATGCTTAATTCGATCTCTCTGTACACCAACAGAAACAGGTTTATTTATTAAATGTTTTCGCCCCCATGTTGTGTGTGGTGTCGTCTCTGGAAGTTTCTGTCACCAGAACGAATTCCTTGTATGTGCAAACGTACTTGGCAATAAAACTCTTTCTGATTCCGAATCTGATTAAATGTTTAATTTGATAACAGATGGTGCTGTTAAATGTTTTATTTGATCATCATTGTTTACCAACAAAGACTTCTGTTAAAATGCTTATTCATCAACAATTAAATTGGCCAATACCAATATTCACCAACAGAGGGAATTAACCAAATTAACTGCTTTACTCAGCCAACTGCATTGTTCACAACCAACAGAGGGCGCAGTTAATTGCCTTATTTGGCCAATACCATTGTTTACCAACAGAGGGTGCATTTGTATGACTTCATTTGACGAATATCATTATTCACCAACAGAGGGCTGTTGGTGAATAATGCTTTATTTGGCCATTACCATTACAGTGGAACCTCGGATTACGAGCATAATTCGTTCCGGAAGGGCTCGTATTCCAAAACACTCGTAAACCAAATTTTATTTTCCCATAAGAAATAATGGAAACTCACATTATTCATTCTACAGCTAAAAAAATACATAAAAATAATTAACACAAAATAAAAGTAAAAATAAAACAAATTAACCTGCATTTTACATTAAAAAAACATAAAAATAAATCCCGACAGATAAGTGTTTCCATTTGTGTTGTTTGCCCACACACACACACACACACACGCACACATTAACGGAGAGACCGTTTTTAAAACCGTTTAAAAATTAGCCGTTTAAAAATTAGCAATAAACATCGCTAGTCACACTCGCGTGAGCGCATACTAACGGAATCATTGCTGTAAAGTAAAACAACAACAAATTAACCAGCACCTCACCTTTTGGAATCGCGACAGTGCAGAGTTAGTGTGTTTGTTTGGGAACCTGAGAGGAGGGGGGACTGTAAAGCCGAGAGAGACTGTGTGTGTGTGTGTGTTGGTGTAAGTGAATGAGCGTACACACCACACACACACACACACACACACACACACACACACACACACACACACACACACACACTCGCCTTTACAGCCCCCCCACTTTACAGTTCCCAAACAAACACACAAACTCTGCCTTACACAGACACACACACACACATACGCACACAAACACACACGCACACTCAGAAACTAATCGTCTCCCCTGCTGGGTCTTAGTGCTTGCAGAGTTTCTGAGTGTGTGTGTGTGTGTGTGTGTATTCACCCAGCAGGGGAGACGATTACCTATCGCCACACCGCAAGAGAGTGAAAAACCATTGGCTCAGTTGTGATCACGTGACGGTCAACGTCAAAACAAGTGGCACATGCGTGATACATGATACTCGGTGCTCGTAAACCAAGACAATGCTCGTTTTTCAAGTCAAAATTTATTAAAAATCTTTGCTCGTCTTGCGGAACACTCGTAAACTGCGTTACTCGTAATCCGAGGTTCCACTGTATTGAACACTTCAAGATTCAATTTTTTTTTAGCATGGACATTTAAATATTTATATTTATATTTAAATAAATAAATAAATAATTCTGAAGAAAATAATAGAAAAAAGAGAAATATAATAATATAAATATAATATTAATGTAAATATTAATATAAACAAGAATAATAATAAAATAGAAATGAGTACAGACATTTATATATTTACTGTATATGTAAATATAATTTAAGAAGCATCACTGTTTACCAATAGAGGATAAACTTGAACGGTTCAGGATTTAAAGGCGCATTTTGGCATTACAAATATTTTCATTTTTATTGGCAAAACTCAGAAATAAGTCAGAAGAAAATAACTGGAATACATTAAATATTAAAATATTACTACTTGTAGAAAGTAGAGTAATATAAATTTTAATAATTAATAAATATATTTTATATCACGTAAAATATAATATCTATATAATATAAAAATATTAAAATTATATATAACTTTATATGAAATAAAACATTTAACTCTTCAAAGATGAAGTTTATTTGAGAAGTATCTTCACCAACAGAGGGCGATATGTTTGCCAATACCATTGTTTACCAACAGAGGGTGCTATTGAACGGTTTATTTTTGAAACATCAATATTCACCAATAGAGGGCGCAATTAAACTGTTCATTTGAGAAGGAACCTTTATTGACCAACAGAGGGTGCTATTGAACAGTTCAAGATTTAAAGGTTTTTTTTTTCATGAACAAATATTTAGTAGAAAATATAGAACAATATAAATATAATATTAATTTCAATATTAATATCAATAATGATAATAGTTGCAAGCAACGATGGCCATGGCGACCCCGGGGGCACCGCACAACCTGTGTGTTATTTGAGTGTGTTATGGCCTCAAAAAGCCATCGCCACCCGGTTGCACCGCACAACTTGCACACATCTCACACTATACAGGGCTAATGTTGAGTGTGTGAGTGTGTGTGAGGGTTAGTGTGTGAGAGTGAGGGAGAGAGGTATGTGTGTGTGTGTGTGTGTGTGTGTGTGTGTGTGTGTGTGTGTGTGTGAGACGTGTGTGGTGTGTGTGTCTGTGTTAACATTAGTGATGTGTGTATTAGTATGTGTATGATGTGTGTGTGTGTGTGTGAGAAATGTGACTTGTTAGTGTGCGTGTTTCTGCATGTGGGTGTGTAACATGTGGGTGTGTAACATGTGGGGGCCCCTGAGGGCCCCGGGCCACGCCACTCTCAGGCATCGTAATGGCAGCAGATTCCAACCTGTCTGCCAATTTCCATGAGTTTTTTGAGCATGTTAAAACTCCCAAAAATTCCAAAAGAATAGGGGGAAAAATCCTTAGGAAAACAAGAGAGTCCTGCGCATCCTATAGTTCTTGGGTCCTAATAATAGCAATAAACGAGTGCAGACTTTTAACTCTTCAAATATACAGTTCATTTGAGAAGCATTTTTAAAGTATCATTATTCACCAACAGAGGGCGCACTTAACAGCATTTTTTTTTTACCATTAAGAGAAGCACCATTATTCACCAACAGAGGGCGCAATTACCGAAATACTTCTGTGACCAATAGAGGGCGCTGTATCAACCAGCACGAAATCCCAGTGCACTTCCCTCAGTTTGACAGAAGCGCTGAATCCCCTCATCACCAACATCTCTGTTTTTTTAAACTATTTTGTTCCTTTCTAAACGCGGTGGAGGAGATGACGGAGCTGCGGCACCGCGGTGGAGCTGCTGACCCTGAGGATAAGGTACAAACAGCAACTATATAACGATAATGAACCGCAGAAAGTGTTTTATTTCTCTCTCTCTCTCTCTCTAACGGTGAGTGATGGCTAAAGCGCTAGCCGTGTGTGCTAACTGTGTGCTAGCCTCGTCACCCAGGTAACCCGAGTGTCAGCGCCGGATAGCGTTAGCACTGGATAGCGTTAGCAGTGGAGCTAAGTTTATTCGGTTTATGATTAAAATAGACAAAGAGACGCGGCGCTAAAAATAAGTGAGATGTTTGTCCGGGTTTGGTGATGAAGCTCTGAGGCCAGCGCGCGAGCTAAAGCACTTAGCATTGGGGTACATCTCGGAGTCCCGCAGTGATTTTGTGCTGTTTCTGTGTTTTATTAAACACCTCAGTGGCTTATTGGTGTGTTTCTGTGGAAACTCGAGGTATTAGTTTTAATTTGAAGCCATATAAGGAGCTTTAATCAGAGTCCGAGCTGAGCGGTGAGGAGGAAAATATATCTTATCGCGATATTTCACTGAATTCACGATACACAAGTATCGCGATATTTCACGGATAAGTTTCTGGAAGCTTCTGGAACTAAATTAAAAAGTTCGAATTTGACGTGTCACATACACAGTCATACACAGTACGATATGCAGTGAAACGCTTATATGACCGCCAGTGACCTTAAATCAAAAAAATAAAAGCTTATACATAAGAAATAAATATGAATAAAGAGAAATATGATAGAAAATAAATGTAACTAGTGAAATATACTGTATAAGGACATATAACAATCTAGCAAAATATAGAAGAAAAAAATGTTAATTTGTAAAAATTTAGAAATGACTGTTGGTGTGCAAATATGCATAAAAAGTGACTTATTAAAGTGTCTTGGTCCAGAAATGAAAATATAAATATGTAGTGCAAGTGTGCATGAACTATACAGGTTTAGTGTTTTACTGTGAAATCTGTGTGTTTGTGGTTTATGTGTCTTGGTCTATAAAACCGTATGTTTATATCGTGTGTAAGTTCTCCTTTTTTGGTGTTTAATGGTAGTTAGTTGAAATCCAGTAGGTTCTCTCCCTCGTCTTTCCCGTTCAGCCTTCCGTATAAAAACATCTAACACTTCCTTCCCTGATCTTTGTCCCATGTTTCGAACTCTTCGTCTGATTTATCCTGCACGTCTACTCTCTCTTTCTTCTTGGCTCATTTCCTCTCAGTACCGCTCAACATCTTTTAGTCATATAAGCGCCATCTTTAGATTTCTCTCTTTCTCTCTCCCTCTCTCTCTTTCCTCATTCTTTCTGTCCTGTAAATCCGTCTTTCCTGTCCCGTCTTCCTAAAAAAAAAACATTATATGTTGCCTTCCTTGCTTTCTGCTCTCCTGTGATGTCATATCTACTCTCTCCATGCTCG
This sequence comes from Channallabes apus, assembly GCA_030522415.1. Classification (NCBI taxonomy): domain Eukaryota; kingdom Metazoa; phylum Chordata; class Actinopteri; order Siluriformes; family Clariidae; genus Channallabes; species Channallabes apus. The sequence goes on from CM060122.1 coordinate 33,447,850, forward strand.
ACAGTCTAACTTTTCTGGCACACTGGTGTGTGATGATAAACACACACACTCTAAGTTGTGACGCTCAGGACGACACCGGTTGTTCCCTGGCTCGGTTAAGAGATCACCGTTCGCCATGTTTAAATCAGTTCACTGTCCGGTGTGTGACCTTACTCAGACTCCTCTCCTGTGACCCCTGTACCTGAGCCTCCGGAGTGTAACGTGCTGGAGATAAAAACAGATCAGAAAGCAGAAACACGTCATTAGTCACCCAGCAATGACTAGTTCTTTCTAGTAACTTATTATTGTTAATATTATTAATGTTGTTCTTAGGTCTAAGATATTTTTAGTGTGCAGCATGGTGAGAATAAGACGCACACTGGACTCATTACCACTAAATCAGAGACGTAAATACAGATGAAGGGATGGATCACACTCGTGACGGGGGAAACGCCTGTGTTATATCGTCTGTAGTTAATCAATAATTACTCAGGAGCGACTTAAAGATGTAGGCGTCAAGCAGAGCGGAAAGAAACTGTGGAAAGAAACATTTCAGTGGAAAACAGGAAAACTTATTATTATTATTATTATTTACTTTCCTGTTATTATGAGCAGATTCAGCCCCAAACTATATCTGTTTTTATTTAAAATACATATTTTTTATTAACTAATTGTAAAAGCTATATTTTTTCCCCCAACTAATTTAAAACTAATTATTATTATTATTATTATTTTACAAAAATAAGTGCATTTCTTAAGCCACAAGGATAATATGCATAATGGTTTACAAGCATTAAACACTTCCTGAATCAATGAGTAAACAAACAAGCAAAGAAATAAACAAAGAAAAAGTCCAGCATTGCATAGAATTTACTACATTATTAATGTTTATTTGTCAGTTTATTAGTACGGTATCAAAACTTGACGGTACAGTAATACCTCGGTATGAATGGCACGGTACGGTATTTATTGAATCATTTACAGGTAAAACAAAACTAATGAAGTGACTCAAAAAAAGTGCCAGAAGTGTTTATTAAACAGTTTACATGAACACTGAACATATCAATGGCATACAAATTAGCCATCTATCTGTAAACTTTGAAACAGAAACTTAAATTTTTCAATTTTAATGACAAAAAATTATTAAACCATGTAAAAAAAATAAAGTTTCAATTTAGTATTCTTGAAAACTCGGAAAAAAATAAAAACAGCAGCCTACTTATTGCAGCCGGCCCATGTGCTGAATGAGTATTTGAAAACATTCACCTCATTCACACAGAGACAGGATTTTTTTTTCCTTTCTCGTTTCTTTTCAAAGAGAAACCGAAATGACTCGATAAAACTATAGGTCTTCTGAGAAAAGTTTGCTCAGTCGAATGGAGCGAACGGGAGGTAGCGGGAACTACAATTCCCATCAGCCCAGGCGTGACCATCATCCTTTGCGGTCTGTTGCAGTAATGTGGAAATGGCGGGTGCTGCTATTAGCGGCGATGGAAAGAGTAATTAATCATTACAGAAAAAGTAAGCGGGTTTTAAATCGCAGGTGCGCATTACTGGATCTGTAGCGACAACAGACCATTCGACTGAGCAAACTTTTCTCAGAAGACCTATCATTTTATCGTCATGCGACCACGGTATTATCGAAATAAATTGTTATTGCGGTATGGTGGTATTTACAATACCGTTACATCCCTACAGTTTATTATAACCTAATGTCATTATTATGTCATGTGGTAGCTCAGTGGTTAAGGCATTGGACTATGGTTCGGAAGGTTCCAGGTTCCACTGTTGGGCCCTTGAGCGAGGCCCTTAAGCCTCAACTGTTCAGATGTATAATGGGATAAATATGCAAGTCGCTCTGGATAAGGGCGTCTGCCCAATGCCGTAATGTAAACGTAAATAACCAAGACAAAAAAATATAATATAAATTTTTTTATTTTTATCAAAAAATATTAAATGTTAATAATGTTTATTATTATTATTATTTCTTAATGCTTATTGTTCTAATTTTTCTTCTTATTAATATAGTTATTATTATTGTCTATTTGTGGACACGCTCGTTAGTTTTACTTTACTTTTGTTTTTATTTTTTGATTTCTGTGGAAACTATAATTCTGTTTGTTCACTGTTGAGTCTGTTGTCGTTGATCGGTTTGGAGTAAAATGTCCGTCTCTACTGATCTCGTCTATACTATATCGTGATATTGTTGTTATTATGAGAGAGAGAGAGAGAGAGAGAGAGAGAGAAGTGAGCGTTCCTGCTGACGGTCACATTCCTCCGAGCGCTGGTGATTTAGGCGTCAGGGGCAGAAATGAAATTATGTCAGAACACTATTACCTTGTTGAACGTCTTTACACCGAGTCATGAGACAGACAGATGGAGTGAGACGGAGAGAGAGCAGTGCTGTACTAAACAGACGGATAAACGCTGGAAAAGGTTTACATTATGAAGCAGGACGGAGGAAAAGTGCTAGAAATGGTGAGTATGAAAATCAGAGCATGAGGGTGAGGCCAGCGGTATGAGGAGGACATCATGCCATCGAACCACAGCTTTACATCGGGCCTGGATGTGGTTTAACGCCTGCCAGAGAGATCCATTTGCATTTCTGTGGTTTGGGACACTCGGAAACGAACTCCAGCAGAAGATGATAAAAATGATTAATGTAATTATGAAGTATTATTGACTTGTTTAAGGGTTTTCCATTAGAACAACAGTGGATGAAAAAATAGATTTTAAATAACACTAAAAACGATCGTTATGCCTTGTATTGCACTTTAATAATGATTATGTTTAAATGTTGAACAGCTTAAATGTTTTATTTGTTTAATTCTCTGGGCGGATGTTTCTCGATTTTAAGTCATCTTTAATTTCTGTATGTAATAAATAAACACAATATGAAAGGGTAATTATATTGAAGATTTTAGTTTATCAGGACGTAACTCCCCGGTTAGTCGAGGAGCGTCTGAGAGGAAATTCAGCGATGTTTTATTATAATTTTTTATTTAATTTTATTATTATTATTATTGCGTTATTACTCGTAATTGTATTTATATACTAATTGACACTGTCTCTCTATATCTCTCTGTGCACTCACACAGTCTTTACTAAAGATAACGTCCTAGTTTCCTCAGCTGAGTCCAGTCTCACCCACAGAGACGTTTCCCCTTTAATCGTCCTTCAGCAGCAGACGTTCCCCGTTTCCCTCCAGACTCTGTTTCCTCCGTCTGTCTAAATGGAGCAAAAAACTGTTTTAGAGGCGGAAAGATACGGTTCTCTATGACTTTCTATTTATTTATTTATTTATTCATTCATTTATTTAATCATGAGTGGCATTCAAGTCAAAGCGAGACTTTTGAAAGTGCGATGTGGAAATAATTCCCAGTTGAGTTCCTGTAACAAGTGTTGTTGATAAATTATTGTGAACTTTAAAAAAAAAAAAAGCTGGACGTATCTCTTAATAAGAGGGAGAGAGAATTAAAGAAAGGGAGTCAAGGGAAGAGGAAGAGAGGGAGGAGGAGAAAGAAGGAACAGAGGAAAACAGAGAAGACTGAGAAGGGTAGAGAAAAGTGAGAGAAATTGCGAGAAGGTGAAGGAAAGAGATATATTTAAAAAGAGGCAAGGTAAAAGAGATCTCAGGAAAGAGAAAGAAAGAAAAAGAGAGAAGGGTTAAAGGAAAGAGAACAATGAGAGAAACAGAAGGAGTGGGCGAGAGAGGAGGAGAAGGGAAAAGAGAAGAAAATTGGGGAGATTGAGAAGGGGAGAGTGAGAGTAAAGGAAGGAGAAGGAAACATGAGAAAAAGAGTGAGTGAGTGAATCAAAGTGAGACTAGAAAAAAGAGATCTAAGAAGGTAGAGAGACGGAGGTGTAGAGAGAATGAAAAAGAAAGAACGAGTAGGAGAGAGAGAGCGAGAAGGCAAGGTAGAGGAGAAAGGAAAAGAGAGTGAGGGAATGCAGGAAAGAGAAGAAAAGAGAGACATTTGTTTACAAGGTACATGACAGCATGAGGAGAGACCCAGTCCTGACTCAGTCCTAACCCGTCTCCGACCTGTCCCTGAACCTCTAAAAGATTTTGAGTCAAAATCAACCACAAGTTCGTGTGCTAGTTTAGAGACAAAAGTGAAGAGATTAACATCAACCTAAACCCCCAGTGTTAATGATCAGAAGTGAACGTGTTTGGTGAAGAGGAATGTCTTTAGTCTTCATATAACTCTCTCTCTCTCCCATGCCGGTGATTCTGCTGCTGAAATGATGAGTATTAAAGCTTTTATTTCCACCAGGGGAGTGATGTCACCACAGGAATCAGGTCGGGTTCAGCTCTTGTTGTAGTGAACGTAAACCAGAAGGTTCCAGAATATCAGAACGATGTGTTTCATTTATTTATAAAAACTAAAACCTGGTCTCTGTGGTGTGAATCAGAGGCTCACACCGAGCTCGCTGCCAAATCAACACAGAGTGAATCATCGACGCACTATGATGCTCACACACACACACGCACACACACACACAGAATATGTAGGAGAGTTTCCTGAACCCCGACACACTTTGATGCGCTCTCTCTCTCTCTCTCTCTCTCTCTCTCTCTGGTTTCTCCGTTAGCGAATCAGCACCCTCGCTTCCTGAGTTGCTATTTTTTGCCTCAGTGAAGAGAGAGAGCTGGAGGGTTATTTTTATCTCGGGCATCCTGAAAGACAGGAAGTGCTCCGTCTCCATGGCGACCACGGCTCCTCCTGGCAACTCAATGGGGTCGTGGGTGAGACATGACAGAGACAGCTGGAACGCAGTGGTGCATGTTGTCTCCAAACACAGTTATTAGCACCGAGGGGTGAGAGAGAGAGAGAGACATGTTAGGGCTTTTGGAAACGCTGTGCTGCTGGTCATCACTGATGACACAGTTCAGCTGTTGCTATGGCAACCAGGAGGGCTTATCGGGATTGGTGGGTTTTAAAGGCACGGCAACAGGCTGCTGTGTGACATGAAGGTTAGTGCGTGTCTGAAACCCAGCATCAGTTATGCTGAAGAGATTTCCTGTTAGAGATGAGGAAACTCTTTTTCTGTCTAAATAATAATAATCTCTCTCTCCTTCTCTCTCTCTCTCTCTCTCGCACACACACACTTGTACACATGCACATTCTCTGTCTCTGATCAGGGGTCAGAGGCGGAGGACAGGATGGAGAAAGATGGTGGAGTTTCAGACAGCGATTCCAAGCCCGACTCTGGGGGACCAGAAGTTCCTGCCCCCTCTGACGACACCCCTGAGGTGCTGAACAAAGCCCTGTCCGGCCTGTCGTCACGGTAACACCATTATGTATAAACACACAAATAGAAACAAACACCCGCTGTGCTTTTGACTTGACAATTTTTTTAAGCATCCCTGACAAGCACAGGACAGATTGTCTTTGGGTCTAGGTTTAGGCTTTGGTCTAAAACTCTAGGTCTGGCTCAAGGCTCTACGTTTCTGGGTTTGGGTTGTGTTTTGGATCCGGGTTGCCCATGTTCAAGAGGAAATGAGTCGTGCACACGCTAATGTACTGATGTTACTGCATGACATCATCTCTCACACCTTCCTCCCTGGGTATTGATTTCCTGTAAGAGAGAGAGAGGGTTTATTGATTAGCTTTATGTTACAGCTGAAGGATGTGTGTATATGTGTGTCCACTTAGTATTTAGATATCAGATTACTTGTTCAGTTGTACGATTGTGTGTGTGTGTGGTAGGTGGAAGAACTGGTGGGTGAGAGGAATCCTCACCCTGGCCATGATCTCCTTCTTCTTCTTCATCATTTATCTCGGCCCGATGGTGCTGATGATGATCGTGAGTGCCTTCATCCTCCTCATCCCCCTTATCTTTCTCTTCTTCCTCTTCATAATAACATCTGTTTAATGTTATATTTTTAATCTTAAACTGTACGTTGTGACACAGAATTATTGATCTCTACACCAGTAGCACAACCATCAGTCAAGATTTTAAAGCTTTACACGAAAGAGAGCGCCCCTAGTGACAAACCACGGTGCTACAACACAGAAGAGCACCTCTCTATGACCTTTTAGATTCGAACGCCTTGTTCCCTCCCACGTTAAACATTCCGTATTAATCACAAGCGTTTAACGTGTTCACTAGTAACAGACACGTCCCTGTGAATGAGGGGTTACTGTGGAAACGGTAACGGATAAGCACGAGTGCTTTGTTATAAACCTGTACTGCTGTCAGAGCCGCTGTTATAGAGAATTAATCACCACCTTCTACCCAATCAGAACACGGACTCGTCACTCCAGGTTCTCTCTCTGTTCTCTTCTCAGGTCCTGTGTGTGCAGATAAAGTGTTTCCACGAGATCATCACCATCGGCTACAGTGTGTATCACTCCTACGACCTGCCCTGGTTCAGGACGCTCAGCTGGTGAGAGGATTCGCACCTGCTGTTCTACTGACTCTCTTTCTCTCTATCTCGCTCTCTGTTTTCTCACACTCTTTCTGTCTTTGTCTCTTTCCTTTCTTTTTTCCTCTATCTCTATTTCTCTCTTTTTCTGTATTGTGCTGTTCAGATCTGATCTGATTAACTTGTTTATTATTATCATTAATCATTAATTAATCTTCTCTTTCTGATCTGCGTTCCGATCCTGTTTATAGACGACAGGAAGTCTCTCAGTGTGTCCTAAACTACATTAGCACATCTTTTGAAATTTGTGTGTGTGTGTGTGTGTCAGGTACTTCCTGTTATGTGTGAACTACTTCTTCTATGGTGAGACAGTGACGGATTACTTCTTCACGCTTGTACAGAGAGAGGAGCCGCTGAGAATCCTCAGCAAATACCATCGCTTCATCTCGTTCGCCCTCTATCTCTCGGGTGAGGAAACACACGCCCGTGCGACACACACACACACACACACACACACACACACACACACACACACACACACACACACACACAGAGCAGATAGGGAATTATAGCTCAAATACAATTTAACATTTAATCTGAATTACGTTTAATAACGTGATATAACATGAGTCATATACAGTAACTATAATAGTAATATATAATATGTAAATATAATAGTAATATATAAATATATTAGTAGAGACATTTATTAATTGTAATAGAGAAGTATGTTAAACTAAAACTAAACGTCCTGTTGGTGTTACTACTGCAGAGCAAGGGTGTAAAAACTTTTGCAGTTTCTGTACTGAGACTGCGAGACGCTGGTAGCAGTCGTGTGAGTGTGTGCAGACACACACTGAACAGGATGTGGTAATGCCCGGGGCTGACTCTGACACAAACACACACACACACACACACACACACACACACACACACACACACACACACACACACACACACACAGAGCTCAGTAATGATTATTGTTTGCTGTTTGACACCCATTTGATCAGCAAGAACATCATTTATTACAGTATATGAATTAGTGGCAGTAATCAACGCCGTCACCTCCCGATGTCATCACGATACCTCGGTGCAAATTCAGTTAAAATCACGATTCTATGAGTCTCATGATTTTTAATAAATATCCCAAATCAATATTACTTCCCCCTCCCCTGATTTTATTACAATTTTAAACAAATTGTAATGAGTAATTAAATGTAGCCTGTTCCCTATAACGTTAGTTTTCTCACTTAACACTAAACGCAGCATTTAAACACTACAAACTAACATCAAATATAAGAGTTAAACATTTAACTTTAAATTAAATGAAACAAACAAAAAAAGCTACACTGTTACTGAGCAGTGCGTACCTCCGTTACATCACCTGCCGTAATTATTATTTCTAAACAAAATGAACTAATTATTCACTCTTACCACACTGATTAATGTGCGTGATTATTGATAATGTATATCTGAGGCTGACGGGTTGATCACCGGTTTCGGCCAGTCGCACTGAAAACCAGACAGATCGACCGCTTCATCTCTATTGAACGAATCAGCACGTATTGCCACACTGAATAATTTTTACTTTTATTCAATTAAATTGTTGCATTTTATTTCATTTTTACTTATTTATAGACAGTAAGTCTCCAACTTAAGAAGACTCGAGTAACATTCGGGAAATTTCTCCGCAGATACGAGCAGACAAACATTTCTGTGAACATTTGTAACATTTCTATGTAAGGTTGCTCACATGTAATGCACCAGATACTAGTATTTGCAATTATATACAATATTTTGTATGAAATATCTATTTATTTAGATTCATACACATTTTTCACGTTTCATACAAATGTCTCTAATTTTCTTTTTATTATGTAAAGCTGCTTTGCGACAATGGCAGTTGCTAAAAGCGCTGTACCAATAAAATTGAATTGAATAGATAGGGGTGTAAGACTTGCTTTGTCGGCCTTACGAACGAATCCGCCTTAAGAAGACGAATAACTCTTTCATAAGTCGGGGACTTGTTGTGTCAGTTTAACACCAGGAACCAGAGATGTTTCTTGACACAGCAGGGACCACGTCAATCCTGACATCCTCAGTTGTTCACGGAATTCAAAGATCAACAGGTGACAGTTGACGCCTTTACACCACCATAATGTCTATGTCTTGTCCATGACGTCAGATGTAAATAAGAGTGTCTGAGAGACCAGAGTTACTGAATTGTCGAGAGGTGAAAGCCTTCAACATGACGCAATTGCGCAGGATCAGATTTAGCTGTGGATTTAGTATCTATTAGAGCGTCCTGTTATTTTTAAATACTATTAAATTATCCGTGTTCAGTAATCTGGGTCACATGACGGATCTTGGCGGTTTATTGACTTATTGTTTTAATGTTACTCTTGTGAATGTATGTTGTTGTGCTGTGTGTGTGTGTGTGTTGCTCTGGAGACGCACTGATGATTAGTTTGTGTTCAGTAGCAGCCAATTTGTGTCGACGGCTCCTCTGAAATTATAATTAAGGAAAGTGTGACTGATCTAAATATGGCTCATCACCCAGCCGGGAATGTAATGAATAGCTCTCTTTCTGTGTGTGTGTGTGTGTGTGTGTGTGTGTGTGTGTGTGTGTGTGTGTGTGTGTGTGTGTGTGTGTTTGGCAGGCTTCTGCATGTTCGTGTTGAGCTTGGTGAAGAAGCACTACCGGCTGCAGTTCTACATGGTAAATATAGTCACTTTGATGTTTTAATTTGTTGTTTAATTTAAAACCTTATGATACGATTAGTGTGTGTGTGTGTGTGTGTGTGTGTGTGTGTGTGTGTTCTGTGCAGTTTGGATGGACCCATGTGACTCTGCTGATTGTGGTCACGCAGTCACACCTCATCATCCACAACCTGTTTGAAGGCATGATATGGTCAGTATACACACACACACACACACACACACACACATTCGCAGGGTCAGAAACCCATTCACTTGATATTGCGTTTGGTGAGGCAATAAATAAAATGGTGATTTTTTTTTTCTTAAACCCTTCTTCATGAGCCATGTGAAGCCAAACAGGGTGAAACACATGATGAGCTGATATGGTTCCTTTGGGTTGCCAGATCACACAGACAAACATCCCATTAAGGCAGTGCTGAAAATCTGTCCAATAAGATAAAAAAAAAAAAAAGATAATCACTACTACAAATCATAATGTATATCAACGATATTTTCACAACAATAACAAGTAATTTTACTTTTTAAATTACTTAAAATTTCTTTAAGCATCCACTCAAGCCAAAATCTTTCATCCCAAGATGATGAATTGACAATTGGTCAGAAACACCCAATCTGGCAACACAGTTAAATTTTAATTTAATGAATAAATTTACATTTAAATTAACATTTGCTCTTTAGATCTCTGGACTTTTTTGTTAAAGTGAAGAATTGTATTAGCATCAACACACACACACACACACACACAGAGTGTTTGTCGTATATTTGGCTGTAAACTGATAACAGGTGTGTTCGTTTATCAACAGGTTTATCGTCCCCATCTCCTGTGTGATCTGTAACGACATCATGGCCTACATGTTCGGGTTCTTCTTCGGCCGAACTCCTCTCATCAAGGTCAGCTCTTTCACACGCTCTCTCTCTCTCTCTCTCTCTCACACACACGCACACACACACACACACACGCGCACACACACACGCACACACACACGCACACACACACACTGCTAAATTAAAACCTTTTAAATCTAACAGTTTTTATCCATTTTTTCCCCGTGCTATCCTCAGCTCTCTCCTAAGAAGACGTGGGAAGGATTTATCGGGGGATTTTTCGCCACCATCGTGTTTGGAATCCTGGTGAGGAAGCCGGAACGTGTGTAACTTTTGTTAGCGCAAGAGTTTTGGAGTGAAACCGTCTGTGAGAAACTGTGGGCTGAGACGAGCGGTCTCTAATAACCGCCTGTCACTACTAATCACAGTGTGTGGTGTTTATATACAATGATGATGTAATGATCAGACAATCTCTCTCTCTCTCTCTCTCTCTCTCTGTAGTTGTCGTATGTGATGGCAGGTTATCGCTACTTCGTGTGTCCGGTGGAGTTTAATAACGACTCAAACAGCTTCACGGTGTACTGCGAGCCCTCCGAGCTCTTCCAGCTGCAGGGCTACACACTGCCCTCTGTCCTGCAATCCCTCACTGGCTGGGTAACACTCACACACACACACACACACACACGATCACTAGATTCATCTGTCCATCCAAACGTACGTCCAAACATGCAGCCATCTAGATCACTTCCTGTCCAACTGTCCAAATATCTCTCCTTCCATCCATGTAAATATCCATCCATCATCCCAATATCTTTCCACCCGTCCATGCAGTATCTCTCTGGCCATCTGAAAGTCCTTTCTACAGTACAGTAGTAGTTGGTGTGTGATCTGTCCTCTGATTGGTCGCTGATTGTATTGGGGGCGGGAACACAATCCTGTTTACTCAGATAACGTTTCAGAAATCTTTTCAGCGTGTAATTCCAGTACAGAATGGTACATGTGTATGTATGTGTGTGTGTGTGTGTGTGTGTGTGTGTGTGTGTGTGTTCTCTGTCTGTTCCAGACCACGGTGAAGCTCTACCCGTTCCAGATCCACAGCATCGCTCTGTCCAGCTTCGCCTCCATCATGGGTCCGTTCGGAGGATTCTTCGCCAGCGGGTTCAAGAGGGCCTTCAAGATTAAGGTTCAAGATAAACCTGTGAAATTATCTGATTTGATCTTGTGGTTTATTTTTTTTAACAATCATCCAGTTGCTCCAAAAAAAAAAAAAAATCACCCTGTTTTTGTCATGTGACCTGCTGCTTGAGAGTTTTTTTTTTTATTGACCTCGGCTCTGCTTTCTGCTGCAGGACTTTGCCAACACCATACCTGGTCATGGAGGAATTATGGACCGCTTCGACTGTCAGTACCTCATGGCCACCTTCGTCAACGTTTACATCGCCAGCTTCATCAGGTCCGACTCTCTGTCCCTCAGTGTGGAGGGTTTAGGGCTTTAGGACCACGAGCGGCTCGTCATTCTGCTCACATTCACATTCTGTAGAGAGAAAAATTACAAAACGTCATTAAATAGTTTTACCATAGAAGAAGAAGAAGAAGAAAATATTCACAATTTAATAACAATACTCCCTCCGAGTTGTGACCGCAGCGATAGGTTTTATAGTTGTTAACAAGATTATATAAACTCCATATAAAATATCGATAGCAGATCATTATTATATTTTTATGTTCCTTTTGTTATTTTTATGTTCCTTGTGTCCTTTTCTGTTTTTCCCCTTTCTTTCTTTCTTTCTTTCTTTCTTTCTTTCTTTCTTTCTTTCTTTTGTCCACCAGTTGTACCATCAGATTACAGTCTCTGTCCTTCTCTCTCTTTTCCAGTTTTGTCTTTTTTCCATTTGTTTTTATATTACTTTTCATTTTTTTCCCACTTTATCTTTTTTTGTAGTATATTTTCTTTTTTTTTTTTCTTTACTTTTGATCTACCAACTCTTCTATATAATTCCCCCCCCTCTCTCTCTCGTCTGACTTTCTTTTTTTTTTTTTTTTTACTCTTTTTTTCACTTATTTTTCTGTTGTCTTTTTTCAGTTTTAACTTTTTTAGTTATTTGTTTTTCCTGTCTTTCTTTTATTCTTTCTCCACCTGTTTTCTCATCTAATTATGATCCCTCTCTTTCTGTCACTCTTTAATTATTGTTATTTTCTGTATTTCTATTATTTTCTATTTGTATTGTTCTATAAGTGTTCTTTCTTTTTTTTTCCCACCAAATGTCTCAGGTGTTTTCCTTTTTCTTTTGTTTTTCATTTTGTCTTTTATTCTTTAAATATTATTTTCTTTCTACTAGTGTCTTTCTTTCTTTGTATTACTTTCTTTTATTTTCCCTTCCTTGTTGTTTATTCTGTTTGTCCGTTTATTTGTATTTTCATATCAGCAGCCAGTGAGACTTTAAACTCCTCTGACTGCTGAACGTAGTAACTGATGTTAACGTTAAGCTTCAGATCAACAATCTGTGTAATTGGCTTTAATAATTTAAATCTGATGTACGAGGCGTGTCGTTAATATAAGTTTTTCTTCCTCTCGTTCTCTCTGCAGAGGTCCGAACCCGACTAAAGTGATCCAGCAGTTGCTCGCTCTGAGACCGGACCAGCAGCTCTACATCTACAACTCTCTGAAGGCTCACCTCACTGAGAGAGGTCTGCTCGGGGCACTGGAGGGGGCGGCAGCCTAAAACCTGCACCTGCACTCAAAACACACACCACAGATCAGAGAGAAGGTCAGGGGGTCACGGGGTCGGCGTGGAGCAGGAGCCATGTGGAGGTGGGAGACATGAAGATCCAGATCAGGAAAAAGGATAAAAAACTAAAGCCTTGGGTCATTCCATTTTCTGTGTGTGAGAGAGAGAGTGTGTGTGTGTGTGTGTGTGTGTGTGTGTGTGTGTGTGTGTCATAGAATTTAGTCAGTGTTTATTATTACTATTATGTTTTTTGTTTCCAAGTGATATACTGTATGTTGTTTCTTTTATACCAGATATTAAGGGTAATATTACACACACACACACACACACACACATTTCTCCTCTGTCGTGACTCGCGCTTGCGTGTGTGTGTGAAAAGTTTATCTGTATTATGTGAATATTTTAGAGTTTAAGTCTATATTATGTTCTAACGATTATCATTTGAACGAGGTTGCAGATGTTGTATTTTATTTTATTTCTTCTTTATTTTTTACGCACTGCTCTGCTCGCTGCACTGCTAATCGCACCTCACCTTCAGTTCTACACACCTGATCACGTCCAGGGGAAACGGCGCAGGTTTGTCCTTGTTGGGTTTGGGTTTTTGTTTGTTTATTTTTCCCCTCTTCATCACGTTGAAATTATTATATTTTTTTTATAAAGTCGTTAATCAGATAACGAGGTGTTTTAACAGAGTCTGTACAGATTGTAGATAAGGAGGTGTAGGGGTGTGTAGGGTGTCTGAGGTTAAGGGGTAAAAAATAAAACACGACGCGGTGTGCTGTTATGGGAAACTAATCCACAGCGCAAAGTATTTCCTCCAACAGCACATCCTGGAGTGTTTTTATTTTTTATTTCGCTCAGGATTTATGAAAAATTCACGAAGGACACTGTACGATCGAGGAACGTCCGTAAACCGATTTGGTTCATGTTCTCACTTACGTTATAGCAGCTATAAACATTCGCTCTCTCTCTCTCTCTTTGTCATTTTACATGTTTTTTTAAGATAATAAGGCAAAAAAAAAAAAAAAACCCACAGCTTGTCCTGTTACTAACAAACTATAAAGAGGCGTCAACTCGTCTGTCCTTAAAGTTACAGCTTCACCTCGAACTGTTACACAGCACTGACACTGGAGACTCCTTCCATACATGTTACATAAACGTGGATTTGATACGTCAGTGAAAGATTAATGCTCCGCCTCCTGGACATCAACAACTAAGAAAGTGTTTTTGATTGTTTTATTTAGTTTTTTTATCTTCATTTGCATTTTTTTTTCATGAATGAAAACTTCCTTAGCGTGTTGTTTGTTCTGTACAAAACTAAATCAGACATCAGACACGTCCTAAAGTGACCTCTGTGTAAACCTATGAATGCAGGTTTTTGTTTGTTTGTTTTGTTTTTTTGCGCTGCTTGTGTGCTCGTGCTCTTCATTCGGAGTGTTCTGATAATCACCGAGTTCGCCATGGAACAGAACGTCTTGTTTTCGGTTTGCCCTCGTCCATGTGTCGCGCCGCGGTCGAGTAGGTCACATGATGTTTGTGCGTTTACTCGTGTTGTATCGGTGATCCACGTACACACTGTTTTTCAGCGTCCTAATGTAAAAAAAAATAAATAAATAAAAATATCGGCTAAAGTTCAGGTCAGCAGTGCAATAACACATCACTGAAAGCTGTGCACGTTTTATTATTGTTTTTATTTCATTTTTATTTTAACCACGTGTTTGTCATGCCATCCACGACGTCGTACATTTCTGTAACATTTCGCTCAGTTTCACTCTTGTTACACTGATTTGAACTTGTTGTTATTAGTTCCAGCAATTGTGAGGAATGTCAGTGTAAATTACAGTTTTTATTATCAGACACGTTTCTGTGATCTGATTGGCTGAGCTCTGTGTCATAAACACCTAACCTGATTGGATAAAATTCTCAGTAAATATCATGGAGTAAAATGTTGGCTGTAAAAATCAAAACAAAGCATAAATTGTCACAATTTCTATTTTTTATTGTTACAAATCGAATTTTTTTTTTTTTTAGTATTGTCAAAACTGAAAATAAGACCGGCTTTAATTTAAAATTTTTTTAAATAATGAACATGCGGTGTGCTTTCTAGTTGTTTGTTGTACTTTCACGACATCCGCGGTGAAACTCACGATCGCTGTATTTGTTACTAAGATAACGAGTAAATTCAATTCAATTCAATTTTATTTATATAGCGCTTTTAACAATGGTCATTGTCTCAAAGCAGCTTCACAAAAATTAAAGAAATTTAACAAAAAAAAAAATAAAATAAAATAATAATTATAGAAAAGAAAATAATTGGAAGAGAATAAACAGAAATTGTTTATTGTAAACGCAGCACGTGATTGGGTAGAGTTGTTGTGATAAATTAAAAAAATTTTTAAGGAAGAACAAAAAATCGTTCCTGGTTACAGAATACGATTGGGTAAAAAAAAAAATGTAAATAGGAACAAGATTGGCGTTTAGCTGATTATAATTTCTTTGTGGTCATAAATTGTGACTGGCTAAAAAAAAAGCGATCAGTCGATTAGGCGTTGTCTTCATCATGAAAAAAATCAACAGGGAAGGAAAGAAATTCCCGTTAGCCGTGAACATGAAATGCTATCAGCTGAAGCGTCGAGCGTGATCATCCAGTCAGGTTATGAAAGCTATCTGTGCTCAGCTAATGTTTGTTAATGTTTCTCAGTTGAAGATTAATTAAGAATCTTTTAACAGGAGTGGAAGAAACTTCCATGAATTAAATAATAATGTGTTTTATTACACGTTTTACAATAGAAAATAAATATAAGCTGTTCGTCTTCATGGTGACATTCTCTCAGGTTGTAGGCAAAGGAATAATTTCTCTCACTTTTCTCCTGTTTGTTATCCACAATCCAGGGCCGAGCGCCAAATAAAACCAGCAGCCTGCTGACGATTCAGATAAAATTAAATATCTGAAGATTTGATTTCGTTGAGTCCCAGTGAGGTCATGATGATTAATTAAATCTGACATGTTGGGAGATGAGCGTTTCACTCAATTCTTCCATTATGTACTTTTTTTTATTAGAGGATCAAATTATGTATAAATACACTTTATTGATCATAGTATACAGAACGTGATTACATAATTCATGCTGTGCTCCAAAAGCCATATAACATTCACTTCATCATCTTCATCATCACCTTTGTAACCCTGCATGATTTTTTTTCATACAGTGATTAAAGCTATATGTTTTTTTAATATAGAGAATCTTTAAAACTATAAAAGTAGTACAGAGTTGATATACTGTATGTACATAGATATATAGATATATATTTGGATAGAAATTAATTCCATGTGAGGTGTTTGGTGATGTATTGAGGCTGATCACAGGCTTATCAATTGATAGATTTTTTTTTCCCCAACTCGCCATTAGAGACTTTTAAAAATAATAACTCATCATAAGAGTTCAATCGATTGAAATTGAATCTTTTATGCATTAAAAAATAAGACCACTAGAGGGCGATAAAGAACGAGCAGTTCCTGACTCTAACACTGAACCACGATAGTTGGATGATTTGTGAGCGTTTCTGTTCTATCCAGGCGCACTTTAGTTCGCATCATTTGAAAGAGATGAAATTAAATCTGCACTGATTTACCTCTTAACACTACAGTTACACTGGTGTCTTATTCAGCTGATCCACCCTGTTCACTACCTAGTGCCCTGTTTGTGTCTAAACTATACTAGTTACACCTTCCTGAATCCTCAAAGAACCCTTGGATAGAATCCATAAGACCTGGTGAGGGTTCCTTAATCTTCTTAAAGAGGAACGCTTCTGATGTAGAGTTCTGAATGGACCTTGTGTAGAGTACAACTTACACCATAAGTACAAATGTGTATTAGTTTTAGGAAAATTTGTCAAATCTAGAACATTTAAAAGGTTTTTCCGGTTGTCTGAGTGTGGAAACCTTTGAAGGTTTTCCATTGGATCCCGATGTCGAAAAACATTTCCAGTCAGAACCATTTCACAAAACGAAGAGCATTTTATAAAAGTGTAGGAATTTGAGGATTTCTCAAATGGACAGGTGTAGAAAGCAGTGTATAGAACTGCAGGTGAAACCAGTTTTTGATTGTCCATGTTGGGAAACAAATAAGCAAAGAACCATCAAGGAATGCTTGAAGAACTTTCTTTAAAGTATAAGAACTTACATTCAGACATACAAGCCAAATAAGTCTAAGAGGTGCAAAGTGAAACTGTTTCCTGAAGGCCGTAGTACTTGTACAGTATTGGAGAAGGTCAAGTCTAAGGGAAGAACCTTTGAGGGTTTTCGCCAGACCGTTATAACAGCGTTTTTCTCTCAGACAAGGTTTTAAACTACGGCTAATTTAGGAAGCTACAGTAAGAACCATTTCAAAGAGATGCTTTAAGGGTTCCTCCAGAGGGACAAACCAAATATATAAAATATAACCAATTTTCATAAGATTGTTTCCTGGTGAGGTAGACGCCCCACATGTGGCTCTTTTATGGGTTGTTCGAGGGCTCCATCCTTCTAAACTTTGTTCCTGCACAGAACAAAACTATCAAATTTTTAACCTTTAAAGGTCATTTGATTGTTTCATCTTTAAAGTTTGCATAGACACTATAAACCCATAACTGCTAATTATACACAGAGTGTTTAAGGATTTCCCGAACAGGACAAAACAGATTACAGAGCGCTAGGTGGAACATTGTTGGCAGTACCATGATGCTAATTGTCTAGAAATCCCACAATGCATCATGATTGGATCCTCACCCTGTTCACTGCACTAGCTGGAGTGTAGGTAGTAGGGTGCTAGTTCAGACAATGTAGTGAATAGGGTGTGATTTGGGACAATAACCGGGAACTGGTTTACATCTTTGAGAATGTTGCATTATAATATTATTATTATTATTGTGTGGTTTGTTTCTCTTGTATTTTCTTTCTTTTTGATAAATGAAGTCATACGTGTGCTCTTCCCCAATCCTGTGCATTTGTATTACAGCTAATAAAGCATAAAGCTAAATGTCTACTGGCTGTGTGTTTCTGTCTCTCTGTGTGTTTCTTCCTCCTCTGCTCTGGAACTTCCCTCATCGGACACACGGCTCAGCGCTTAATTTCCTCTATTTAACATTAAAGGTCTATTTACAGTGAGTTCTGCAGTTTCTCTGAAGCGCACACACACACACACACACACACACACACACACACACACTCAGTTTAGCCTGACTGCGGTCAGATTTGTGCCAGTGGCCTCTTCAATGCTAATATAAGATAAAGTAATGGTAAACTGTAATGAAGGTATACTTGACTGTTGTGAGATAATAATGTTAAAAATGTTTTTAATAAATATAGAGTAAAGGTTTATATAAATACCAATGATCTAATAATATAGTGGTTTTGTAGTGTGGATAACAAAATAGTATAGTATGTTAACTGTTATAGTAAGTTTATAATTTTATATGTCCATGTTAATAACCTGGTATAATAATTATATTGTAAAATTTACCTAAAAACTTGATTAGAACATCATTAGAACATTATGCAAAACCACACAAAGACTCCTCAGCTGAGGTCAATAAAATAGTTTCAAGTTTAAATTCCACTGATGTATACACTCACTCGTGAACACACAGCGATACTATAGTGATATCACAGCAATGTGATGATATACGTGATCTTATAGTAATAGTACAGTATAAGTGCTATAATAATGTGCTAACAATATTATAGTCATAATTTATGAATGCTTTCATAATGTTATAGTAATGGTTTAGTAATGTTATAGTAATAAAGGTACAGTGATGTTATAGTAATGTTAAAGTAGTAGCACAATTGTGTTATATTAATAGTTTAGGGATGTTATAGTGACAACGTTATATTAAATATGTTGTAGTGATGTTATATTAATGTTATACTCATATGAAAGTAATACCCTGGCAATGTTATTTTGGAAATATATACCGCATAATGTGAATTTCAAAAACATTTATTCGTTCTAGTGATATAATAATGATAGTGTGGTATATTAAGGTTACTAGTACTGTTATAGTAATGTGATATTAACAGGACAGTGGTGTTAGATAATGTGATAGTGGCAATATGTAGTGGTGTTAATGTTATGATAAAATAACTTTATATTAATGGTACAGTGATGTTATTGTAAGTTCCAGTCAGTAAAATGTGCAAAGTTATCAAATTTCAACAACGATTATAATCACAAAGTAATGTTCTACTGATGTTATAGTATTTGCATAGTGATATTATATTGACATGATCGTGTAATAGTGTATTAATGTTATAGATATTATATAGTTCTGTGATACTGATGTTATTTTACTGGTATAGAGATTTGTTGAATATTAATCAGTTTAAACTCAACTCTGGAGTGTGATCAGACATAAGGTTATATTGATGTGATAGTAATAATGTGGTAATGTTATAGGTATTGTATAGTTCTGTTACAGTGATGCTATATTAATGTTACAGTGAACTTATAATGACATTATCTTAATCATATAGTGATTATATATTGATGTTATAGTAATTTTATGTATTATTGGCAGTGGTGTCAAAAGTATTCACATTCATTACTTGAGTATAAGTATAGATACTAGGGTTCAAAAATACTTCTTTAGAAGTTGAAGTATCAACCCAAGCTTTTTACTTAAGTAAAAGTTTAAAAGTACTGGTTTCAAAACTACTTAAAGTATAAAAGTAAATGTACCGTAAGGGGCGACAAAAGCATTAAGGTCTCGCTTTCTGATCATGCGACGTGGGGGGGGGGGGGGGGGGGTGCGTTGTGCGCGTTCTGATCATAAAAATAGAGTAACGAGGCTATTTTTAAAATGTAAGGAGTAGAAAGTACAGATAATTGCTTAAAATTGTAAGGAGTAGAAGTAAAAAGTCGGCTCAAAAATAATTACTCCAGTAAAGTATAGATACCCAAAATTTCTACTTAAGTAAGGTAACGAAGTATTTGTACTTCGTTACTTGACACCTCTGATTATTGGTATAGTGATGGTATAGTGTTGGTGCGGTGATGGTTGCAAACTAAGTTTTCAGATTTGGAGTGTGATACGACCAAACAAAGTACACACGTGTGTATGTCTTAAATCCAGTAATAAATGGTGTGAATTTGGAGAAAATCTGAGAAAATCTTATTTTTCACTTAAAAAAAAAAAAAAAACAACCCCTGGGTGAATTTTTTGACATTCTAGGATCTTCTGCATACTCACAGAGCTGGTTAATGAGGTTAAACCACAGGCAAAAGTGCAAGTTTGGTCTGAGTATCACCTTCCAGAACTGAGATACGAGACACCGAATTCTGTTGCGGTCCAGTCAGTAATACATATAAAAATTGACCTACTTACTACACAGACTATATTCACGTTCTAGTGGCGTTATAGAAGTGTTATAGTAGGTATTGTATCGTAATGGTACAGTATATTGATGTACAGTAATAATAATAGTGTAGTAATGTCGTATGTATTGTATAATGCTGTTATAATCTTATATTAATGGAACTTATAATAATGTTATACACAAACATTCTCTCAGATCTCCTTCATATTCATGCAGCTGAGTAATGAAGGTAAACCGTAGACAGCCGCGCAAACTTGGTTTGAATATCACACTCCAAAGCTGAGATATACAGTATGAGACACCCAATTCTGTTTCTAAATTCTAGTCTGACTACGTAAATCCTGCACTGACTATAATCACACTTTAACACTTAATGATGTGCCAGTAATGCTGTAGTAGTGTTATAGTGATGTTATAATTATGGCATATTTGTATCTAGTGCTGTGATTGTAATGGTGGAGAAATGTTATCCTAATGTTATAGTAATATTAAAGATATGTTTCATTAACGGTGTAGTACTGGTAAAATTTTAATAATGTTATAGTAATAGAATAGTGGAAGTAATGGTATTTGGATGTTATAATTAGGGCCCAAGCACTATAGGGTGCGCAAGACCCTCTTGTTTTTTTTTCACCCTCTTGGTCTTTTGGGGTCTTAACATGCTCAAAAACTCAGGAAAATTGGCACACGGTTTGGAATCTGCTACCATTAGGGTAACAGTCTCGTGGCCTGGGGCCCACAGGGGCCCCCAATCAAGGTTTTGTTGCATACAGTAGCTCATACACACTTGCACGTATGCACATGGAACTTGGTACACATTTACAGCTCATTGAGCTGAACAGCTTTTGTATGTCCTGGGTTCAATTCAACAGGAAGGCAGTTATTTTGGGTCGTTTGCATAAATGCACCTGATGGATTTTGATCTACTCCTCCTAGGGAATTCATACGATCGTCACCAAACCGGGCCGTTGTGATCTAAAGACACTGAAGATCCAAAATTATAGAGCGATTTTTGATATCTCAAACGGGTCGGCCGTGATAATGTCTTAAACTTATGCTGAAAAATGATTAAAAACTTTTCTGATAGATGATTTCGATTTCTCAGATCTTCTTAATATTTATACAATTGGTTAATGAGATTGAACCCTAGACATGAGCACAAGTTTTCACATAGCTGAATTATGCATAATGTGAATTTGGGAAAAATCTGAGAAAATCCATTTCATTGTTGAAAAACACAAAGACTAACAACCCCTTAGATTTTCAGGGGGGTAAAAAAGACTTCTTTACAAGTTGAAGTATCAACTCAAGCTTTTTATTCAAGTAAAAGTGTAAAAGTACTGGTTTCAAAACTACTTAAAGTATAAAAGTAAAAGTAACGTGAGGGGGAAAAAAGCATTAAGGATAAAAGCTTAGGCTTTGCAACGGGCCTGTATACTACTGTACACTAACACCTCATAAAAAAAGAAAGTAAAATGTGTTGTTGTTTTTGTTGTATTTTTTAACGGCCATAGTGATTTGGGATTCTGTATATGGCAATTGAAAAAGAATGCATTTTAGTACAATGCAAATACATTAAAGAACCATGTATGTGTACTACTGAGCATTAACATGTTTTATGGAGAAGAAGATATGATAACTAGTTGCCTATAAGTATTTTAATGGTGCAAAAAGTCAAATTTCCGAGGCGTGTCATCAGTAACCTTTATTGGAATGTAAATGTACATCCGAGTTTAGCTGCAGGAATCTGTGAGGCAACATACAAGAAAATTAGTGCACCCAGGGCAGGCTTAGTAACAATTACCCTTTATTTTTGTCTACAATAAACATTAGTGCTGTCAGAATGAAGGATTCATCCAAGTGGTTAATCAAAAATTTTATATAATTATATATATATATATATATATATATATATATATATATATATATATATATATCATTCCTGTTACCTTCCTCGCTGGTGCTTGGTTGTGACATTTTGCTCGAATCTTGAGTCTCTATCACGGACATCTTCATCTACTTATCACAACGTTATACCCCTATCTCACCTATGCGGTTTGACTCACGGTGAGATGTGATGTT
The DNA here is from genome assembly GCA_030522415.1 of Channallabes apus. NCBI lineage: Eukaryota > Metazoa > Chordata > Actinopteri > Siluriformes > Clariidae > Channallabes > Channallabes apus. The sequence goes on from CM060122.1 coordinate 33,469,916, forward strand.
AGGCACCGTGGTCTGCCGCGAAGTTCTGCAAGCTTCCGCGAGGACCGCTTAAAAAATTAAACGTTTAATTTTTCACGCGGAAAGATGGAAACGTAATCACAGCGCAAAAACCTGCGGTGAATCATGATGAACCCTACTTACGGCCACCGCGCGAAACCGCGTAGGTGATATAGGGATATAACACCGCATCTCACACTGAGTCAAACCGCGTAGGTGAGATAGGGGGATTATCAACCGAAAATGCTATTTTATTCAAACGTCCTTGCTGGAGTGTGTGACGTGGCGCAGGTGCGATGGATCGCGTACCAACCAATAGGGTGTCGGAATGGTATGTTTATACTTCTCATCCAACCACAATCGAATTCGCTCCGTCCGGATGGCGCGATTTATCCAGATGTTTTTTTAATGTTTGTTTTTTGAATGACAAGCTGAAATAAAATAGGAGTAACGAGGCGATTTTTAAAATGTAAGGAGTAGAAAGTACAGATAATTGCGTGAAAATGTAACAAGTAGAAGTAAAAAGTCGGCTGAAAAATTATTACTCCAGTAAAGTATAGATACCCAAAATTTCTATTTAAGTACTCGACACCTCTGGTGTTTTCAACTTAGCTGGAGATCTCAGCTTTTACTGTTTGCCTTGATACCAACAACAAATAATGTGAATTTGGACAAAATCCGAGAAAGTGTGGGGATCTTAGATCTTCTTTGTATTTAAATTGTTGGTTAATAAATTGATAACATGGACAGGAGTAAAAATGTTATCTGAATATCACACTCCAACGCTGAGATATGAGATGCCAATTTCTGTAAAAATTCCATTTAACAGAAATGTTATAGTAGTAAATTAATACTAACACAGGAATGTTATAAATATATATTAATGTTGTAGTAATGTTGAAATTCTGTTATATTTATATCAAGATATTAATGTAATTGTTATATTATTAACACATTATAATAACATTGATATAATTTGTTCTAATGTAATATGATTGTAATGTTATTATAATGGTACAGTAATGGAACAGATATTAATATAATAATAATAATATTCAGTTCAATTCAATTCAATTCAATTTTATTTATATAGCGCTTTTAACAATGGTCATTGTCTCAAAGCAGCTTCACAAAAATTAAAGAAATAAAAAAAAAAAAAAAAAAAAAAAAAAAAAAATAATAATAATAAATTAATTGATTAAAATAAAAAAATAAAAAAATAAAAAATAATAATAATTATAGAAAAGAAAATAATTGGAAGTGTGTATGTGTGAGAAAAATGTGCAGATAATAATGAGACGAATGAATGAAATTTCTCTGATGAGCAAGCCAAGGGTGACGGCGACGGTGGCAAGGAAAAACTCCCTGAGATGGCATTAGGAAGAAACCTTGAGAGGAACCAGACTCAACAGGGAACCCATCCTCATCTGGGCGATAACAGATAGAAATGATATAACATCTTGTGTGTTGTGCAGGTGAAAATTCAATATGACAGAAATTATTTAAATTGACATAATAAAAATATAAAATAAGTAACAAAATCACAAACACACACACACACACACACACACACAAAACACAACTAAATCTTTATGTACTAGGTGACATTGTTAAAGTTTTTAAATAGACAGTGTTGTATAATAGCAGAATGTACAGTATGTTCAGACGTGTAACTTCACGGCAGAACTTGTGATCAATATTCTCACATTTCAGGAACTCGTAATAAAATATAGTTTGAATCAAGTGAAGTTTGTGAAGCTGATAAGATAAAGTTTATTTTCAAAAGATACACATGACCACTTAAACCATTGTACAAGTAGTATAGCGTAGTGTAATAAAGAACTGATGGCAGAAGAAAAAGTACATTAAAAAAAAAAAATCTGAAACGAGAACGCCTATACAGAATCAAAGCATTAAGAAAAAAACAAACATAAAAAAATGAGTCTGAATGAACCCTTACTGTGCCGTCCTCAGGATGACGTGCGGTGCTCAAGCATGACCTGATTTTTTCTTCTCATATATAGAATTATTTTGCCTACGGATTCTGTGGTGTCTACGCTTATTGCCACCAACTTCCTCCTGAGAGAAAGAACGTTTGAAACAGAGCTGCGTGCGCTCGCCTTCAACGTCCACACCTCTTCTGTAAAGCAGTCTCTCTCTCTCTCTCTCTCTCTCTCTCCAGCCGGAGACTCGAGGGAAGACAAGAGGAACGAGCAGATAGAGCAGACGGGGAAACTTAGGAAAATACCAAGAAGAAGTGATAGACTGGGGAGCGAGTGGGCAAGAGGCAACGTGTTGAGTGGAAGCGTAGAGAGAGAGAGAGAAAAAAAAGAAGACTGAAAGGAAGAAGGAAGTGAGGGAGACATGAGAGAGGCTACGATGAGGCGCTAAAAATATGTACACTTATAAAAAGTGTTCAAGGTGTGTAAACGAGGGTGTGGGTTTGTGTGTGTGTGTGTGTGTGTGTGTGTATGTGGTTAGATAGAGAGTGACATTTTTTCCTGATTAGTAAAACATGTCTCTGAAGCTACCTCGCAACTGGGACCTCACCAATCTCCGGGGTGAAACTGCTAAAATAGGTGAGTGTGTGTGTGTGTGTGTGTGTGTGTGTGTGTGTGTGTGTGTGTGTGTGTGTGTGTGTGCGCGTGTGGGTCAGACCATGCTCACCATTCACTTGCCATCTGTCCTACTTGGTGTGAATATTTATTTTTGTATGTGTGTGTGTGTGTGTGTGTGTGTGTGTGTGTGTGTGAGTATGAAGTACATACCAGTCATGCTACATACCAATACCTTGTATAGCAGAATGCATTGGTGTAATGCAACATTATAGATGTGTGCACATGTGTGTGTGTGTGTGTGTGTGTGTGCGCACACATCTGTATGTTGTGTGTTTGATGTGCTTTACATTCTTGACTTTTGTATATAATAATTTTTGTAGACCAAGCATCCACTGGTTCATTTCTGCGTTCTGATTGATCAGAAGGTTTAAATTGATTCTCCAGCTCCGACAGCAGCGCAGGTTGATATTAATGCCCTCATTATCTAATACCATGGTTTCCATGGTAACGGCTGACTCACAGTGACTTCTACGGTAAGAGCTTGCAAAATATAAAAAAAAAACGTCTGCAATGATTTCTATGTTCTAAAGACATTATCTGCAGAGATGTTATTATAAGGAAGGAGTCTCCAGTGTCAGGGTTCATTATTTTTAGTCATCTGGATCTTAAGGGTTTTTTTTTGGTATTTTTTCTCTGTTGGAACTTCAGTCAGAGTGTGTAGTATGTGTTTTAAAGAAGTGCATGGTGTTGGCACACACACATTCACATTGACACTCACACAAGGCCTTTCTGATTTCCTCTGTATGCGGTTAGAAGAGCAGGAAGCTGATGAAATGCTCGATAGTAGCAGAACAAAGTGCTGCTCAGTGTCAGTTGAACTCACTCTGCTTTCAGCGGGTTTAACACGGACCTGCCGCCTCCTTAAACATACAGTACAGTGGATGGGTTTGGGTTTGGGTTTGGGTTTACTGATTCCACTTCACAGCCATCACACACTTGCACACGTCGAACTAACGTGGGAATCACACGACTGCTTCCTGTTGCGCTTCATGTGTTTTTGAGCCGTGTCAGAGTTGAGGTAGGTGAGGTAGGTGAGGTACGGTGTGAGGGTGTTAACAGAGGTGGGATAAAGTGTTGGAAGCCAGTGGTGGTGAGTTAGGTTGTTAAAACGCTAAGCATCTTACAGTAGGTGTGAATCAGGATCCTGGGACGTCAATGGAGGCAAGTTAGGATAATGAGGGTGAGGCAGGGTGTTAGGATGCTGTCAGAGGTGAGTTAGGGGGGGTAAGATGCTAATGGAGGTGAGTGCACAGTATATTCGAGTGAGTTAGGGTGTAAGGATGGTAGCAAAGGGGAATTAGGATGTTGGGATATTTGCAGAAGTAAGAGGGTTAACATTAAGTGGTGTTAACATTTACCCTGTAATGTCATTTATTCATTTATTATTTGTCACATACAGTCGCCGGACATTTCATTAGGCACCTGATCAACTGCCTATTAAAGCTCATTAAATGTATAATCAGCCATGACGGACACTCAGTCAAGACACGGTCAAGATGATCTACTGAACTTCAAACCGTGTATACGAACGGGAAGAAATTGAAAAACTGATTTCAGTGACTTGTGAATGTGTTATGGTTGTTTTATGCCAGACGGGCCGGTGTGTGTATTACCGAAACTGTTGACCAACAGGTATTTACAGAGGTGGAAAGTAACGAATTACATTTACTCGCGTTACTGTAATTGAGTAGCTTTTTTGTGTATTTCTACTTTTTAAAGTAGTTTTAAAAATCTGTAATTTTACTTTTACTTAAGTACGTTTTGTTTGAAGTATTGTAATTCGCTACACTTTAAATCATATTCGCTACTGAGTAAAAAATAAATGAATGAAAATTATAAAATAATAAAAATATTATGCTTTGTATAAATGCGTGTGTGTATCATGTCCTGGTCGCGCGCCGTTCCAGACTCCACTCCAGGTTTTCTGACATCGGCATCTTCCTGACCTTCCACACGGTCGCTTCCGCCCTGAGTGACGTCATCGACTAGCGCGACCATGTATAAACCGGAGAGAGACGCGGGAAAGATGAAAGAGATTGTGATTTTGGCGTTTTGATATTTGGTTGTGTATTCTGGTTTTGACTTTTTGCCTCCAATTGACTTTGATTATTGCTTTGTCCCTTTGGTTTGGTTGGTCTTTGTATATATTTATAGATAATTTCACTGTTTTTGGTTTAGGGAGTCCGGGAAGGTACCTGTATTTTTGTTTGTGTGTGTGTTTTTTTTTTTTGCAGGTAATCTAGCTACTAAATATAAATAAAATTTTGTTTATTATTTTGGCCTGGGTCCATCCTGAATCTGATCCTCCTCCTCCTGGTGTGTGTGTGTGTGTGTGTGTATATATACAAACCTCATTATTTCATCAGTTAATGATTGGATCTAGTTCTTTCTGCCATATGCCACCATTTCCATACAGTTTAAAATAGAACCCTGAACCATTCTTTTGCTGTATGACCCTAGACTGGGACGTAACACCATATTTAAGTGACCACTTTGATTTTCAAGCACAAGAAAGACAACAGCTTTATTATGCAAAGGTGTTCCTTCAGTTAAAAACAACTAGTTTGAGATTTATATCTGCTCATCATTTTTGAACTACGCTAGAATGCCTCACCCCCCCCCCAGCCCCCCCCAATCCCCCCCCCCCCCCCGCTGTTAAAAAAATAAAAATAAAAAAGTAACTCGGTAACTTTTAAGTAAATTTAAGTAAATTTTTTAATGAGCTACTTTTTACTTTTACTTGAGTAGATTTTTATAGTGGTAACTTTACTTGTACTTGAGTAAAAATTTTATTACTCTTTCCACCTCTGGGTATTTACACAAAACCATTTCCAGGTTAACTAGAGAAAAAGAGAAAATACCCAGGGAGGGCAGATCTCTGGGTGAAAATGCGTTGTTGATGCCAGAGGTCAGAGGAGAACGGCCAGACGTGCTGATAGAAACGCTAATTACTTTTTATTACAACCGCGGTAGGCTGAAGAACAGCTGTGAGCTCACAACACGTCGAATCCTGAAGCAAAAGACCTGCGTTTGTAGTTCACAAGGACTCATCAAATTTAGAAAAATGTCGCCTGGTCTGACGAGTCTCGATTTGTGCTGCGACATTCGGATCAACAACATGAACGCTTGGGTCCATCCTGCCTCGTATCAGCAGTTCAGGCTGGCGGTGGCGTGATGGTGTGTGGTTTAAACACCACACCCTGCCTGAGTGTTGCCGCTGACCGAGTCCGTCACTTTATGAGCACCTGATAACACGTCATGTCACAAAGCTAAAATCATCTCACACTGGTTTCTTGAACATGGCAGTGAGGTCACACTATTTTTTCTCGATTTCTCTCCCTTTGATTTTTTCCCCCGTTTTGTCCGTGTGTCCTCACTCCTCAGTGGGAACCGGTGCTGTGTGAGTGTGAAGGATGGGTGGAGTGTATCTGCTCCATGTAGTTTTGTCTAAAGTCACTGATGGTATTGTTGTTACTGTAGGTGTGGAGCTTTTGAACACTATGACCTCTGTGATGTGTGATGCAGCAATTTCCTGTTTTTCTATGATCTCTGTCTGCGTCTACACATTTCCCTTAATTCATTGCAGCGTGTGTGTTCGTGTGGGTGTGTGAGTGGGTGTGTGTGAGATTATTTAAGAGTATTTGTGAGTAAGGATGCTCTGTCCCAGCTGTGTGGTATCCCTGTGCTGGATTACGCAAATGCCAAGCCGTCTTTGGACGTTACATGACATTACGTTAGATCTACAGCACTTCCTGTCATGATGCATGATTTTAACTATTTCTAATTTCACTCATTAATAATGAAGTCATTTATGACCTGTCATTAGAAGCTTCACAATAATTTACATTGAAAATCAAGAAGTTTTATGGAGAGTTGTCATACTGTCGTAACTACTGGTGACATCTTTGGATGTAACAATTATATTTGTTTATAGTAATAATGTTGACCTTACATGCCTATAACATCATATGTAACAGTGTTATTGCTATTATGTTACTATTAATTGCTGTGACGACTCAAGTCAAGTTAGCGAATGTTTCAACACAAGTCATGACGAAAAGTCGCATGTGACACACACATTCATCATGATTAGCAACAACGAAAACAGGACGCTTTGTATGTAAACTATTATGATGAGATTGCGAGAGTGTATAACACCCAGCGTGATGCTATTGACAAATCAATCTTGTGAATTTATATCCGTATTGTCATCTCCGTAATGTTTCATCCATAAAGTCACATCTGTAAGATCACCTCTGATCACATCTGTAATGCGAAAATCCTTAATGATTAATCTGTAATGTTTATTAACTTATTTTTATGAATGTCCTTAATGCTACAGCCATGATGTCACATCTGTAATTTTACCACTGCAATATCGTTCTTGTAAATTCCCTTTCCATTACATCATATCTGCAATGTCACCCTACTTACTGCGCCATCCGTAATGTCCCATCTGTGTCACGTCTGTAATGTCACCTCTATAACCACGCACCTGTCCATGATGTCACCTCCACAATATCGTCACTGTAATATCACATCTGTAACGAGGGCAACCTTGACGGCACATCTATAACGTAACATCTACAGTCTCACATCCATGATGCCACATCTGTAAGTCATCTCTGTAATGTACCCATCTGTAAAGACAGATGTCAGAAGGTGATAACGTCAAGCATCGTAGAGTTGTTTGTATTTTGCACCAGCACCTTTGGGGCACAATCTCCGCCCATCATGCACACATCTACTGTACCTGCCCCTTTCCATCTATGTCAACACCTACACCCCTTTTTTCTTTACCCTTTTCCACCGACCCAGCGCTCTCATAAGTCACTCAACATTCAAACTCGGTTAGTCTGTGTATTGTTTTGAAACAACCTCTTTCGGGTTCTGTAATGTCAGCTGTGTTATGATAGAACAATCATAGCCAGCTTATAACAAGCTAAACAGGAAGCTTCTTCGGTCAGGCTGTTTCCTACGTGGCCTTTACAGAAATATCTACGGTTAACACCGCTTTCTGCCTGTGGTGCAGAGCGAGACTGCCACAGAGCAATGCAGAGCTTGAACAGCATCTGATCGGCTTGTTTTTTTGTTTTTTGTTTTTCTTCCTCAAATCAGCACGGTCTAAGAGCATGATACCGGGAGACGGTGGAGCCGGACCAGGCCGCTCCGATGTCAAGAAGTCGATGGAGAAGCCTCTGAAGAAAGGGTGGCTGAAGAAGCAGAGGTCTATTGTGAAGAACTGGAAACCGTGCTACTTTGTGCTGAGGGGGAATATGCTAACATACCACAAAGATGACAGAGAGAGCGCTGTACAGGTGAGAAATGAACGACCTGGTCTTATTTTAATATTTCTTACAAATTTCATTCAATTTTAGCTACATATAGACCTTTTCATGCAATGCAGCTTTTAGGAGATCTGGTGGTAATTTAGCTCAGTCTGTTGTAGCTCACTCCCAAAAATCATAGGGTGGTTTTCATGGTAAATCCAGAAGCATTTAAAGTCAAAGCCTGAGTGTCCATGTGCACTGAAGCAAGAATGAAACTTGTTTTTGGAAGTGCAAAACATTGGGGTGTCCATGTAGGACGTTGTGCAGCAGCAGAATGTATGTCATGACCACAAAAACAGGAAGAGGCATCGATGATAAATTGGTCCAGTCTATATATATATTATCTGAAAAAGAGAACAATAGAACAGTTTATTATATACATGTATAGTGGTTTAAAAAAAATGACAGAGTGCAGAGTTCTCCTTTACCCTCTAAATGCAGATATGTTGGCATGTATGGTTTTGACGCCTTTCTTTACTGATGAGCGATGAGGGCGATAGTGCTTAATCAGATGCAAATAAAAATAACCTGGACGTCAGTTCATTCAGGGTGAAAGGACATGAAGCATGAAATAATCACAAGGTTATGTCACAACTGATTGACTCTCTCAAGATAAACATCAACCTGTGATTTGATGAACCTTAGTCATGCGGAGCAATAAAAATAATCCCAAATCACATGGAAGTAATAGTGCCTTGTTTTAAATCACCATTCGGGGAAAACTGTATGGTGTAAAGTGCTTCCACATGGGCTTGACTGTATCTGAAATGGCTCCATATAAATTAGGGAAATTACACTCATCTAACTGAAAACAAACAGGGACAATGGGTGGGTGAATTCGGCATTCTGCAATTGTACGGGACTTGCCACCATTTCAATCATACCACCTTGACCCTCGCTTGGTCATCACTACTGATCACTGAGCCAAGATATTTGAACTGTTGATGGTGATGGTGAACGGGGTGAGATTTTAACAGTACTGTGAACGTTGCTGGTGACATTGTACAGAAGCTTTGTCCAGACACCAAAGGCTTCAAAGACGCCAATAAGCCAATAAGTGACTGGACGCCAAAGGCATGATGTGTACTATCAATCTCATACTCCTCTCAGTGTCTGTCCAAAAGTAGGCAAGTGGCATGGCCAGCCTACCATATCCGTAACCCTTACCAGATAGTAGTTTAAGCATTTGAGCAGCCTAGACCTTCCAGATGAGACATTCTCCCATATGGTTTCACGTTCCTCATCTTCTTGATCTTCTTGGCCGGATGAGTGGCGGATGAGACCACTCAGAGGACTGGATTAACCTTTTTGAATCGGAGGGCGGGGGAAATTCATGGTTGCAATTTCTAAAAATAGTAGCTTTGATGTCTTTAATTGTCACCTATCATACATTTGATCTGGTTGATATCCTGCATTGAATGATAGCGTGTGCTGTAGTAGCAGTAGTGTGCGGTAGGCAGTAGTTCATACCCACATCTACCTGGTGTGGACGCCTCAACATACTGTCGGTCATAGTGCAAGGCTTTTTCCACTATAACTGCTCACTTTGCCACTGACTTGAGAGTTTTGTTCTGCTGATAGTCCATCAGCACATACTGTACCTGGCACCGCTTAATGTACACAATGTTCCTCTCTTTGAGAGTTCTCTGCATTTCCTTTGTTAAACCTTTTAAAATGTTTTTTTGCAAGAAGTGTAGTATAGCATAAGGTAATGTAGAATCATGTAGTAATCAATAGTATAATGTAGTAACAGTAGCAGTAGGGTACATCACCTCATGCTCACCCTATGATCTTGATCATCTTGCTCCTGCCTGTCCTGCAGTGCCCACAAATACCTCACCGCAAGACCACTCGGGGATCAGTGCCTTCAGACCACATGGCTTTTTTCCATTTTTTATTGTTTTCCCCTTCGTTATACATCACCTCACTAACAAACACAAGAGACTATAAAGAAAAACCTGAGCAGGTTATTTTGGTTCATCCAACTTTGAACCAAAATAAGACTTTTGATAGACACTTACTACTAACCTACCTGGTGAGCTGTAAGTTTGCTGTTGACTTAACTGCAAATTTCAACCCCTCTGTTCTAGGAAGCTAGAGGTTTGGTTGTTACTTGGGAAGTAGGTTGAGCAGCATGAAGTTTGATCCTGAGCTCAGGTTGGATAGCTCAGACCAGGATGGAGCACCTACTGAAAGGCAATGTGTGTGTGAATATCAAGCCCGTTGAGTTCATTCAAGCCCTACTGTAGGTCAGATGCAGTGACATCATGATGAAGGGTAAGGTGTGGCTTACCTGATTAACAAAACTCCTTCTCAGGAACACGCCTCATTCCTCACTGGCCATGGCAAGTCTGCAAATATACTATAGTGGATCAGCTAAGATGCTTAGAAGAAGTCTCAATCAATCAATCAATCAATCAATCAATCAATCAATCAATCATCCTGTAGTAAAACTGGAGTAATATAAACAATCAGTGATGATAATGTAGAGAGACATTATATCATACCCTAAGACTGAATGTGATAGAACCAGGATTGTTTTTAACTCTGTGACTTGATTTCCTTTTAGTCGTTCCTGTTTATAGATATCGGTATGTCTTTCTTGGAACCTGAATGTGAGGTGTTATGTTTGCAGCTTGACTAAACGAGTAAACGGTAATGTGCAGCATGAGTTCTTTAAGTTCAGTTCTTATTTAAGTTCAGCCTTTATTCGTCACACATACATTACTGCACAACGAAACTCTTTATTCTTCACATATCCCAGCTGGGGTCTGAGCGCAGGTTCAGCCTTTATAAGGGCCTCACTCAGGGGCCAAACAGCGGCAATCTGGCACAGCTGGGACTCGAACCGCCGACGTTCCGATTAGTAACTGGGAGCTTTCACACATTTCATTAGAATATTATCCAAAGTCCTACTGACTTACAAACATGCATTTTATGCATATTATTGATTCACGTTTTAATACTTTAAATGGACAATATTTTATTATTCATACATTTATTAGTCTGGAAAATCAAGCTCAGCTGCTCTGAAATATTAGTTAATGCAGACCTTGTCCATATTTTCTACAGCCATCGTGACTTTTGAAGAATCTCTCATTTTCAGGGAACGATACCGCTGTGGGCCAGTCAAGTGAACGAGGCGCCGTCAAACACAGATGACAAATTCATCTTCGAGATCATCCCACGTAAGTGCTTTTCCCCCTTCCCTCTTACATTTCCTGTACTAGATCTCTTACAGGCCATTGACCTTATTTAGCTCTGTGTGATTATAAACTCATATACACTCACATACACTCACATACACTCACATACACTCATATACACTCATATACACTCACATACATACACTCACATACACTCATATACACTCACATACATTCATATACACTCACATACACTCATATACACCCACATACACTCATATACACTCACATACACTCATATACACTAATATACACTCACATTCAATTCAATTCAATTCAATTTTATTTATATGGCGCTTTTAGCAATTGACATTGCCTCAAAGCAGCTTTACACAATCAAAAGAATTATTTAAGTTTGTATGGAATGTGAATGCGTATGAATCAAAATGGTCAGATAGTCCCTGGTGAGCAAGCCGAGGGCGACAGTGGCAAGGAAAAACTTCCTGAGATGGTAATAGGAAGAAACCTTGAGAGGAACCAGACTCAACAGGGAACCCATCCTCATCTGGGTGAAAAATGAACGAAATTATCTGCACGAAATGATCTGCATTTATACTGTGTGTTAGATGGCAGGCAGGTCAGCTATAACAGTTGATGTTAGTTGATGTTAATATGGAGTCCATGTAGTTATTGGAGACTCAGGTAGACTTGTAGGAAATTCCAGTGCTGAACTATCGTACTGTCAAGTCCCCAGAGAAACAGCTGACAACACCAGTCAAGGCCAGAACCGTCGTCTAGGTAGAGAGAATCATCCCCAGACACCAGACGCATACCAAATCTCTAAGCAGATGCCGGGCACCAGACACACGGGGCATCCATGTGACGAAATCTCCAAGCAGAAGTCAGGCACCAGGAAGGGTCGGACAGGTCCGGAGGGCAGAGGGAGTCTGGATCACTGGCAGCTCAGGAACGACATGTGTAGCTCGGCAGGGAGAGAGAAAGAGTGAAAGGGGGAGACAGGGGGAAAGAGGGAAGAGAAAGAGGGGGAGGAAGAGAAGAAGACGAGAGATGGCAATTAGGTATGGTCACAGTCATACGATGTATAATGTGAATGTATATTTACTGTAGAGTGCAAGCAGAGACTCCGGCAGGACTAACTATGACAGCATAACTAAAAGGGAGAACCAGAAGGAAACACAAACATGAGGGGGAACTGAAGTGTAAAGCAAACAATCACCTCACCGTCAACAAACCTGAGTGATCAATGAGAGTGAGGAAGACAGCATCTAAACATACCAGTTCACCATAATACTCTACAGTACGTCCATGAGTCCCCCAGATCTGCTCCTTTACCTAAGGCTAATCTATTTATGAAAATGCTTGGCTAAATAAATAGGTTTTTAGCCTAGACTTAAACACTGAGACTGTGTCTGAGTCCCGAACACTATTTGGAAGACTATTCCATAATTTTGGGGCTTTGTAAGAAAAAGCTCTGCCCCCAGCTGTAGTTTTCTTAATACGCGGTACTGATAAGCAGCCTGCATCCTTTGATCGAAGTAGGCATGGCGGATCGTAGGACACTAGCAATTCACTCATATACTGCGGCGCGAGACCATTTAATGCTTTATATGTCAAGAGTAGTATTTTAAAATCAATGCGAAATTTTACGGGGAGCCAATGAAGTGCAGATAGGATAGGGGTGATGTGCTCATATCTTCTGGTTCTAGTGAGGACTCTCGCTGCTGCATTCTGGACTAACTGGAGCTTATTTATGCATCTAGCTGAACAACCAGACAGTAAGGCATTACAATAGTCCAACCTAGAGGTGATAAAAGCATGAACTAGTTTTTCTGCATCGTTTAGCGACAATATATTTCTTATTTTGGCAATATTTCTGAGGTGAAAGAATGCTATCCTGGTGATATTATCTACATGAGCTTCAAATAAAAGTCTGGAATCTATAATCACACCGAGGTCTTTTACTGTTGCACTTGATGGAACAGAAAGGCCATCTAAAGTTACAGTGTGATCTAAAATCTTACTTCTAGCTGAATGCGGTCCTATGACTAAAACTTCTGTCTTATCAGGATTAAGCAGTAGGAAGTTAATTAGCATCCAATCTCTTATTTCCTGCACACATTACTCAACTTTAGTGAGCTGGATTTTCTCATCTGATTTTGATGAGACGTATAGCTGTGTGTCGTCAGCATAACAATGAAAACTAATACCATGTTTACGGATTATGTTGCCCAGAGGAAGCATGTAAAGGGAAAAAAGCAGTGGGCCTAAAACTGAACCTTGTGGAACACCAAACTCCACTAGAGAACATGCAGAATAGTCACCATTTAAGTCTACATACTGATAACGATCGGTCAAATAGGATCTGAGTCAGGAGAGGGCTGTACCCTTAATTCCTACTACATTTTCTAATCTGTGAAGAAGAATGGCATGATCAATGGTGTCAAACGCTGCACTGAGGTTGAGTAATACAAGCATAGTTACACAACCCTGATCAGAGGCCAATAGGAGGTCATTTACTACTTTAACGAGTGCTGTTTCTGTGCTGTGATGAGGCCTAAATCCTGACTGATACAGTTCATGTATGCTATTTCTATGTAGATATGAGCATAGCTGCTCCGCTACTATCTTTTCGAGAATCTTAGAGATAAAGGGGAGGTTTGATATTGGCCTGTAATTAGACAACTGACTGGGGTCGAGGTCAGGTTTCTTAATAATCGGTTTAATGACTGCTAATTTAAAAGATTTTGGAACATAACCAATGCTGAGTGAGGAATTAATTATTCTCAACAGCGGTTCTGTTATCACTGGTACTATCTGTTTAAGAAAATGTGTCGGTATAGGATCTAATATACAGGTTGATGAATTTGCAGAAGAGATGAGTGAAATTAGTTCATTCTCTTCAAGGGGAATAAAGTATTCTAGATTCTGATCTGACGTAGTTAGTTTAACAGCTGCATAAATTGCATTGTCCGGTTTTGAAGCCTCAATTTTATGCCTGATATTTATAATTTTATTATTTAAAAAGTTCATGAAGTCCTCACTATTGCACGATGTTGTTGTGGAGATTTCTGTAGTGGTCTTATTTCTAGTTAATTTGGCTACGGTATTAAATAAAAATCTAGGATTTTCTAATATACACTCACATACACTCACATACACTAATATACACTCACATACACTCACATACAGTCATATACACTCATATACACTCACAAGAGCTCCACCGAGCCACTCTTACACACAATAATGCATTTTTTAAAGGTGTTTTTGCCCAACACACTCGAATATCCTCAGTAATGAGTTTATTTAGAGCTGGTAAAAAAGGGGAAGTATTGTTTAGCATACAGTCGCTCACACACATACACACAGTGCGCACTGTAATTATTCATACAGCATTTAGATGTTTATATATAACTGTTTTCTTCCTCATGGTCTAACACATGATGCCGGGTAAAAGCCAAAACGACTCTGAGATAATTTTACACTGAAAATAATTATAAAATATTTAAATTAAGGCCAGAATTTCCACTCAAATAAAATATGTAAGCTGAACAAAAATACATAATGTAAAACTTTAATGGTAAATATTGCTAGGTTTTTGTCAAATACATTAAAAAAATTAAGGACACTTTTTGTACACATTTAATTTATTGTTGTAAAATAGACATAATATCAATACGTTAGAGCCACACAGCGCCGAAATCGTGTATCTCATTAGGTACTGCTAATTACAGGTTTATTAAAGATTAATACCAAGATTTTGGTTTAAACATTTATGATCATGATCTTTACACTTCCGTCTAACAAAGAGAGAAAGACCATTACATAAATGTAGCTTTGTTATTAATTGGACACAATGTGTTCTATAAACAACTAAAGAAAGACAGATCATAAGAAGAATCATTTGATTCTTATAACACAATACTTTCTAACAATGCATGTCATCACTGTGTATGAGTGTTTATGCATTAAATATAATAAACCTAATTAATCCATTCACCCTTCCACTGTCTACAAGGGACGTTCAAGTCAAACCGGGACTTTCTTTGAAATTGAAATTTCTTTTCAATGAAGATGATTTACAGAAGACATCAAGCACAGTGCAGTGATGAGACTCTGCGGCAAACATTTGAATGGTGCAAACATTTTAAAGAAGTGAATGATCTCGGCAGAGGTGGCTCGGAGCCCACTGCAGTCGTTCCCGTGAACATTCAGAAAGTGACGAACCCAAGTTTAAGAACGTGTCCAGATGTGTTTGGATTATAATTTTTTTCCCAAAGGATTAAGATGTTTTCAATTGTTATAGCTTTTTCCATGTATGTTTATATTAAATGCAGCTTTACCTCTGACACTGGAGACTCCTTCCTATAAATGTTACTTATACAATTCTTTACAAAAAAACCTCCATCTGTTGATCATACACATGTACTGTACGTCCCTGTGAACGAGATGTTATAATGCATTAGAACACATTCTATAGTGCTGTAGTATAAACTCTCAAAAACTAATAAACCTCTGTAATTTATGGTACAGACCTACATTCATACTTCAGGGTGAAAGATGTATAATAAATACACAAAAACAGCAAGAGAGACTCAGAAATGGGGAGATTTAGTGTCTGAAAGTGAACAGTATGTACTATGTAATGGAGTTAAATAGAATATACAGTATAATGTGTGTGTGTGTGTGTGTGTGTGTGTGTGTGTGTGTGTGTGTGTGTGTGCAGGAAGTAATGGAGATCGGGAGCGTGATGGCTGTGTGCTCATGGCAAGCAGTCAGAGCGAGATGGAGGACTGGGTGCGACAGATCCGCCGGGCCATCGGAGCTCAGGGTAGCGGAGGTACTGAACACACACACACACACACACACACACACACACACACACACACACACACACACACACACACACACATGCAAACTTTGCTGCTGTAATCCAAAACCATTCAAAAGTTTTAGATCACTTGCAAATTTCTTTGTTTTTGTTATAAAATAAAATAACACATATGGAATTAGGTAATTACGTAACAACAAGAAAAACACCAGTTAGTTGTTATTGTAAGACACAGAGGTCGGCCTTTCTGTAATAGTTCCTGCAGGAACAGTATTGTGTCAAGTGCAAAATCCGTCCAGCACCATAATGAAACTGTCTCTCATGAAGGCCGTCCCAGGAGGACGAGACCAAAACCTCCCTCTGCTGCAGACGAGAAGTTCATTTAGAGTTATCAGCCTGAAAAATGACCAATTAACAGCAGCTCAGATTAGAGGCGTTATGAAGTCTTTACAGAGCAGAAGTAGCAGAAACATCTCAATATCAACTGTTCAAAGGAGATTCATGCAGTTTTTGGACGCCTTCAGCAAAACTTTACAATGTAGAAAGAAATAAACATCAGGAACCATCATGGAGTTAGAAAGTGATCTAAAACTTTTGAACGGTAGTGTGTGTGTGTGTGTGTGTGTGTGTGTGTGTGTGTGTGTGTGTATATATATATATATATATATATATATATATATATATATATATATATATATATATATATATATATAAATGCCTTTTAACAGTTGCAGTTTTATAGAATTATAAAAAAAAAAAGAAAAAGAAAAAAAAAAAAAATATATATATATATGAGAAAATATGTAAAGTGATGAGTGAGTCGAGGGTGACTGTGCTGAGGGAAAAACTCCCCGAGATGGTAAAGGGAAGAAACCTTGAGGGGAACCATCCTCATCTGGGTGATAACGGATAGCAGGGATTTGATCTGCAGTCATGCTGTGTGTTAGGAGGCTGGAAGTTCAGTTTAACAGGAGTTTCATTGTTGGAGGCTCAGGTACAAAACTGTCAATGGTAACTTCAGATATAAACTTTTGAGTCGAGTAGTCGAGTCCATTAGTTCAGGGTAAAGTGGAAACGTCCTCAGTCACCACACGCATCCCAAACAGAGCATGTGACGAGATCTCCAACCAGAAGCGGGACACCAGGACAAGTCAGACAGGTCCAGAGGGCAGAGGGGGTCTGGATCACTGGCAGCTCAGGAATGACATGTATAGCTCGACAGAGAGAGAGAGAGGGAGAGAGAAAAAAGAGAAATGTATAATGTGAATGTATATTTACTGTAGAGTGCAAGCAGGGACTCCGGCAGGACTAACTATGACATCATAACTAACAGGGAGAGACAGAAGGAAACACAGACATGAGGGGGAACTGAGATATAAAGCGACCAATCACCTCACCGTCAACAAACCTGAGAGATCAAATGAGACTGAGGAAGACAGCATCTAAACATACCAGTTCACCATAATACTCTACGTCCATGAGTCCCCCAGATCTGCTCCTTTACCTAAGGCTAATCTATTTATAAAAATGCATCAATAAATAATAAATCTTTTAGTCTAGACTTAAACACTGAAACTGTGTCTGAAGTTCCTTTTCCACCAAAATTGACCGGTTCATGTCTGGTGCTACAACAACAATAACGAACTTCATCAAGGCTTTTCCAGCACTTTATTGTTACTACAAAGCATCTGAGCAGCATATTGCATATTGAGTCCATTTTTTAAGATGGTGGACACAAAATGGTGGGAAAAAAATGGGGGGGGGGGGTTATGGTTTGTTGGGCTTTGGGGGATTAACCCAAATATCTAAACAGATACAGTAGGTCTTTCAGGTCACAGCCAAGTTATAATCTCAGACTGTATTAATGCACATTGTGTTCACTGTAATTTGCTGCAAGCTTGATTTTGTTTTTCGAC
This sequence comes from Channallabes apus, assembly GCA_030522415.1. Classification (NCBI taxonomy): domain Eukaryota; kingdom Metazoa; phylum Chordata; class Actinopteri; order Siluriformes; family Clariidae; genus Channallabes; species Channallabes apus. The sequence goes on from CM060122.1 coordinate 33,487,775, forward strand.
GTCACACAGTTAAGTTAGAGGTAAATAAAATCTTTATTGCCATCCTTGTTGTGTTTAGGAACATGGAACAGTGTGTCTCGAGTACACATGAATCCTGTATTATAAGCCAGTCAGGTGACCAGAGGGACGTGATACTACCTTGTTCCTCTGCACATGATAATTAGCTGTCCTGATATTCATAATGAAAGTAACGTATTGAAACATCGCTGCAGAAGTTTTTGTAACCGAAACTGTCGAGGACGAGGACAGAGGCGAAGTGACCCGTGTTGGGTTCAGGTGATGGGTTTCGTATGAGCTGCCGGTCCACGAGGTTTTGACACAAACATGGCTGACTGTTTCGACAGGTCAAGCAATAAACTGTGAAACGCTAACTTTAACTTGATGCTGAAAATGCAAAACCGATTAGCATGCTAACGAGGAGGTGAGAAGTAACAGGTGAGAATCCTATAAGAAGAACCGGAAGCTTTGACCATATAAGGAAATCAGTGGGGAGACTAGAGACAGAAAGATTTTTCATGTATCCTTCTTGGTCTATTAAAAACCTTTAGATTAGTACAGTAGAAGTAGTGACGAAATAATCTTGGTGTTGACTCATTGTCTTAATTTGAGGTCATTTGAGGTCATTTCCTGTGAATCATGATACTCGAGGAAGGGGTTTTACGGCGGTATTTGACGAGAGCTGGGGTTGATGTTGATACTTTGTTGAAAAGAATGGATTTAACATAAAAATGCAGTTTGTAAAAATAAAACCAAGGAACGAGTGAGTTTTAGGACATCATTATGAAGGTGACATCATTAGAATTGTTATTTAAATTGTTTAATACTAACCTTTAAATATGAATAAATGATTCATCAAGTCAGTTTCTGTTCTCGCTTACAGTACGTTAGTGCAGCTATAAACAGCCGTTCCTTTATCTGCTTCTCGTTTTCTCTTAAAACACACAAAACAAACTTTTACTGAGAAGCTGAAGTTCAAGATTTCGGGAAAACTTAAAGTTAACTCTGATCATGACAAAGCGCTGACACTGGAGACTCCTTCCATATACACAGGAATCTTCACCATCGCTACAAGCCTATGTTTTTAATCAGTTTATAAAGATAACTAACATGATCAATTTATACGTAAATTTTTATATAAACCTGCGCTACTGGTGGAGCTGCTGTTATAGAAAAATAAACCAACAACTTCTGACCAATCAGAACGCAGAATTCTGGTTTAAATCACTTCCAGGCCTTTGTGTCAAGATGAGACGCTGTGTTCCACACATCTACATCTTGTTCTGTTCTCAGTGTTTGGGAAAGGTCTGGCGGACATCCTGGCCTACGAGAAGAAGCTTGGGCCTCGCTCTGTGCCCATGCTGGTGGAGAAATGTGCCGAGTTCATCAAGGAGCACGGCCTGGACGAGGAAGGCATCTTCCGGCTGCCCGGACAAGAGAACCAGGTCAAACACTTCCGAGAGGCTTTCGATGCTGGAGAGAGACCTTCATTTCCTAGGTGAGTTGAAAAACATCATGTTTGAAAAAAATGGTTTCCTATGACTCATCCAGGGATCCCTTGAATGTCCATGATAGATTATTGTTAATTATCTTCTTCTCTATACGTGTAAGGGTTTCTTAAGGATCCACTAAAAAGGGTTCCAGTATAAGAAAGTCTCGAAGCTCTTAAGGTTGCAGCACTTTGGTGAATTATGTTTGACCTTTTTTTTTCTTCCAAGCAACTATCGGGTTAAAGAAAAGATGAAAAAAAAACCCCTTTCTCATGTTCTCATGTTGCCAGACTGTTTCTTACAGCTTCTTCTGATGCTCGATACCTTTTAAGGTAAAGGAAGTTCATTTCCTGGTTTGGAGATGAGAATGTCATTTTCGCTCTTCGTCACTGAAGCCTTTGATGCGTGAAAACCAGGAAATTATCACTTTCTGTATCGCTACTGCTCCTCAAATCTGCTTTTTCAGTGAAAGACTGTAAATGCAGAGATAATAATGACGACAACACTAATTAAAAATTCTTTTAGGCCAATTAATTTTGTGTTGTCATGCCATATAGAATTTTTTTATCCATCCATCACACAAACTTATCTGGACCTTACAGATGTGCAGATGTTATGATAGTTATCTTAATCTCCTGAGGCCTGAACTCTACTCTTGTGACATTGCAATTTCTGCTGACTGTTTCTCTTTATTTACAGCTGATAAATATAATTTAATCAAAGTTTTCAACCAGGAAGAAACTTGGAAAAAGAATTTATACAGTTCTTTTATATGAGGATGGTACAAGGATAAATATATAGACTGTTAAATTGGGATAAAATGTCATGTCCTCGTATGAGGCCATTCGGCCTTCGGAGGTTAAATATAGGAACTTGACCATCTAAGGAAAATTCAAGTTTAGAGAAGTTGCTGAGACATGTTGACGGTTTTAGGAAGCCGTCAGGGTTAAACGTCTGTCATGGAAAGTGAACGACAGAGTCTGATGCTGGAGCATCTTGATTCTTTTTTCTTTCTTTCTTTCAACGAAACCTGCTACACATCAGATCTGTGGTTAAAGCCACATCCTGTCCTAAGTGAGGTGAAGCCTTCACACACACACATACATATACGTACACACACACACACACACACACACACACACATACATATATATATATATATATATATATATATATATATATATATATATATATATATATATAGATATATATCTATGCACTAAGCTGATATTTTATACTCACATGTAGATGTAGATATGTGTGTGAGTGTGTGTGTCTAGTTTGACTACAGTGGTTCATAAATGGAGGGAGAGATTTAGTTCTTATATTTAGGTCCACAGCATGACCGAGTGAGCGCTGTAAAGACCCCACGCAGACTAGTGTTGTTTCTCATCGAGGTTGTGTCTAAGCAAAACAAACAAACAAAAAAACCCTGCACTTGTATGACTTTTTGTTCCGTCCCACAGAATCCGGTCACAACCAGACGCAGCTTTTCTTCTCAGGAGGAAAGACATGAAAACAAAAGTTTATTTCTGTTCATTCTGTATCTGCGCACATTCTACACAATCCCAGATGAACAGCATTCAGGGTCAGAAAACAACACAAAAACACAAACAAAATGATCAAAACTGTTGCAGCAAGAAAAACATCATATACATGTCAAAAGTTTGTACCCCCCTTCTACCTCATTAGGTCGTTCCTGATGTTTATTTCATTCTACACTGTAAAACAATACTGAAGGCGTTTATTATCCAAAATCCACAATAATCTCCTTTGAACAGTTGATATTGAGATGTTTATCTGCTACTTCTGCTCTGTAAAGCTTCATAACGGCTCTAATCTGAGGTGTTGGTTGTTAGTTGGTGATTTCTGAGGCTGGTGACTCTAAATGAACGTCTCCTCTGCAGCAGAGCTCAGTGTTGGTCTTGTTCTCCTGGGAAGGTCTTCATGAGGGACAGTTTCATCATCATGGAGCTCGATGGGTTTTACAAGAACTGTTCCAGAATTGACTGAAATTAAAATAAAAGTCTACTTGACTTGATTGACGCTGCGTTATAACCCTAAAAACCGTTTAAAAACCCAGATTCCCTCCCTGCCTGCCAGGCCACTGGAAGAACTGATATTACGTACTGTATTTTTAAAAAAGAGGCCACGCCCACAGGGGAATCACTGTAGAAAAATCACAAATCCGTGACGGAATAAGTTTTCTCACGAATTTAGTTGTAGCCAATTTCCATGTCATGTGATATTCAGTTCCCACATCTAACTACCAATCAGGGCTGGCGAAGGCCATCATGTGCTCCCTCTGAGCTACTGTACGTTCTGCCAGCCATCTGCATCTTTTCAAACTTCTGCTCATGCACCGTTAGGAGCAACTTTCACAGAGGAAAGCATTAATAACCCCACTACCATGCATGGGTGATCACATACACCTACAACACATACAACTCTTCCTCCCCGACAGCATGACCAATTTTGTTCCACATGGTTTATTTAATCCTTAATCCTCCTGTTAACAGAATATTTGTAAAGACATTACAGTGTATGCTGTATAAAGGACATTATTCAATACTCCTTTACAGTTTCCTTTACAAAATATATATTTTTGTTCAGAACATTTTCTGATCCATGTTTAGGAAAAAATAAATCTGACCTTCTTTCTCATGCTTTCTGTCTGCAGTGACACAGATGTCCACACAGTGGCGTCTTTACTCAAACTGTACCTGCGTGAGCTGCCTGAGCCAGTCGTGCCCTGGACCCAGTATCAGGACTTTCTGGACAGCAGTATCATGCTGGACGCCACGACGGCAGCGGTGAGACGCAGACCGGCACCAGACCGGCCTCTGATTAATTACTTAATTGATTAATTCGATTAATGATTAATTAATTACTGATTAATGTATTTGATTGAACGAGTCTCAAATTTGGACATTTAATTACATGCATGAAATGAAGTGAAGGTAAATAGTTCTTAGACACAAACGTGCATCCATTCAGTCTTCTCACTTTTATCATGGACAGACCTCTCATAATACTGGACTATATTTTGTATTTTAAGCAACAAAACCCTTAACAGTAATCTGTTTTCTGCACAGGGGAAGGAGAAACTGGAGAAGCAGATCGGCCTGCTTCCTAAAGCAAACTACAACCTGCTGAGTTACATATGCAGGTGAGCTAATAAGGCGGTGGATCACATGTGACGAAAATAAGTACTGTAGATAAATAAGGCGTGGCACTCCTGCATTATAAACACGATGAAGTTACTGCTCCTTTTGTTCCTGTAATCCTTTATTGGAATGCAACAAAAATCTAGCAGCGTGATGAACATTTTGGTTCCTGCAGGTTCCTGTTTGAGGTGCAGCAGCATTCCAAGGTGAATAAGATGAGTGTGGAGAACCTGGCCACAGTGATGGGGGTGAACCTGTTCAAACCGCAGGTGGAGGACGCCTTCAGCATGATGAAGGGTGAGGCGTTAGAGCGGCTCGGTTTTAAAGATAATTGATCCTAAGATCGAGATGATCAGATTAAAATAATGGCAAAAGCAAAAGCTATTCTGGTTAGTTCCTAACATGTGATCGCCTCTCGGGCTTTACAGCTTCATCTTCTGGACATAAGTATTGGCCTTTTATTTACGACACTTTTCTAAAAGTAGCATTCAGATGTTCTGATGTTCCTCACGCCAATCTTTCTCCACCCTGCTCATGCAGAAACACTGTAAATTTCTTCCACTTCTTAAACGACTTGACAAAAAGTCCCCAAAATCTCAAAATATAAAAAAAATTGCATTTATACGCTTGTCGTTGTTTTTTGCATTCACTCTCACAGGGACACCGATGATCCAGAAGGTGATGACGGTGATGATCAGGCACCACGAGCTGTTCTTCCCTGCCTCCAAAGATGTCGCTCCGTCTCCTGCTCCTACCAAGAAACCGAAGAGCAAAAAAGCAGCAAATCCCCGTAACTTTGTGGGCTGGGAGTCTTCAGAGATAGTGAGTGAGCCAAACTGTTAACTCTGAGGTCACGAGAAGAGACTAATTTATCTTTTATAGGAAGTACAATAAGGATGCTTCTATTTTTGTACATTCTTTACATGACAAATTCATTTCTTATCAGTGTACAGGAATGTATTTTAACAAGCTGTACTCAGACGTATGGCAAAAAAAATTCATATCACACTGCTGCTGAAATCTGGATCCTGATTGGTTGGAAGGTGCTGATTCAACATTTATGGAAGGAAACTCCAGTGAACAACTTCTTATAGCCCCTATGAACAGAAGTGAAAAGAGGAAATCATTTGTTTTGTGTACATTTCAAGGCATTATAACTATAAATACATAAACCTTGTGCTCAATTTGAATTTCATTATTAGTAAATTCATGAGTGTAAGGAGAATAAAACGACATTAGAGGAGAATAATCAACTGTGGAATGAAGAGAGTATCTCTGCTTCATCACACCATCTTGTTGTTCTGAACAAGTCTCATTTGTTCTTTATTGCTTTCATTTCCTCTCCCTCCACTACTCCTATCCTCTCCTTTCTCAGTGCGAGATGTCATCCTTATCCGAGTCCCCAGAAGAAGAGGAAGGGGACACATTCGAGACTGAGAGTTTGGCATCAAAGGGCGCTCCATCCCCTACAACCCCAACATCTCCACCTCTGTTAGATGGACCGAGCCCGAGGAAACGTACTCAGACTCTGCCAAGCCTGGGTGGCCCCGCTAGCTTTCGAGCAACTCGAGAACCATCCTGGGACCGCTGGAGCTACCTTCAGGAGACCTTGGAAGAGAAGGAGGAGAAGACGTTCTCCGAGGACATCTTCAAAATCCTGGACCTTCAGAAGGTGACACTATTTACGGAAAAACAGAACAACAACGGTAAAGATGAGGGAAAGGACGCCATGCAGGAAAGGAGGAGCAGCAACGGTGCGATTAAACCCCCAGAACCACCTCAAGAGAAAGTGGAGGAAGCACAGGCCAAGCCAAAGGAGAACTCAATGCAAAGTTCACCGTCTCTGAGCAGGGAGGAGCTTGTGAAACAGCAGCCCCAGAGCGTTCCCCAGAAACCGGGTGAAAACAAGACCGAGCAAGAGCAGTTCATTGCCAGGTTAGATATAAACTCTCTGTTATACTGAACGATATCACAAAGCACAGGAATACATAGTGTATAATATCAAACAGCACAGGTGTTTATACTGTATGAAATCAAACAGCACAGGTGTTTATACTGTGATATAAAGCACAGGTGTTTATACTGTACGATTTCTCAACACAGGTGTTTATACTGTACGATAGCAAACAAATACAGGTGTTTATACTGTACGATATCAAACAAATACAGGTGTTTATACTGTAAGAAATCAAACAGCACAGGTGTTTATACTGTGATATAAAGCACAGGTGTTTATACTGTGATATAAAGCACAGGTGTTTATACTGTACGAAATCAAACAGAACAGGTGTTTATACTGTACGATTTCTCAACACAGGTGTTTATACTGTACGATAGCAAACAAATACAGGTGTTTATACTGTACGATATCAAACAAATACAGGTGTTTATACTGTAAGAAATCAAACAGCACAGGTGTTTATACTGTGATATAAAGCACAGGTGTTTATACTGTGATATAAAGCACAGGTGTTTATACTGTACGAAATCAAACAGCACAGGTGTTTATACTGTACGATTTCTCAACACAGGTGTTTATACTGTACGATAGCAAACAAATACAGGTGTTTATACTGTTAGAAATCAAACAGCACAGGTGTTTATACTGCACAATAGCACAGGTGTTTATACTGTACGATTTCTCAACACAGGTGTTTATATTGTACAATAGCAAAGAATACAGGTGTTTATACTGTATGATATCAAACAGTACAAGAGTTTATACTGAATGCATAATAACAGCACAGGGGCTTATACTGTATTATATCAAGCACAGGCATTTATACTGTACAATGTCTCACAGTACAGGTGTTTATACTGTACAATTCCTCAGTACAGGTGTTTATACTGTACAATATCAAACAGCACAGGTGTTTATACTGTATGGTAACTAACCGCAGAGGTGTTTAAACTGTATGATACTGTATCTAACAGCACAGGTGTTTATACTGTATGATATCCAACAGAACAGCTGTTTATACTGTACGATATCTCACAGGACAGGTGTTTATACTATACAATATGTCACAGCACCGGTGTTTATACTATACACTATCTCACAGTACAGGTGTTTATACTGTACAATATCTCAGTACAGGTGTGCATACTGTACAATTCCTCAGGTGTTCCTCAGGTGTTTATACTGTACAATATCAAACAGCACAGGTGTTTATACTGTATGGTAACTAACTGCAGAGGTGTTTAAACTGTATGATACTGTATCTAACAGCACAGGTGTTTATACTGTATGATATCCAGCAGCCCAGGTGTTTAGACTGTACGATATCTCACAGCACCGGTGTTTATACTATACAATATCGCACAGTACAGGTGTTTATACTGTACAATCTTAACAGCACATGTATTTTTACTGTACAATATCTCAGCGCAGGTGTTTATACTGTACAGTTCCTCAGCACAGGCTTTTATACTGTATGTTATCTCACAGTACAGGTGTTTATACTGTATGATATCCAGCAGCCCAGGTGTTTAGACTGTATGTTATCTCACAGTACAGGTGTTTATACTGTACAATATCAAGCACAGGTGTTTATACTGTACGATATCTCAGCATTGGTATTTATACTGTACGATATCTCACAGCACAGTCATTTATACTGTACAATCTCTAATAGCACAGGTCTTTTGTACTGTATGATATCTCAGTACAGGTGTTTATACTGTACAACATCAAGCAGCAAAAGCATTTATACTGTATGATATCTAACAGCACATTTGTTTATACTGCTATGATATCCAAGAGCACAGGCGTTTATAATGTACAATATCTAACAGCACAGATGTTTATACTGTATGATCTGTTAGCACAGGTGTTTATACTGTACGATAATGATCAGCACAGGTGTTTATGCTATACAATATCTATGAGCACATTTGTTTATATTATACTGTACATCACCTGATGACGCACAACACAAATCCACCACTCACTTTGTAAGCAAGCAGTCAGTCATATTTAAAATCTGCAGTTTTTTCAGATTATTCCTCATTAGTTTTAGCACTTGGGTGTTTTTCCTTTTGTCCTCAGATTAATACATGAGAAACTCTGATAATATTAATTCACCCATATCCATACATGTTAAACTGCTACATATGCTAACACCAACATCGTTTGCTTGTGTGTGCTTTGCAGTCTCCAGCAGAGGAACAAGGAGCTAAGTGCGACCATAGCCGAGCTCAAGTCTGCGCTGGAGGCTGAGCGGCGTTGTAAAGCGGCTCTGGAGATTTTGTTAGGCAACGTTGAGCGCAGCAGGGCCGAAGCTCTGAGACGTAATGAGCAGCTGGACCGGGAGATCCAGATGTTCATCAGTAAAGGCAAACCGATGTGAACACACCCTCGGACAGATGCAAGCTGGGGACCAATCTACCTGTACGCAGCCGAAACATCTGATCCAATAGGGAATTTCTATTGGGATTATTAGCTATCTGGTTATTTATTTCCAGAGGATATTTTAAATGCATTCTATTTAAAGTTAGATGATGGACAATAATATATAAAATTATAGTATTTTTTTCATTAGGTAATAGATATGGTACTGTATGCTCACAGCGAGGTAACATTTTATCTTGCCTATCAGTGGATTATTTATCGGCTGGTACCGATATGTGCCCTGGAAACAATGTTCACACTGTTCTCAAATGTTTTACACAGCTTTATCAGTCCATTTCACGACTGATTTGTTTAGTAGAATATTCCATTCCAACAACTTTGTCAGACGATGGCACAAAAAGGTCAACAATTTCTCATTGTACTGAGACTGCTGGTGAAGAGAGACAATATTACAGGACTGAAATTGCTCTTGAAGCCAGGACTTCCAAAGATGCAACTCGAGATCCGTGTCGGTTGATATTTGAAAAATTCAGGTAGAGTGTTATAATTGTTTTTGGATGTGCTGTTCTTTAACCTCAGAAGAAATTTCTAATAAAATTCAGTTCACTCTGTGAACGATGTCATCATGTCATAAATCACAGATATCCGATAACCTCATCCGATACAATTTTTTTTAATTATTATTACATTTTATTTGTATAGCACTTTTAACAATAGTCATTGGCAGATTAAGATAAAATGATGGAAGTGTGTATGAGTGAGAAAAGTGGTTATAAACCAATAAAAATGGTTATAAAAGGATTAGATTTTCCTTGATAAACAAGCCAAGTGTGACGCTAGTAAGGAAAAACTCCCTGAGATGGCAATATGAAGAAACCTTGAGAGGAACCAGACTCAACAGGAAACCCATCCTCATTTGGGTGAAACAGATAGCAGGAATTGTTTTGCAGATATTCTATGAGCTGAAAGTCCAGTATACCAGAAGATATCTAAGTTAACATGAAGTCCAGTCCGACACCAGGATGAGTCAGGTCAGGTCAGGTGCAGAGGGATCTGCATCACTAGAAGATCAGGAGTCGCATGTGTAGCTCCAAACCATCATGAAGCAGAATCCAGCTGGGGTTGGTCCTTATCTGGATGCCTCAAGATCCTCGCAGGGTCGGACTTTGTCTACTGGAGCTGGCACGATCTCCAGGTGCCTCGGAATGGGGAGAAAGAAAGAAAAGGTGGAAAAGAATTAGCGTAGTTGCCGCTCATTATATTAGCAGCACTAGATGAGAATGTGGTTATTGGATGAATTATGTGTATGCCAGGATAAAGAGATGCGTCTTGAGTCTATTTTTAAACTGGGAGACTGTGTCTGAACTCTGAACATTATCAGGAAGACTATTCCAAAGCTTAGGAACTAAATATGAAAACGCTCTACGAGAAATCCAGAGTTTTGTGATCTTAAGGAGCGTTGTGGATTGTAATGTTTTACAACTTTACCGATGTTTTACCTCAATTAAATTCCCAGATTCGTCCTTCAGTTAGCATAAAAACTCAGTAAGTTAGTAGGAATTCATTTAGGGTGAAGCACGGTTTATTGTGGCTAAAGCATAAATGGCTGAACATCAAAGGAACTACTTTATAGTTTAGTAAATATAGTAAATATTTTCATTCGTCATTCCAGAAAGCCAGATTTCCAAACGGGTCAAACACTTAGTTTTCTTTAATCTCGTTTAAAACTTTACAAATGCTTACAAACTCTTCTGAAAACTTTATAGAGAGGGAGAGTTTCATCTTAACACGTAAAAAGAACCACAAGTACAGAGTAACCTTCACACTCCACTCTCATTCCTCATCATAATTTTATTTGCATCTCAATGTAAAAACCAAAAAACTGCCTGGATGTATTAGAGGTTGCGTGTGAGCGAGGGAGTGTGTATAAAAGGTTATCAGACGCCTTGAAGCAAACAATGAATAACGTTCGGAAAATATTACGTAAGTAAGGATGTTAGTGGGATGCCTGAGAACTGTCATGATGATTGAGAAACAAAAGACGCAGATCCAGAGCCAGAGGTGTAGAGGATGTCCTTCTTGAGATCAATAAGAAAACATCCACTGCTCTGTTGACAATCTGTTTCAGGCTTGTCCATGACACAGTTTAAAGATTGCTCTGGTATCCTTGACGCTTCTGGAAGGTTCTGTCAAGTTTGGTTAACGTGACATGCAGCCTGTACTATTTGGATTCACCAGGCAAAGGAATGTTGGATGGGGACAAAAAAGGAAGGTTGGAGGAATGTTGGAACAATTGGTCACTAGGTCAAACTTATCCTACACTCCCGCTTAAGGGTCTATCGTTGTGACTTCTGACCTTGTGCGTCATTTCTAATCACTCACACGTACGTCATATCTGATCCTCGGGGTAAACCTGTGCTTCATTAAGTGCTGGTCTTCACTAATCTGAGAAGGTCCTGCTAATACGAGTTTGCATACTTAAACTTGGACTAAGTTATCCTATAGCTGCTCCCCAATCAGCAGAAAGTTAGTTAGTTAAGTTAAGCCTTTATTTGTCACATATACATTACAGCACAGTGAAATTCCTTCTTCGCATATCCCAGAATAACTGGGGTCAGAGCACAGGGTCAGTCATGATACAGCACCCCTGGAGCAGATAGGGTTAAGGGGCTTGCTCAAGGGCCCAACAGTGGCAAGCTGATGGAGCTGGAGCTCGAACCGCCGACCTTCTGTAACTCATTGCCTTAACCCTCTGGGCCACCACTGGCCCAAGTCAAATTCAAATTATGTGAAGCATCCTAGCTGGAGAGAACTTCTTTGGACAAACCCCTCATTGTTGCCAGAGCTTTCATTCGACTCCATGGTCTCCATGGACTCCATGGCAGTTGTGATAAGGGTTTCCCAGCACTTCCGAATGTGCTGTTCGTCTGACGTGTAAGCACAGAGAAACACTTATCCCTGAGGGGCCGCAGGGATACTTCAACAACCAAGCACTGATAGGGCACTAAAGACATTAAAGCCTTTGCACAGTAAGTGGTATGAAATATTGCAACATGGGTAGAATATGAGAAGTTATTTTATCTAGTGAAATTGAGCAAATTATGCCAAATGTTTATAACCACCAGGAGCCGGTGGATGAAGGGGGAAAAAAAACAAAGACAGAAAGACGAAAGAATTAACCTGAAGGTTTTGGGGTAAATTATTTGAAATTGCCATTATGAAAGTTCTTTGACCCCTGTATTGTAATAACTTGTAAATTTATATTAAATAAATGATTTGTCATATTTTTATGTAATTTTATTATAACTTCTGTCTGAGACAGAATGTTTACTTAATGTAGTCAAGGAACTAGCTGCAGAAGATGGAAGGATGAAAATTTGTCCATAGTCATGGTTGAACTCGTACAGTATGCTAGTGAACGTGAGGATGGACAAAAAAAAAAAAAAGAAAACCGCATATACTTGTGCGGGGCTTAAACACCTGGTTTAACCTGTTTGGCTGTCAAGTTGTGCATTTGCCACTATTTATGAACATAATTCTATCCAAGTCAAAAAAAAATAATAAATAAATAATAATAATAATAGCAGGCCGCCTTAACTACTTTGAAAGAAATGGTCAATGGTTCATCACTTGGTGGAACCACACCACTGGAAAAAATAAATAAACAGTAGGCCCTAGTCTCTTCCCTGGCTCACCCACCCAAACAACAACAAAAAAAATCCCAGCTTCTGCTGGTATCAGAACGATGTTTACAAAGTCCTCATTAAGGAAAGAAAGTAGATAACAGCACACACACTCACTCACACAAACAGACACACACACACACACAGTGGGACCATCGGCAGTGAAAACGCAGAACTTCCCAGTTTATAGATAAGGGACCAAGAGAAAGCAAGAGATAGGGAGTGAGAGAGAGAAAACACAAGAAGAAACAAGATGCCACAGTGAAACTCAATGAAGTCGTCCTTCAAACCAAACTCCGGAGACATCAGAGCGGCTTCGAAGGGCTAATGCAGAAATAAATACCTAAGATCTGAAATAGGTGCATTGCAAAACTGCAACCGGTGTCCTTTTATACCTGGAACAGGACAGAGCTACTGATCTTCCATATCAACACCAGGATTCAACTCATGTTGCTTATACCAGAAACTACCTGAAACAGAGGGATAACACACCACAACTATTTAAAAAAAAGCTTGGATTTGGTGTTTTTCTTTCCAGGATATTCAGAGGGAATCTACCAAATTCATTCTAATTTTGCATGAAAATTCCTGCATACTGGAGAGTGGTTTCAGCTGATACCTGCTCTTGCATTCCTAACCATGGTGGATGTCATAGCTTCCTCAATCACCTCGATGGATTGCCTTTCATTCCTTCTAATCCTTTCAGTGCTTTTCTCAGCTGACGCTAGTCCCATCAGTTCCCCAGAGAGGCACCGAACTGCTCCTGGGCTTGATGATGGACGTGGAGGGGTTGTGGATCCTTCTCTTCTAGAGCAGAATGGTGAGGTGGATATGCAAAATCTGCTGGAGACCCTGCGGGGACAGTTTCTCCGGACCTTCAACCTGACAGGACATGGCCCCCCCATGCAGCCTGGTGCACCACGAGTGCAGCCGCCAGAATACATGTTGGAACTGTACAACCGGTTTGCTAATGATCGAACATCCATGCCATCTGCAAACATTGTACGGAGCTTCAAAAATGAAGGTGAGGATTTTTATATTATTGAGGGAGACTTTGTTCCTTTCATAAAAAATAATACTGATTTTTGCTGACATTTGCATGTTTTTAAGTAGACGTTGGAAGCTTGTCCACACCTAAAGACAATACTATATGTTTCATGATTATGTTTAAGTTTTAAATCTAGGCATTAAATCTACTTTGATTCATGAATAAAAGCGGTTACTACTGTCTTCCTCAGAGTACACCCCAAGCAACATGGGTCCCAATGGCGTGAGACGACACCCTCTCCTTTTCAACATTTCCATCCCAAATCATGAGAGGGTTATGGCTGCTGAGCTTCGTCTCTACACCCTCGTCCAGATCGACAGGCACCTCTATGCTGGGGTCGACCGTACAGTGACTGTTTATGAGGTGGCTCCACGGAATGACAGTTGGTCTGAGGAGGGAGAAGACGAACAGGTGCAGCTAGTGGAGTTGGCATCACGGCAGGTTTACGGCACAGACAACCGCTGGGAAACATTTGACTTGACTACGGCCATGCAGCACTGGCGCAGTTCCAACTATGGCAACACTCACAGACTGGAGGTTCACATTGCAAGTATAAACATACAAAATGGGTCAGATTTTGAAGGTCCTGCCACAGGTGGTGACATGGAAATTGATACTAGTCCAAAAGAGAGTCACAAACCTTTGATCATTGTTTTCTCCAATGACCAGAGCATGGATCACAAAGGAGAAAAACAGGAGTTAAATGAGATGATCAAGCACGAAATCCCCAGCACCGATCTGAATGACAATATAGGGGTGGAATTCATGGATCTCTTGGGGGAGCTTGGGGGTATGGGACAAGAAGGAGGTAGCAAAGAAGAAGGACCTGATGAAGAAGCTCTCTTACAGATGCGCTCCAACCTCATCTATGACACAGCCTCCAGGATTCGAAGGAATGCAAAAGGAACCCAGTGCAAGAAGAGTTCACTGTATGTTGATTTTAAGGACATTGGTTGGGACTCTTGGATTTTAGAACCACAAGGTTATGAGGCATATGAATGCACAGGTGTCTGTACTTACCCTCTAACCAAACATGTCACTCCAACCAAGCATGCCATTGTACAGACTCTGGCCAGCCTTAAAAGTCCAAAGACTGTTTCGAGAGCTTGCTGTGTCCCTACAAAGCTTGACCCAATCTCACTTCTCTACCTGGATGATGCAGGTGTTGTCACCTACCAGTACAAATTTGAAGGCATGGTGGTGGCAGAGTGTGGTTGCAGATAGTCTTTAAATGATTTGGTTTGGAAGTTGTAAGGCTCGCTAAAAGACACTGGGAAATGAAGACACTTCTATGTGTTGGAGGAAAAGGGAATGTTGTTCCAGGTCAACAGGATAAAATCACATATCCCACAATCGAAAGGTTGTTCTTTCTTAACTTAACATCATGAATCTACGAGAACATTTCTGCCATGGTGATGACTTTGTATCAAACTAAAACAAGGGGGAACAAAGGGAATTATGAAAATGAGACTAGATTCTGAGCTTCTGTAGAAATATTGTCTTTGGTGAGAATGTGCTTGAAGAAATTTCAAGAAATAAATTGGAAGGCAAGGTGGTGTAGTGGTTAGCACTGTCGCCTTGCACCTCCAGGGTCTGGGTTCGATTCCCCGGCCAGGCTCGATTCCCGTCTCTGTGTGCATGGAGTTTGCATGTTCTCCCCGTGCTTGGTGGGTTTCCTCCGGGTACTCCGGTTTCCTCCCACAGTCCAAAGATATGCAGGTTAGGCTAATTGGCGTTCCCAAATTGACCGTAGTGTGTGAATGTGCGTACATGTGTGTGCCCTGCGATGGATTGGCACCCTGTCCAGGGTGTACCCCGCCATGTGCCCTAAGCCTCCTGGGATAGGCTCCAGGCCCCCCGCGACCCTGTGTATAAGGATAAAGCGGTATAGAAGATGAATGAATGAAATTGGAAGGCCAAATGTGCAACTCATGAGAACCCTCTAAACAGTGTCTGAACAGCTAATTCCAGACTTAGGGGAAAGCAAGACAGCACTAATTTAACTAAATAAACTCCCTTGAGATGACTACAGTCATAGGCAGAAAACTATTTGCATGTTACATTATATTTCAAGATTTTTTGGGTGGGATAGTTCACCTTAACTGTTCAAAGGCAACACCTTTATATGTGAACAAAGTTCTTTCTCAAAGCAGACATCTCAGAAGGATGGGGGCCTGGTTTTCGGCAGCCTGTGAAACTGTAAGGTCACTCAGCGAGGCTTCTGGAAACCCCTAGTATCCAGTCTCTGTTGCATTGTATCTACTTCCTTCTCTGCCCTGTGTCAATACAAAGCTTCCTGCGTGACTGAAAGCATTTGATATGGACCATCCAAGGCAAAGCAATATGGTTATCTGAGAACTCTTTTTGAGCAACGGAAATGTTTGAAAGTAACCAGAATGATCCAGCGTGAGATGGTCAAACCAGTCAATGCGAAAGAACTGAACTGTATTCCTGTTTTTGTTTTGTATGGACACCCTCTGGACATGCGAAAAATGTGTGGACCATGTCCAGGTATCAGATAGCGATTGCTATTGCGATGCCTAAACTGAGTCCAAAGAACATTCCTCTGTTTAATGCGCACATGGTCAATCAGATTTATGTATTTTGAAATTGTATTTATGTTTCGCTTCTTTCATGCCTTACCTCAACTTTGTGTAATTTGTAAAGAAACTTTGGAACTGTACTATCAGGCCTAAGAAGTCAGCAAAAGAGCAGACTGAGGAAGTTGGAAGCTCTTTCCAATGTCTGAGGCCCAGAAGACTTCATCATGAGGGTGCTTGTGGGTGTGAGGTGGAGGGGTAGAGGTTATAGGGTTATCTGCATTCTGTTGCCTTGCATGCCGTGAGAGTTATGCTCCCAGGCTTTGAGGAGTCCCAGATAAGAAGGTGTTGGGGCTGAGAAACATGCAAGCGACCATTTCAAGCAACAAGGGTTGTCAAGATTCCACCAGGCGTAAAAAACTGCTTCCCTGTAACATTCCCTGACTCCAATCTCACTGCGGTTTTATAGAACCTTAAATAAGATTTAAGCTGCATTTAGTATGTAGGGCGTGGCCTTGAGGGTCCAACAACAGTGACATGCTGTGGAACAGTTTGATACCTTTCTCTAACTGCATACTTTCCATTCACACTTCTTCACAAATCAATTTAAAAATGAAAGAAACAAAAGAAAAAACGCAATTGGAAATGATTATCATGTTTGGTGCTAAATCAACTAAAACTTTTATGCATTATTTACAACTGTAACATTTTCAGTTTGCAGTAAAACAAAAACATTTTATGAAGAAAAAATATATACTAGCTATATCACTTATCAACTTTTATCTGTTTAGATTTAAAAAAAATTTACGCAGCGAATAAACAATTTTATGGAAATCCAGGTGTGAATCTACAGTAGATCCTTGAGTGTTGGGGAGGAGAAAAAAAAAACCCAGAGATGGCATGTGGAAGAAAACCTTGGAAGGAACCCAAGTGGCATGTATACACTTATAGCTAACGTTTATTTAAACATCATAAACTTACGCTAATTAGCAATTACTCTTTAACACCACTGTGAGAAACATGAATGGTTTCCATCACACTTCAAGCTACAAATACAACTGACCACAGAGTACCATATGCTGAGGTTTCTGCAAACTTTTCAACATCACTAAACTCCTGACATATGGTCTTCCATACTGCTGCTTTATTAAAAAAAAAAGCCTATTTATTGAAAATTAATTTATTATTTTTAAAAAAATGTCATTTCTGTAAGTATGTATAGCAGTTTATGTAAATAAAATCATTATATATGTGCAAATGATTTGAACTTGTATTAATAAACGATGTGCTTCATCAGAGTTACGATGTTGAACGACCTCTGCTTCACTATTTCTAAATCGCTTCCATCATGAAATAAGTCTTAGCAGCTTTGATTCATTTTAATGCACTCATGTACACACACACTGACAACTCCAAAACATCAGCTATTTTTAGACGTGACATGTCCAGGGCTCTTTATTTACACACAGCTTGAAAGGGAGGAATTCATAACTGGAGTGGAACAGCTATCTGCTCCGGGGACATAATGTGGCTGAAGCTAATGAAAGTCCTGTGGATGCTTTTATCTGGCGTAGATATACAGTTAAGGTTAATATATAATAAATATATTATACAGACACTGAGGGACACTGTAGTATGTAATTTTAATAATTTATAATTTAAATAATTTAAGGTACTCGTTCATTGCTTTCACTATCAGTGGAAGAAAGTCACTTGAGTTTCATTTGCATTTCGTTGCTGCACTTACGTATTATTTTTTAATATATTTCTGTTTGATTACTCAAGTTTTACTTCTTACATTTTAACCAAAACCTTCAACATAATACAATTTATAAACACTATGAAGTTTTCCCCATTGATCTCAATTTCTATTGTAAATTATGTCTTGGATGAAGTTACAAACTGATTATATGTAAAAAGTTAAATATTGTTTTATATAAAATACAATATTAAGTTAACTTGAAATTTGCCACAAACTGTACAGTTGCTAAAATCAGCAAATTGGTTTATTAAATGTGCTCTGTTCTTTTTAAGGTAGACTGTTGAATTAACTCATTAACTTAGCAAGATAGTTAAAACGTTTGGAAAACATTTTGGAAAAACGTTTGTAAAAATTAACACCTGGTTAAAAAAAATCTCTTACTCACATGTCTTGTCATTCACTCCAAAGCGGCTATTAAACGAATTATAATATTGTCTGAATTCGCACATTTTTGTTTTACAACTAATTGCTTTTAATTTCTTTTTCCACTTTTTCCTTTTTCTGTACAGTAATTAGCAAGTACAGTTGTTTCAGAAGATTTAGCTTTGTTATGCTTTATTAACTTTTTCCTATTTTTTGTTTTTTTTAATGATGCATTTTAACCAATTATTTACGAGATCTCTGATCATTCTCATTCAAGATTTTTTTCCCAACCACAAAAATGCCTGAAAATAGGAAATTGGTTTACAGTAATATAATATAAAAATCTTGATTAATTTCAATACATATTATCGTATGGAAGTGCAAAGTAATATAATTGAGAATCCAGTATGTAAACAAAGTCTAAATATTTCAAACAGTGCAATGATATAGTCAGAACAGAAATTAAAAATCTCAATTAATTAAATCATGTGTACATTCAAGTGCTTCAGTTGAAATTAATTAGCACTGTTTGTTTTAGTTTATTCAATATGATTGCTAAAAACATGCAAGTTCAAAGCTTTTTTAAAAGAAAGAAATATATATATATATATAGCGTTTTGCAATCAAATAAGCTTAGTTTTTTTCCCCCCCATAAATCCAGAGGTGTCAAGTAACGAAGTACAAATACTTCGTTACCTTACTTAAGTAGAAATTTTGGGTATCTATACTTTACTGGAGTAATTATTTTTCAGCCGACTTTTTACTTCTACTTGTTACATTTTCACGCAATTATCTGTACTTTCTACTCCTTACATTTTAAAAAATAGCCTCATTACTGCTATTTTATTTCAGCTTGTCATTCAAAAAAACAAAAAAAACATCTGGATAAATAAACCGTGCCATCCGGATGGAGCGAATTTGATTGTGGTTGGATGATGTAGTGTTTGCATGTAGTTCTGTTCCAAGTTTTCTGTTCAGCATCCTGACTCTGACGTAAGCACGTCCAGCGGTACGAGGTAACTAAGCGTGTGTAATCTGTCACTGGGCGTGCGCATGAGAGAACAAAAAAGTAAACGGCACATTCGCTAACAACTCCGTTTGTCTATGTGATCTTTATTTTCTTCTATACCGAAGAACGTTACAGATGAGAAGTATAAACATACCATTCCGACACCCTGTTGGTTGGTTCCGTCGCACCTGCACATGACATCACGTCACACACTCCAGCAAGGACGTTTGAATAAAATAGAATTTTCAGTTGATAAGGTTGTGATAAATAGACGAAGATGTCCGTGATAGAGACTCAAGATTCGAGCGAAATGTCACAACCATGCACCAGCGAGAAAGGTAACAGGAATGATATATACTGTGTGTGTATATATATATATATATATATATATATATACTGTATATATATACATACATGGCTCGATTCCCGTCTCTGTGTGCATGGAGTTTGCATGTTCTCCCCGTGCTTGGTGGGTTTCCTCCGGGTACTCCGGTTTCCTCCCACAGTCCAAAGATATGTAGGTTAGGTTAATTGACATTCCAAATTGCCCGTAGTGTGTGAATGAATGTGAGTATATGTGTGCCCTGCGATGGATTGGCACCCTGTCCAGGGTGTACCCCGCCTTGTGCCCTAAGTTTCCCGGGATAGGCTCCAGGCCCCCGCCACCCTGTATATAAGGATAAAGCGGTACAGAAAATGAATGAATGAATGAATATACATACACATTTAGTCATTTGGCAGATGCTCTTATCCAGAGCGACTTACATTTTTATCTCATTACACATCTGAGCAGTTGAGGGTTAAGGGCCTTGCTCAAGGGTCCAACAGTGGCAACTTGGTGGTTGTGGGGTTTGAACCTGGGTAATTGTTACTAAGCCTGCCCTGGGTCACTAATTTTCTTGTATGTTGCCTCACAGATTCCTGCAGCTAAGCTCGGATGTACATTTACATTCCAATAAATGTTACTGATGACGTGCCTCTGAAGACTTTTTGCACCATTAAAATACTTATAGGCAACTAGTTATCATATCTTCTTCTCTATAAAACATGTTAATGCTCAGCAGTACACATATATGGTTCTTTAATGTATTTGCATTGTACTAAAATGCATTATTTTTCAATTGCCATATACAGAATCCCAAATCACTATGGCCGTTAAAAAATACAACAAAAAAACAACACATTTAACTTTTTTTATGAGGTGTTAGTGTACAGCAGTACAGTATATAGGCCCGTGGCACAGCCTAAGCTTTTATCCTTAATGCTTTTGTCGCCCCTCACGCTACTTTTACTTTTATACTTTAAGTAGTTTTGAAACCAGTACTTTTACACTTTTACTTGAGTAAAAAGCTCGAGTTGATACTTCAACTTCTAAAGAAGTCTTTTTAAACCCTAGTATCTATACTTCTACTCAAGTAATGAATGTGAATACTTTTGACACCACTGCATAAATCTGACTAAACAGACATTCCATATTTTTCTTAATGCAGTCTTGAATGACCAGGAAAAATATAAAAATATACATTTGTGGCGAATCTCTGCTGCTTTCTCACATCCAGAACAAAAGAGCAGGTCATATGGTAAGCGAGTGCAAGGATGTGAAACACAAGCAACTGCTTATTGTGTAAACCTTGGAAAGAATCTAAGGTTTAAACAGCCTCATTCACATCATTGTACTGTACATGTGGTCAAAATGCCGTCTGTAATTGGTGATGAATTCATCCTGCAATTCTCACTGCCACATAAAACCACATTAAAACCAAATTGATTTCCTGAAAACTGTGTAAAAAAAAAAACACCAAAAATTCCAACTTGTGCAACTCTTGTTTATGTTAAACAGAAATTAGGCAGAATCAGAATCAGACTAGTCTTATTGTGTAGTTCTTTTGCACATGCAAGGAATTTATTGTGGTGACAGAAGCTTCCAGAGAGGACAGCACAACACAATACCACTGGAGCAGGATGTGGGGTTTTAACAAGGAAAATTATGAATATTGCACAGTATGATGAAATATGAGTATTGCATAGTATTCCACCTATTGCACATCTTAATATTGCACATACTTTTATTGCACAGTCCATGAGTCTGACAGTCTGATGAGTCCAAAGTGATTTTCTGATCTCTTTTCCTCTGCCATCAGCTCAGTGGTATCTACTTGCCAATTTCAGTAACTGTGCTTTATTTTATCCCTGTCGATAATTATTTTCCTATAACAGCATGATGTGAATGTGTTTTATTTATTACTGTATTACTCCGGAATTATCAGGTTGACAATTTAGGTCAGATGAACCAGAAAGACATACATATGTATGTGTGTATTTATGTATGTATGCATTGATTGATTGATTAAGATGGAATATGGGTGTTATATATTCATATAAAGAATGTAATACATTGACATCTATAACTGGGTTATGCTTTAACCGTAATCCAACTGCCCTGCGTGACCGGTTTTCCTCTAAATTTAACTCAGTTCCATATTCAGACACACACAATGATAAATAACTGCAGTCCAGGATGTTTAGTGAAATCGTGTGAAAAGCTAAATACAGCATCCTAGGGTTCAAGCACCCTGTCCAAATCCTCAAACCCCTCCTAAAGCTTCCGTAAGGAGCCTTTGAGCTTGTCTTATTAACAAGCTATTTACAAATCCCTTAAGTGTAAAAAAACAAAAACAAAACCCACATCTGGACAGTGTCGACTCACAACAAAACCTCGCGGGTGTTCTGATGAAATGGGAAGCTACTGTATGAGCAAGTGTGTACGATAACATTATTATTAATGTGCTTGTCCTAAGTTCATCTTAATGATCCAAAATGTTAAATGTCCATATCAATGAATACAACATACAATGTGTTATTTTCTAATTAAGAAAATGTAATTACGATTAATTGTTTTGGTATAAGAGGAAACACTTCAAGACATGCTGTTGTAAGAAATTAATCAATTTTAGGTCTTCAACAGTAACTTTTGCTATACTGTAGATACAACAACATACAGTATTGGAATCTGTTGATCATCTGAACAATCAGATTCCAGCAATAATTATTATTAATGCAGTTGATTCTTAGGTACCCCAAGATTGCTGGCAGTGAAGGAGTGGTCTACATTGTTGTCCAGATAGAACATACAGTAAGATCTTGACAGGAGAATGAATCACCGGGATGAACAGCAGTTCAGTTTTACTGAGATTGAGTTTCAGCTGTCTTCCAGGATGAGATGTCTGCTGGACATGGCGAGATCCAGGTGAAAATCTGAATGTATGAGGGAGGAAAGGAGAAAATTTGTTGTGTATAATCTGCATAACTATGGTATAAAAAGCCATGCAAAGACCGGGGACAGAGAGAGAACAGAAGAGGACCAAGTACTCAGCCTTGGGGGACACTAGTAGAGAGTCTGCATGGAGCAGAGGTGGATCCCTCCCATGTCACCTAAACCTCATGAGCCTTATAGTTTGACTAGAAAACAAAACTAGTCAATTTATGCAAAGCACAGAGGACATGTTCTAAAAGAAAGATATTTATCTGATGTTTCCCAAATTGGCTTTATGCTCGAAAAGTTTCTGTAGCACACACTGCCAAAAAGTGAATGCTGGCACTGATAGAAAGGAGTCAGAACATCGCAGATTGCTGTGTACACGGCTGCGTAGCTGAAGACCAGTCAGTAAGACCATGCGCCATTTGCACAGATACCCTGGCACATGCATCAAAGCCCATGCATCAAAGGATCAGAGCACAAGAGAAAACCTAAGCAATATTACTGTAAGCGGGTGGTTTTAATGATATGGCTCATCAGTGATTACATAATGTTATAAAGGGAGAACATTTCCAGGAATGTTATAATCCAAACAACTTCCTGCCTAAACATATAATAGTGTCCTGATTATCCTTCTTTCTAGTTTATCATGACACTCAGATGTAGGAATTTTATACTACCTGGTTCTAAAGGACAGAACACGTCACACCAGCTTTGATTCACATTCACTCATGTTGCCAAAAAAACTACACATGTTTAAAAAAAACACTCACTACTTCTTAGGGAAAATGTAAAACACAGAACTAAACATTAACAGATGACAGTAATAGCTGAGGCGGCGCGGTGGTGTAGTGGTTAGCACAGTCGTCTTGCACCTCCAGGGTCTGGGTTCGATTCCCCGGCCAGGCTCGATTCCCGTCTCTGTGTGCACGGAGTTTGCATGTTCTCCTCGTGCTTGGTGGGTTTCCTCCGGGTTCTCCGGTTTCCTCTCACAGTCCAAAGATGTGGATTGCAGATTAGGCTAATTGGCGTTCCTAAATTGACCATAGTGTGTGTGTGTGCTCTGCGATGGATTGGCACGCTGTCCAGGGTGTACCCCGCCTTGTGCCTTAAGCTCCAGGTCCCCGCGACCCTAAATACAGGATAAAGCGGTATAGAAGATGAATGAATGAGTAACAGCTGACCAATCATAGAATAGCTCCTGATTCCCAGGAACGCTAGAATGTGTTAAATGCGGGACCATGACAATGTGCGTATTTTTGCATCATTTTCATTTGTAACATGGTGTGTGCAAATACAAGGAGTGGGGTTACCATGAACATATCATCGAGTCACATGGTTAGGTGTTCTGTCCTGCTCTAGGACTTGAGATGCTAATGAAGCTTATTGCACCTACTTTTTTATCAGTTCATCGTCCCAACACCCTGTCCACCCACAGAGTTTGAGTCTGAACTTCCTGGGAAATTTTTCAGATGTGTTTAATGTAACATACAGTGGTACTGTATGAAAAACTATTTGCCCCCTTCCTGATTTGTTATTCTTTTGCATGTTTGTCACACAAAATGTTTCTGATCATCAAACACATTTAACTATTAGTCAAAGATAACACAAGTAAACACAAAAGGCAGTTTTTAAATGAGGGGTTTTATTATTTAGGGAGAAAAAAAATCCAAACCTACATGGCCCTGTGTGAAAAAGTAATTGCCCCCTGAACCTAATAACTGGTTGGGCCACCCTTAGCAGCAATAACTGCAATCAAGCGTTTGCGATAACTTGCAACGAGTCTTTTACAGCGCTCTGGAGGAATTTTGGCCCACTCATCTTTGCAGAATTGATGTAATTCAGCTTTATTTGAGGGTTTTCTAGCATGAAAAATCGCTTCAGCTTGAGTTAACGAACAGATGGCCGGACATTCTCCTACAGGATATTTTGGTAGACAGTAGAATTCATGGTTCCATCTATCACAGCAAGCCTTCCAGGTCCTGAAGCAGCAAAACAACCCCAGACCATCACACTACCACCACCATATTTTACTGTTGGTATGATGTTCTTTTTATGAAATGCTGTGTTACTTTTACGCCAGATGTAACGGGACACGCACCTTCCAAAAAGTTCAACTTTTGTCTCGTCGGTCCACAAGGTATTTTCCCAAAAGTCTTGGCAATCATTGAGATGTTTTTTAGCAAAATTGAGACGAGCCTTAATGTTCTTTTTGCTTAAAAGTGGTTTGCGCCTTGGAAATCTGCCATGCAGGCCGTTTTTGCCCAGTCTCTTTCTTATGGTGGAGTCGTGAACACTGACCTTAATTGAGGCAAGTGAGGCCTGCAGTTCTTTAGATGTTGTCCTGGGGTCTTTTGTGGCCTCTCGGATGAGTTGTCTCTGTCTTAAGTGTGACAAACATGCAAAAGAATAAGAAATCAGGAAGAGGGCAAATAGTTTTTCACACCACTGTATATTAGAGATGTTCCGATACCATTTTTTCCCTCCTGATACCGATTCCGATACTTGGGCTCAGGGTATCGGCCGATACCGAGTACCGATCCGATACCTGGGTGTGTATCTGTACTGTGTGTGTGTATATTATGTATGTGTGTGTGTGTGTGTATATATATATATATATATATATATATATATATATATATATATATATATATACACACATTATATATATATACATTATATATATATATATGGATTGGCACCCTGTCCAGGGTGTACCCTGCCTTGTGCCCGAAAGCCTCCTGGGATAGGCTCCAGGCCCCCCGCGACCCTGATCACAGGATAAAGCGGTATAGAAGATGAATGAATGAATGAATATATATATATATATAATTTCTTTTTTAAGTAAAATACTACTAGCCCTGTGTAACGGGTTCGACCCTAAGTGCACGGGCGACACCATGAAACACGGACACGAGGCGAGGTCTTACAGGAAAGAGGGTCATTTATTTAGAAAAACGGGTAAGGAAAGGGTTAAAGGCTCTCTGCGGCATTTTCCCCTTCGGCGGCAGGGATGCGAAGGCGGGCTCTACACGGAAGTGAAGGTGCCGCGGGAGCTCGCGCAGCTTGTTCACGCGCTCCTCTCGCGGAGATCAAAGGCGCCCCCCTTTTTAAAGTCTCTGGGGCGCATCACATCGCCCCGCTCTTGTGCCACTGTCTCTCATAAAATCCACCGCGTCGCAAAGTCCAGCTTCCCACCAGTCAGACCCCGAGCTACACTCCCCGCTGTGTTTTATAGCGCCGATAGCTCATGGGCTTTTGCCTGATTCTGCGGCTCTGCTCCTTCACATACCTAAAGGGGGGGGAGGCCGCCTAACTAGTGAGCGAGGAGCGATATCAATTTGGACGCACGCCCATCACAGGCGCACACCATGACACTCTGTAAGTAAGCTAAGCTAGCAAAGCTAGCGGGCATAAATAGGTTATGTTTAGGAAAATGGTATCGGATCGGTACGTGGACTCAAATACTCGCCGATTCCGATGCCAGATTTTTATGTGGTATCGGCAGCATTTCCAATACCAGTATCGGAATCGGAACAACCCTACTGTATATGGAACACAGTGGCATGTTCCTTCCATGAATATTATTAGAATATAAAAATAAAACATAAAAAATTCATTTATTCTGTGTCAAATCACATATTTAAATACTTTTTATTTAAAGTTAATCCGACTTTAAAGCAACAGAATAGCGAATTTTATTTACAGGATTTCATCATATTTTTCAACTAAAAGAAAGTACCATTGGCAGTATGACCATGCCTAGAATGTAGTTGATGTTACTTATATTCAGTTTTTTTTTTCTTTTTTAAATATAGTAAGTTCCATACATTTCAGTTATGAACATTTGTAAATACGAACATGCATTTGCACAGGTTTAATCGCAGAAGTTAGATCACACATCTGGCATACAGTACATTGTCATGTGTTTGCAGCATGCATTCCTGGATGTCCGGAAGCAAGCAAAAAGCAGCGGTGATGTAGCTGGTACAGCTAAGAAGTGCCAAGCAATAATGATGGAGATAAGAGTGACAAAAATTGTGAGCGAGGTGAAAAGATGACCGACATTGCTTAGTCTTTAAACAATCATTTGAAAAATAATTTGAAAAATGTTTCAAAAATGTTATTTTAATCGTTCAACCGGCACGATCCTAAAGAACAAGTACAAGATCATGGAACATGTTAGTTTTATACTGTGTATAGCCAATTGTGTTAGTATCCTAGTACCTAGACAATGTTTGTGGGACTTATGAACAATTTGGACTTATGAACGAGCTCTCGGAACGGAAATTGTTCATATGTTTGGAACTTATTGTATAGCTTAATACCAATTGCTGTATAGCAAAAATCAATGCTGTGTGAACTGCCGGGTTAATAATAATGTTTATAAAAGCAGTAAAGTTATCGATAAGATTTCATATTTAACTATATTTTTAAATATACTAACATTTAAAAAATTTTTGTGAAAATGTCATAGCAGTATTTAGTGAAAACGTTGTTTTGAGTCTGTTTTGTAGTACACTGTGTCTTAAATGATTGAAAAGGTCGAGCATGCACACCTACCGTAAAAATGTAATATTCCTGTGTTAATAAGTGGGGTCTAGCCTCGTCTTTTGAAATTCGGATGAATAACCACCCACTCCCATTCTGGATAAGAAAAAAAAACTCTATATATACATTTTACCAAAACTCTATAATGTGTATATGTGAATGTTTTTTGAATGAATTCGACCTCGCTTAGTGGGGAAAAGGTTTACCTTTAACTGTGCAAATAGAAAAACTTTCACCAACTTTGCACCATCGCCCCACTGTGATAAGTAGAGTATTGAGGAAACCACAGCCCTCTACATGAACAAAGGCGGATGGCGACTGAGCCACGGCTGCTGCAACGTGATTATTTACACTGCGGATATGCTGTAATTGCCTTTAATGAAGCAGGAGGGATTTCTGGCAGACGGCCCAGCTTGCTCGACCCCATTCAGCTCGCCACGGGATGCAGTGATGTAAGAGATAAAGGGAAGGAGTGATGAGGGGCGCGATAGAGGACGCAGTCGTCGGCAGAGACGTCACAGGGGCGTGCAGGCATTACCAGAGAGTACTGTGGGCTACGTGTGGGACGGCAGGAAGGCTATCTGGACTCCTTTGGCACACGTTTACACGCGTACACACACGCGAGGAAATTTCACAGTTATATCCTGAAAATGCAACAGGATTTATGACAACCCTGCACAAGCACCTACTCAGGTCAAGTGTGGACAGGTTTCTGAAAAAGCAGTGAAGAACTTTTTATTCAACTAAAATAATATAATTGTGTTAATACAGTATATATAACAAATACAGTAATTGTGCCAATGGATAAAGTAATCTGGAATGGTTGACAGTTAAGCATCACCCTCTTTATCTTGTCTACTATGAAAATTAGCTGGAAGTACAGAAGCCTCATTTCCTCTCCCGATAAAATGAGAATGCTTTGAGCTCATTGATGTGAAATAAATTCTAGCAGTGTATGTTTTCACACAGTGATCATCTTTATTAATTAGTTATTCTATTGAATTTTCAGTGCAGAAACTGGTTTATGTATATGCATGGGGTTTATCAGGAACCAGAAGAAATTTACATTTTAATAGATACACTAAAATGTTTCCAAGTGAACATAAAAAAAATGCTGGTTACATAAAACCTCATATCTATTTATCTATTATATACACTATATACACACATCCACTAAACTATGGGGGGAAACGCTAATTAAAAATATACTAAACGTTTTATTTCAGTTTATTTTGTATATTACATGGCGTACCTCAAGGCTCAATTCTGGGTCAGATGTTGTTCAATCGCTAAATATTCTATTCTCTAATTTGAATAGATAGTATAACATTCACTATGATCTGTATTCTGATCTCACACAGCTCTGTTTGTTGCTAAACCCTGATGCCCACAACTGAATTAGTAACTCACTGGGCTGCATTGACCCACATCTTCTGATTGGAAATGAATGTTTATGTTAAATTCCCCATAAGAACCGTGTAAACAGGAAACACAGTCAAAACAACAAATCCTACTGTTTCTACAGAATTCCTAGAAATACAAACCAACAACCGAGATGTGACAAAGTTAAAGTAGTGGAAGCAACCCAGTGTTCATACAACCGCTAGGCAAGAAAGATTGATTATATTATCAGTACTGTGATAATGAAAAAGGCCAAATTAGACTTTTTTTTAATACTGTGATATCATTTTTAATTACTTATTTTCTAACATTTTGTAGTTAATCACCTAAACTGTAATATATAATGTTTTTATAATGATATATTTTTTTAAATAAATGAAATATACTGTTTAATGTAAAAATAAAAATGTATTTAGTTTGCTTTATAATAAATTGCGTTTTTTTCTCAAACCTATATTTATATAGTGATATATACAGTATCACGATTTCTAGAAATGTCAGACTAATCCAAAAGAAACACTGACTGGGGTACACTAATTTAACTCAAATTAAAACAGTATTATCTGTACTGGTGTTTGACCTGATCAACAGGGAAATGGGACTTAACATTAGTCACCTTTTATCAGGCAGCTGACAGGCTGAGCATCGACCAAACACCCAATCTTCAATACTGTGGACAATCTGTTAATAAACTGAATTTCACATCAGTCTGTCACCAGGGGGAGCACTTCTTTCATAAAGATGATTGAAATAATTAGAAACAGGTTGTTTTAAGGTGAGAATGGGTAAAGGTTTAGATAACGTATCAGCAGAGGTGGAAAGAGTAATACAATTTTTACTCAAGTACAAGTACTGTTACCATTATAAAAATCTACTCAAGTAAAAGTAAAAAGTAGCTCATAAAAAATTTACTCAGAGTAAAAGTTACCGAGTTACTTTTTTATTTTTATTTTTTTTAACAGCGGGGGTGGGATGAGGCATTCTAGCGTAGTTCAAAAAAGATGAGCAGATATAAATCTCAAACTAGTTGTTTTTAACTGAAGGAACACCTTTGCATAATAAAGCTGTTGTCTTTCTTGTGCTTGAAAATCAAAGTGGTCACTTAAATATGGTGTTACGTCCCAGTCTAGAGTCATACAGCAAAAGAATGGTTCAGGGTTCTATTTTAAACTGTATGGAAATGGTGGCATATGGCAGAAAGAACTAGATCCAATCATTAACTGATGAAATAATGAGGTTTGTATATGCAAAAAAAACACACACACACACACCAGGGCTCGACATTGGCACCCGCCAAATGCGGGTAAAATTGGGCTGTGGGGGGTAATAACTTTAGTCTCACTAGCCACTTTGGCGGGTAGTTTATTCTTTGGTATGACGATATATTTTTGTTGTAGTTTTCTCTAAAGTCATCCGATATAATAAACGCATTGCAACGTAATATTACTCGCATACAACGCACATGAATGTAATGAGGACATTTAATACCTCTCTCTACACATGCTCACACATGCACACACACACACACACAACTATTGGTGCGCGGGTCGTCTCGTAACCCGCGGGTCGGGTTGGGGCGGGTAAAGAAATTGTCACTTTATTTGCGCTGCGGGTTGGGGCGGGTCATTAAAAACAAAATTAAATAAAAAAATTCATGTATGTTGCGTGCAATTCCGCCGCCAGTCACAACAAAAACAAAGAAATAAAAGTGAAGATGGAAGACGAGGTCAGGAATTTACAGAATTTAATGGTCGCGGGGCGGGTTGTAAAAATAGATACAGTGTTGCGGGGCGGGCTGGGGCAGGCCAAATAATTTCATAAAAGCGAGACCCGCGGGTTGGAAAAATTCCTGACCCGCGCATCACTAACACACACACACACACACACACACTTACTTTTACTTCCTGTTTGGTGTGTGTGCATCATTTCCTTAAAGGCCTATTGCTTCTCTACAGGATGAGAATGTTTTGCCCCTTTCGCAGGTTATTTACTGATTATATATAAAAAAGTAATCACTATTAAACTCTATTTAGATTTCATGTTGAATGATAGAAAATTCATCAATTGATTGAATGACCTCACACTATAAAGAGTCAACACTACAAGATAGACCAGAGTCCATTGTCCTAACTCAGAATTCTGATATAATAATACATAATTAATAATAATACCTGATAATAGTACACAACACACTAACATGATAAATGTTCTGAGTTGCTGTATTGTTAATATCAGAATGAGTTCAGTTGGACTGAATCTGTTATTTTTCAATGTCATGTGGTAAGAGGCTTGAATTTAAGTTCAGTAAGCAGAATGTACTGTTCATGTTTACATGTTTTTATCTTAACAGTACTGAATACTTGACGACTACTATAGTGATACAGTGTATGCTGTAATTTATAAGTAAATCTAGATATAACAAACATTAACGTATCACGGTGAAGAAAAAACTGCCATTTTCTGGTAACAAAATTGTGGCGAGTAAAAAGTCTGAATGGCGCGTGACTCCAGAAATCCAAATTCAAATTTTATTAGTCACATACACAATCATACACAGTATAATATGCAGTGAAATGCTTTTATACGACCGCCAGTGACCTTAAAAAAAAAGAAAATAAGAAAATAAAATCTTGTACGTAAAAAATAAATAATCAATAAAAAGGAAATACTAAGAAATAATTTTAACTAGTAAAATTTGTAAAATTAACTGTGCATTGTCACATTAGTCACATTGCCACTAGTCACATTGGGCAGTCAGCAGAAAAGACACACACATCCAACAGGAGGAGGATCAGATTCAGGGTGGACCCAGAGCAAAATAATAAACTAAATGGTATTTATATTCAGTAGCTAGATTACCTGCAAAAAAAGAAAGAAAAAGAACACAAACAAAAGTACAGTTACCTTCCCGGACTCCCTAAACCAAAAACAGTGAATAAATTCCCTCTTCCCAAAATAAATGGCAGCCACGCCCCTACTACTAGGGAGTGCTCAAACATACAGAGAAATTATCTACAAATATATACAAAGACCAACCAAACCAAAGGGACAAAGCAATAATCAAAGTCAATTGGAGGCAAAAAGTCAAAACCAAAATACACAACCAAATATCAAAACGCCAAAATCACAACCTCTTTCATCTTTCCCGCGTCTCTCCGGTTTATATATGGTCGCGCTAGTCGATGACGTCACTCTCAGGGCGGAAGCGACCGTGTGGAAGGTCAGGAAGATGCTGATGTCAGAAAACCTGGAGTGGAGTCTGGAACGGCGCGCGACCAGGACATGATACACACACGCGAGCGCAACGGAGCATTTATACAAAGCATAATATTTTTTAGTATTTTAG
The DNA here is from genome assembly GCA_030522415.1 of Channallabes apus. Lineage (NCBI taxonomy): Eukaryota > Metazoa > Chordata > Actinopteri > Siluriformes > Clariidae > Channallabes > Channallabes apus. The sequence continues at coordinate 33,519,739 of CM060122.1, forward strand.
CATTTACTTTACTCAGTAGCGAATATGATTTAAAATGTAGCGAATTACAATACTTCAAACAAAACGTACTTAAGTAAAAGTAAAATTACAGATTTTAAAAACTACTTCAAAAAGTAGAAATACACAAAAAAGCTACTCAATTACAGTAACGTGAGTAAATGTAATTCGTTACTTTCCACCTCTGCGTATCAGTAGCAGAACGATCCTGTCCACAAATGTTACAGTATTCAAAACAAAACAATACTACTTAATTAAACCTTTAGAAGGTACAGATGCTTTAAGTGATGAAATTATGATATGTAAATATAAGGTTTTACATATAACGACAATTTTTTAATTTTAAAGTAACTATTTTACATTATACAATCTCTGGAAGTCTGCGATATTTACCATCAGCTAGAATATGACGGAAACTTAGAAGCACTTTTGTAAGTCTCTCTGAAAAAGAGTGTAACCTGGCCATATACAAAGAAAACAGGCTAATATAGCTAACTGTTATTAGCAAATACTTAAAACATGATTTTTAAAATAAGATAAAGTGTACGATTTTAAAGAATAATTTATAGTGAACAAATAAGTCACTGAAGGAAAGCTCTGGATTTCTCAACCACATGGCACAGTCACATGACTGGGGAATTTCTGGTTTTATTTCATTCCAGTTAAACTCCTGAGACAAACCTCAACCAAAAAAAAAGAAAAAGAAAAAAAAACCCCACACAGATTCCACACAAAGATACAGAAGCAGGGAAGTCTGTTGTATTAGGTGTTAATCTGTTAATCTTGCACTGAAGATAACAATGGATCAGTCTGGGGAATTCTATACAAAACAAAACCAGATGACATCTGAAGTACCGAGAAAAGCTGCTAAGCTAAAATGGTTTCTCATTTTGTCAGGTTTAATCTAATGCTAACTGTAACAATATATATACAGCTGGGGGCCAATTGTTTTGAGAACGACACAAATATAAATTTTCACGAAATCATCCTGACTGATGGCGCAGCCCATTCTTACATAATCATTGCTTGGAGTTTGTCAGAATTTATGGGTTTCTCAATAGGATTAAGGTCTGGGGAGTTCCCTGGACATGGACCCCAAATCTTCTTGTTTTGTTCCCCAAGCCACTTAGTTATCACTTTTACCTTATGGCACGGAGCTCCATGATGCTGGAAAAGGCATTGCTCATCACCAAACTGTTCTTGGATGGTTGGGATAAGTTGACCTTGGAGGATGTTTTTGTACCATTCTTTATTCATGACTGTGTTCTTACAGTAGGTAAAATTGTGAGTGAGCCCACTCCCCTGGCTGAGAACTGATGGTGACGTTCACCTTCATACATTTCAAGAAGGTCAGCAAAGAAGCCACTTCTCTCTAGGAAAAACATCAGAGACAGATGTTTGATGTTCTGCAAAATGTACAGGGATTGGACTGCTGATGACTGGGGTAAAGTCTCTGATAAAGCCCCTTTCCAATTGTTTGGGGGATCCGGATAAAAACTTGTCCAGAGTAGGAAAGGTAAGCGCTACCATCGGTCCTGTGTCATGCCAACAGTGAGGCATCCTGAGCAACTTCTACCCAACCATCCATGGACAGTTTGGTGATAACCAAAACTGATGCCTTGATGCCTTTTCCACCATAATGGAGCACCTTGCCATAAGGCAAAAGTGATAACCATGTGGCTTAGGGAACAAAATATGGCCATGGCCTAAAAAGAAACATATTAAATAAAGCAAAGCTGATCACTTTAATTAGGTATAATTTTATTTTGGTGGCAGGGGTAGAATGGCGGGCGAGACTGAATTGCCTCCGCCGCCCGGCGGCAACGACGTCATGCTTCCGCAGCCAATCAGCCAGCGAGAGCGACACAGTGCTGCTTCTGCTGCCTGGCCTACACCAAAGATCCAGTGCTGCCTCAGCCGCCCAGTCTACAAACCGATCCAGTGCTGCCTCCACCACTCGGCATCGACGTCGTGTGTCTACCACCACACGACCCTGAGGACGAGCCATTGCCGCGCCAGCTTTGAAGGCAGTCTGCTGCTGCCTCCGCCGCCTGGCTTCGATACTGGGATTAGTTTGCCATGTAGTAGGCTAAACTCCAACACACTTTGTGTAAACACACACAGTTCAAAAGAACTATCCAAGAAGAAATATCCAAAGTGTGTTGGAGTTTAGCCTACTACATGGCAAACTAATCCCAGTGTTAAGAAGCATGCTTTGCTTTATTTCTTTATTAAGTTAGTTAATCGTTAGCTTATGGTTGAGTGCTGCACCACCCCTGTACGTTTGTTTTCTTATGTTAAGGGAGTTAGTTAGAGAATTGGTATTTACACAATCACACAACCAAGCCATACACAATATCATGAAACAATTCACAACTGAAAGTCACTAAAATCATACATGCACAGTTGAGCTCATTGAAGCACATGGTACGCTGGCAAGGCGTGCACCACACACACATACTTTCAGCACACCACTGATTGGCATAGCGGCATGATGTTAACGATGATTGACAGCCCAGTCAGCCAATAACCTCGGACCTAAGTGTGGGGAATGAAAACAAAAGGCCAAAGAGCAAGAGGGGAGAAGAAATAATGAAGACACAACACACAAACATACATGGAACATAACACCTATAAAAAGAGATTGTAATTCTCGCAAAAGAAAAGATAAAGACTTCCATATGAATTTACACGATTCTATTGATGCATCTCATTAAACATGATGATTGGACGACTAATCGGAAGATCCCAGGATCAAACCTCAGCACCACCAAGTTGCCATTCTTGGACCGTTGAACAAGACCCTTAACTCTTAATTGCTCAGATGTATAATAAAATAAAAATGTGGCTCTGGATAAGGGTGTCTGCCAAATCCCATAAAAGTAAATGGAGTGATGGAGCTTGAAGTGAAGGTGTATATGAGGAGAATTAGGTATCTACACCACTGCTTCCCATCCCTGATCCCGCTGGACCACCTATGCTTTGATTCTGGAGTTTCTTCTTTATTTCTGGCCTTTTCTGAACCGACACGGGTGTGATCGAGCAGGGAAAACAGTGCCGTGTGCAGGAACTGCTCGTTTAAACAAAGACATCTAAGTGTTTATAAAACTCTTAGCTTGAGTGCAATATTTTAAAGAAATTCCTGGTCATGAAAGTCCATTAAGCCTTTTTAACTCGGAGAAGCAACAAGTCTACAATGACCTCCAGTGGAGCTCTAGAGAAATGACTGTACTCTCCCCCCATCCCCCACCCCCACCCCAGGAGACCCCACTGTGGAGAACAATGCCCTGGGTTATGGTTTTGTTCAGTCTGGGTTTGATGTTTAAACTCAGCACACGGTGGTGTTTATTTGGGACAGATGCTCATAAATAAAATGAAATGTTTCTGTCAGGATCTGTGGGAATTATAATACATACCAGATGTGAGTCTGTGAAATGCACCTCTAGTCATGTGTTCTTCAGCATTCATATGGTTTTCAGGGTGAATAAAAAAAAAACAGAGCCTCATACCTCCTGAGATGAACGTTCCATCAAAAGCAGTGATTTGGGAGGGGAAGAGAAGTAATGTCCACTGGAAAAGAGCATGCATAGTATGAAATGTACTATAAAAGCCATGTTTATGAAGTTACACCAAATGCATACACACATTTCTGGTAACGTTCAGTTCTTACAACATAATACAAAACATAATTAATCTGCGGGTCTCAACCCAAAGGGTTATTAAACACCCTCCAGTAACAGGCAAACATCCTGTACTTCGTAGGCTTCTTCTTTGAGCTGAAACAAACACTGAAATGGACTGAAATTACAGTATGTCTGTATTTAGACCTCTAACCTCTGTGGAGGCGGCGCTTGTCTAAAAAAGGACTGTTTTTTTATTTTTTTCATTAAACAATGAATACATTATAGGAAATGAGTGCTTAGTCAGATTAGCCTACAAACCATGGATGTTGTCTTTCCAGGAAAGTGCATCACAAACTCTAACATAAGTTAACAAATCCAAACCGAAAAAATAATGACATGTTTGAACATCTGTCTATATCTTGATTTCATAACCTTGATTTCAACCTCTTGGCTTGATTTTAGTTTAGACGATTAACTGGTATAAAAGTAATAACGGTGTACTGGATCAAGTGCTATCCTACTGTATAACCAGTGAATCAGTGATTACAACTAGGACTTTATTTCAGGTGTTTCAATCAGGCCCCTTCACAGGTCCACAGTGATCTTAATGCTTCAGGATACCAAAACATCTTGGACAATGCTTCCAACTTTGTGGTAACAGTTTGTTGAAGGCCCTTTTCTATTCCAACATGACAGAGCCCCAGTGCACACAGCAAGGACGATAAAGACATGGTTTGATGAGTTTATTGTGGAAGAACTTGACCGGCCCGAACATAGACCCCTGACCTCAACCCCATTGAGCACCTTTGGGATGAACTGGAACGGAGATTCCGAGCCAGGCCTTCACGTCCAACATCAGTGCCTGACCTCGTAAACGCTCTACAGAATGAATGGATTTCCACAGAATCTCTCCAATATCAAGAAGAGTGCAAGATGTTATAGCTGGAAAAGGGGGAGCGACTCTGTATTGAAGTGTTCTTCGTCCGTATAGTGTATAATCATTAAATGAGTTAACAATTCTATCAATACAGATAATGACTTGGCCAAAAATTATTGCTTTTAGTGTCTAGGAACTTTATGGTTTTCTATGAACTCTTGTTTGTTGGTCATAGATAAAACCGCACAAATCGGGGGGGGGGGGATTGGTACTCTGTTAACATTAAGATATTACAATTAAGCACTATCAGGCCCATGATAACAATAATAATATTTTTTCATGTACCAACAAGTGTCATATTTAATTCAAGTTTAATATTATATACGCTTCATACAGTACAATTCTCTTTGCATAAACATTTACCTGTTTAACACTTTATCATTTTATTGAACTGAACAACGAGATTTTGCAGCTCAAATATAAACAGATTTTTTTGTTAGCATTACACTTAATTAACGTGATTTAATTTATTTAACTGATCAGGATTGGACACGATGCAGTTTTTTGCTAATAATGACGCAGTGAGCATAGATCACAACAGCTACGCTACGCTACGGCTGTGAAACAGTTGTGTACAGTAGATACATGATTAAAAATATAGAATCATGTGATGCTCCTAAAATGTAACTTAGTTTAAAATATTTAACCAAAATGTTACATGTACATATTAAGGAAGATAGAAAGATAGAAAAACAGAAAGAAAGAAAGAAAGAAAGAAAGAAAGAAAGAAAGAAAGAAAGAATCACACAACCGCTGTAATTATGCCACTGACCACAAGGGGCGCATGGAGCCCTGGTTAAGAAACAGTGGTGTAGATATAATTGGAAATCTCAGCAACTTCCATCCAGGTGTGATGTTCAAAAAGTTGTTTTTAATATTCAGAAGGCAAGAATATTTCTCCATGTAGATAATCAGATATGTATTTAACTTAAATGGTTGACACAGGACTCCGTAGGTGAGTAAATGACTCTCAATTCACAGCCCCTAGTCAGATAATAAGTGTTATTTAATTACAGAGAAGAAAATGATTTTAATTTATAACAGATTCTGAAATACTCAAGATTGGACAGAGTTTATTTCCTTGTCAGGTTGGCCTTGGAACTGGAACATATTAAGGAATTCTGTTTACACAGCATGCATACACACACACACACACACACACACACATACAAACATGTAATTTAGAGTCTACACAGACATGTGGGAATTAAATAAACACCAACAGTTTTATGCTACAACTAGCGTAAGTACGTGTTGTTGGAGGTTAAAGAGTAATCTGCTGATCGTTAATGTAATCAATGAGATTATTATTATTATTATTATTATTATTATTATTATTAGAGGTTGAAGTCCACGTACATGTCTGTGTGTCTTTCTGTACAGCAGAACTCTCTGTCTAACTTATTAATAGACAGAAATGACCTTACACTGGATTATTAAGTTACTAACTAAGTATCTTCCATCAAACACTGTTGTAAAGGTTTTTTTTTTTTTGTTTGTTTTTTTGATGTGGGGGTTTTAACCCCTAGTATTGAAGAAACAGATACGTCTTTTAAGTCATCATTTGAAGATTACCAGAGAGTCAACTGTGCAGACATCTGGAGGAAGTTCATATGACCACCTATTTGCCAGAACAGAAAACAGTCTAGGTTTAGGTCTTCCTCGATCTCTAAGAGATGATGGGACCAGCTGAGGAGTGCTGGAGGATCAGAGGGAACATGGTGGGGTTTGGGGTGTGATTAGAGACGAGAGGTACTGTAGGTGGGTGCTGGGACGTTTTAAGCTTGGAAGACGAGCATCTGCGTTGAATTTGATGTGGCGAGCTACAGGAAGCTAGAGAGCAGAGAGGGGACAGGGTTGAAAACGAGACGTGCAGCTTCATTCCGGATCAGTTAAAGAGGACAAATGGTGGACAGAAGCAGACCAGCCAAGAGTGAGGTGCAGTAGACCAGTCTTGAAATAACAATGGACTGAACAAGCACCTGAGTGGCCTGTGCAGAAGGAACTAGGCGGAGTGAGTAAGCTTAGCAATGCGTGGGGACATGACAGTTGATTGTCCAGAGTGACTGAAGGAGTGATCCAGTTGTTGCTCAGGGAGATCACGAGGTCTTGACAGAGGGATGAATCACCAGTACGCTGTTATAAAACTTTCGCTTTATAAACTGTTCATAACTTCCCTTCTACTCAACATTTAGATTTTTTGTTATGTTGCAGATTTAGTACCCAAAGTATTTAATAAAATACAGACAAACAGAAATGTTTCTGAGACTGGTTCCTGGTCCTCCAGTGGGTGAAACGTAAAGATATCATTGAAAGAGTGAGTTCGAACTGATGTGTGCACTGAAATTTACAAGTAAAATTGAGCTATTATTACCAAATTCATCATTTTTTGATGTTCGTCTTAGTGGTTTTAAGATCAACAACTGGCCTAGGCATAGACTGAGAGACGAGCTGTTCCTAACAGATCACTGAGCAACACAAAGACGTCTTTCAGGAGGCAAAAGGTCAATCAGGTCGCGACTCTGTTCTCTGGATCTCTAGGACAATCCACCCTCGGGCTGACCAACGCTTGGACCTCTTCTGATTGAAATGAAACATTTCATTGAAATTGTCATTTAAAGCCAGCTCTATTCCAATCTGAGGAAATGAAACTAAAAGCAGTCACCATAATGCCGACAATTGTGTTTTAGACACTGAGCGACAGACAGTTAATGAAAAGGCAACATCAGTCCTCCTCCGTGTTTCCCCATACAGTAGATGAAGAAACCCTCGGGGTTAGAATTTATGCTTGCAATAACCGCCCACATAAACAGCGCTCGCTGTCTGATCCGAGCAGCTCAGGCAGATCAGGATCTATAGACATTGTTGTTAATGTCGCCATGACCCTCGTCTTGCTCTGTTCGGATCATGAGGGTGAATAAAGAGAAGCCTAGATCAATTTCACCTACGTGTGAATGTTTGTGTGTGTGTGTGTGTGTGTGTGTGTGTGTGTAGTATATTACATGAACCATTCCACACTTTCATAGACTTATTTACTGTATTTTCAATAATTCTAAGTTTCTAATTGTATTATATCTTTTATCTCTCTCACATGTAGCAAACATTTATAATCTAACATCAATCGTACTGGCAGTATGTTTAAACAGCATAAATGATAAGAACAGTGAGGTGTGGATCTTATATGTTCATGTGTGTGTGTGTGTGTGTGTGTGTGTATGCATATAGTATGCATGCTTCTGTAAATGAGTCCTTGCAGATGTGCTAAGCATTGCAAGTTTTTGGGCGTCTCCACCCAGCTGCAGTCAACTGAGATGAATCGTGAGTTAAGTCATATTTTTCCGAACAGAGCAAGACGAGGGTCGTTGCGACATTAACAACAATGTCTATAGATCCTGATCTGCCTGAGCTGCTCGGATCAGACAGCGAGCGCTGTTTACGTGGGCGGTCATAACAATATGACCATCCATCTACAGTAGGAGGCCAATGGTAACCATTGTATTTATTCCCATTTGTATAATCATAGTAGAACCTCTGGTCAACACTCACACACTACGGGCAATTTGGAAACACCAATTACTGTAAGTCTTATTTGTATGTTTATGGACTGTGGAAGGAAACTGGAAAACCTTGGGGAAACCCACCAAGCACTGGGAGAACATGCAAACTTCATGCAAACATACTTGATGTGGAAATCGAACCCAGGACCAGGAGGTGCAAGGTGATAGTGCTAACCGCTATGCCAGTGTGCTGCCTACTTGCCTACGTAATATTGAGTAGGTTCCTGCTTTTGCCACCATAACACTGATGCACTGTAAGTTCTGGCACATTTCTAATGGAACCAGACTATTAACATTTTCCTCAATCTAATCTACACTAGGCAGCAAGTAAACCTTCTTTCCTAAAATGTAAGTGTTGGAAGCAAAAAAAATAAATAAATGGGCAAGCGTAAGGATTTAAGTGACTTTGACATTGGTCAGATTGTGATGTCTATCGACCTTGGACTCCAAAATGACTCCAAACTGCAGCTCTTGTGGGATGTTCCTGGTCTGCAGTGGTCCAGACATACCAAAATAAAAACATACCAAAGAAGGAAAACCGGTGAACTGGTGACAAGGTCATGGATGGCCGACGCGCACTGATGGACATGGGGAGTGAAGCCTGGCCCGTGTAGTCCCATCCAGTAGAAGCTCTGATGAAAAGGTTAATGCTGGTTGTAATAAAAAGGGTCAGAACACACAGTGGCAAAAGAGGGACCGACTCAATGTTACAGTAGGTGGGTGGTCATCATGTTATGACTGATTAGTGTATATTATTGAAATCATTAGCCATGTCATGTTATAATCACAAATAAAAGTTGATAACCTCAGGAACTCTCCATCACCCTAAACCGAGAGTCAAACCAAACACCTCCTGGCTTAAAGAGTTCAGATTCCATACCAGAGCCCTTGTGAAATAAAATTAATGACTCTGCTTAATACTTTCTCATGAAACTGGCTTTGGCAATTTAATTACACAGAAAACATCTGCTGTCTTTTAACTCATAATCCAGAAGTCATTTATAATCTGTGGAAAGTGAATTACTGGGAATAACTCTAAAAGGTGACTAACATCGAGATCAGAATCATGGATCACACTGTGTAACGGTTAAATAACTCACCTCTGGAACTTCAGTGGAATTCAATCTACTGTTATCAAAGAAAAACCCACACATCGTCTTCTACTTTTACAGGACGGACAGGTTTTCGTCATCGCTGCAGGAAACAAAAGATCTTTATCTCCATCAGAAAGTCGACATTTCTCATATCCTCCATCGAAAACTTTCAATCCTGGTGCCAGTTCTGTGTAGAGCATGAAGATGAACTGATGGAGTACCCTAATGACCGGTTCCTCGAGTAGGTACTGTACCATCCACTGCATTCCTGCCAGGAGCTGATGAATCCTGGACCTTGATTCTTCAGAAGGTGTTGATTAATTTTAAGCCTAACAGCGTCTCTGACAGTAGAGCAGGTTTAGATACATTAACGCTCTGATACATTAATGTTTCTACAAGGCTTTATGCATTCAGAGGGACGATGGATGCTGACCATAAACCGGTTTTAAAAAACTTAATTATCGATATGTTCATGTTTCCGGAGACGGTGACCTCGAGCTCAGTACGATGATGAGACTCCAAGCCATTAAAACAAGGAACTCCTGGGAGGCCGGTGCTTCAGACAAGAATCAGACCGGCAGTACAGTCGTGGCTCCGGCGGACTGAGAGAACTTTCTACCTTGATGGTGTCCGAGCTCTATAGTACTGTAAGTATAGTCTGAAAAGTCTGAATCTTTTTTTAAAATAAAAGTAATAATCATCATGATTTTAATTTAATAATTGTTGTGTTATAACAGGCCCTTGGGTTGTTCAGATTCCCGGTATCAGAAGTATCTCATTAAAACTGTTGATTATTTTACTCTATCATCAGCATTCCTTAATAATTAATACAAGCCCTTAAATTAGCACAAACCCAACAGCAACTATCAGATTGTTTCAGAAAGATCTCACTGAATTCTGAGTACACTTTTAGAGAAAGGGGTTCCCGTCACTGTTTAAAGGGCGAACTTACAAAAGTCTTTCAATAAACACTAAGAAGTGTTTACATTTGATTTATAAAGTTCTCCCACATGGACAAGCTGTTCTCCCAGATTTACAGAAATGCTCTTCTTCAGAGTTTCCATTCATCGTCACCAGTTCTAGAGTACTACTGTGTCCTATTCTATAACACACTATGGACCTTTTTAAATAATTTTTTTAATCACACACATTTCTGTTCCCTAAAGCATCAGGCATGACTCATTAAAACGCTAAAGAGCAGATGAGTGATAAAGCAGGGGAAGTGTCTAATGTCAGGAAAATGTCTTCTCCAGCACTGCTACTTGACTCATCCTGATGACACGCGTCTGATTCAGAACTTTTCTAATACCAAACATTACTGGGAAAATCCTGCGGGTCTTGGCAGATCTTTCAGGACTTTGTCTGGCTAAATATTTTCACAGGCATTCCTGATATCGCTAAAATGAGATGATATATGGCCTGGTCAAAAAGAAAAAAAGCGCCATTTCAGAAGGGTCAAATTATTGGGCTGCATCAAGCAAAGAAAACAACTAAGGTGGTTGGAGGGGACTGGAACTGGGTTATGAACCCTTCAACACATTAACAACACCTGAAAGGACAGTGCTGAACCTTCAATTTGGTTGAAGACATGTTTTTTTGGGGGGGAAAAATCATTTAAACGCTCTGTGAAGTTGCATCAACAGTAACAACCAAAGCTAGGGATTTTTCACACCCACCTACACACACACACACACACACACACACACACACACACACACACACACACACACACACACACACACACAGTGTGATGAGACTAAACAGCTGTGTGTCAATAAGAAAACCACTTGTTAGTGAGACTCATCACCAAAAAGGCTCCAGTTTCTTAGGGAGCATAAAGACTGGACTTTGGAGTGATGGAAAATTAGGTCATGTGACCTGATGAGTCCAGACTGACCCTATTCCAGAGTGATGGGCGTGTCAGGGTAAGAAGGGAAGGACATGAAGCGATGCTCCATCATGTATAGTGTCCACTGTACAAGTCCTCTGGAGACAGTGTTATGATCTGGAGTTGATCAGGTCGAGACTCAGCAACGTTATGGGGCAATAAAATGAAGTCAGCTGACGACCTGAATGTACTGAATCACCAGAGTATCATATTTTTTTAGGGCCTGGCAATGTATTAACTACTGTACCTGTCTAAAGTAAACCAGATTTTTTTTTTTATACATTCATAGATTTTAATTGTTACTGAACACAAAACATTCTCCATTTACCAAAACAGTTAATATTTCTGTTTAACTGATGTGTTCAAAATAAAGTCACATCTGATTGTAGAGTCATTCCACATGGTTTGGAAAAATCCTCAACACAACAACTCGACTCAAGGCAACAAACAGACTCAGGGCCGGCTGTAATGAAAAGATTAATACTGTTTTTTTTATTTTTTTTATTTTCTCCCCAATTTAGTCGTGGCCAATTCCTCCCCGTCACTAGGGGGCGCTCCCACATTAAGGCTACCACTACCACTCAGTCGGGAGGGCCGAAGACTATCACATGTTTCCTCCGAACTGCGTGACATCAGCCGACCGCATCTTTTCGAACTGCTCCGTTGAGGGCGGAGTAACACACTCGGAGGACAGCGCTAGCCGCTCCTTCCGCGTGCGCGAGCTCACAGACGCCTCTGATTGGCTGTAGAGCTGTGATTAATGTGGGAGTACTAAGTACCTCTCATCCCTCCCCCATGACAGAGCTCGGCCAATCAGCTCTCTCTCTCTCTCGGCTGTGAGAGGAAAACAACATCACCCGGGGTTCGAACCAGCGATCTCCGGATGATAGGGCGAGCGTTTTACCATTGCGCCACTCAGAGGCCACAAAAGATTAATACTGTTTTGTCGAGGATAGTTAAACTTTCACACACTTCGTGGTACTATTCAACATTATTCAATATTATACAGTAACTTCCGTAATTCAATATTATGACTTCAGTTACATTTTATGTTTCATACAACATATTAACTTCTGTTTTATGCACTTTGTTGTTTGACATTTGAAGTTCCAAAAGATTTAAACTCTTAAAAACTGAAAATATTGGCTGTTTTTTAAACAAGACATTAAAGAACAAACACACGACAACACAGAAACTTTTTTCCTTTATTATTATTTATTGTTAATGTCAGTTTCTGTTTAACACTTTACACATTTGTCCAGACATCAGTATGTCAAAGATACAAGCTTATACAGAATATAACTGCTAAAAGCAGACTGTAAAGAAATGCTCTAATGCTCAAAGACGTCTTCAAAAATTCAATAAAACTTTACTAATCAACATTAATAAAGTAAACAAAGCCAACATCTGGTTTGTCAATCTTTTGGTTTTTAGACATGAATCAGTAGTGTCATGTAAAACTATACAGAAGTTAGTTGTGAATTTGTTTACATTTTTTTAAGAGATGCAGGTGAAGAGTGTTCGTAGCTGCTGTAATATAAAATGTTTAAAATGAGTGATGTGCTGCTCTTTCATTAAAAAACAACATTGTAGTTTTTGGCAAATCGCTTTGGAATATCATTCGCTACCAGTCCCAAGTTTGGACACAACTTCTAACCCCATACTAGAGTGCTGGGGTACCACAGGGGACCGTACTCTCTCTTTTCCTATTCACATTATACACTTAGGACTTATAAACTTTTCAGAGGTTCTCAAATGACGCTGCAGTTGTGGGGTGTGTGACCCAAAGAGCCGGCTGAGCCTTGAGCAGAGAGAGAAAATGGATCTTTAACCTCTCTAATGAGACTTGCATTTGCTTTACACGCGCGCTGTACACACACACATACAGACACAAAATAAAATATGTTTCACACACACACACACGTGGTCACAGTGTTATAGTAAACAGTACACTCGTGCACTGATGTTGATTATAACAGTGAGAGACGAGCACGAACACCCGTTGGCTCAGTTGTGATTACGTGACGCTCGGCGTCAAAACAAGAAGTGTATGCGTGACACATGCTCCTCGGTACTCGTAAACCAAGACTTGTTTGTTTTCCAAGTAAAGATTTATTAAAAATCTTTGCTCATGTTGCGGAACACTCGTAAACCCCGTTACTTGCAATCAGAGGTTTCACTGTAGTTTCGTCAATTGTTGTGAGAGGAACCACCTCACCCTGAACGTGACCAAGACGAAGGAGATGGTGATGGATCTCAGGAGGACCAAGTCTACACCAAGCAAAGTCTACCTTCTGGATGAGGAGGTGGAGGTGGTTTAGAGCTACAGATACCTTGGAGTTCACATCGACAACAGATTGGACTGGAAATGCAACACAGACTCTGTCTACAAGAAAAGGACAGAGCAGACGCTTTCCTGACATCTTGAGGAAACTCAGGTGCAGTCTTTTACCAGTCTGTGGTGGCAAGGGCAATATTATTTGCTTCAGAACCAAACGGTTAACCATCATGGAGAACACTGCTATCTATCCATGGTCGTTCCTTCTTTCTACACTGTAAAACAATACTGAAGGCATTTATCCAAAATACACAATAATCCCCTTACCCTAACCCTAACCCTAACCCTATCTGCTACTTCTGCTCTGTCCTTCATAACGAATCTGAGGTGCTGGTTGTTAATTGGTGATTTCTGAGGCTGGTGACCCTAAATGAAGAAGTAAGCTTTGGTCCTGTGAAGGTCTTCATGAGAGACAGTTTCATCATGGAGCTTGATGGGTTTTACAAACACACTCGACACAATACTGTTCTTTATGTCTTAAAATAATACCTGACTGTTGCTGTTGCTAATGATGTTACTTAATTACCTAATGCCAGATGTGTGTGTTATTCCATAGTTTTGGGGGGAAAAAATCCAGTACTGTTCTAGAATGTGAAAAATATTTCCTTAAAGTTGCATCCAAACTGTTGATTGGTACTGTGTACTACAGACAGGCAAATCATCCATGTCTGAGTGGTTATGGTGGACTTCTTTATAAATTATATCACATTTACTGACATGCAAATATTTTTATGGTTTTACATTTTTTTTCTTTTTTTTTTCTTTTTTTTCAAAGCTTCTAATTATCTAAAACTTCTCTCAGTATTGCAGAAGACATGAAACAAACATTAAAGACAAGAATTCATTCATCTTCTATACCGCTTTATCCTGTATTTAGGGTCCCGGGGACCTGGAGCCTATCCCAGGAGACTCCGGGCATGAGGCAGGGTACACCCTGGACAGTGTGCCAGTCCATCACAGAGCACACACACACACACTCATTCACACACTATGGTCAATTTTAGGAACGCCAATTAGCCTAACCTGCATATCTTTGGACTGTGGGAGGAAACCGGAGTACCCGGAGGAAACCCACCAAGCACGGGGAGAACATGCAAACTCCATGCACACAGAGACGGGAATCGAGCCTGGCCGGGAATCGAACCCGTAAGACAAGAATTGCATTTTTAAAAAATGATTGGCTAATACTTTTGCACAATGTTATATGTAATAAAATAACATCTCCAAAATAAAACTATGAACTAAAACCTTTACAGAGTTTTTTTTTTTCAACTCTTTATTGATCAGATTGCTGGTGTGATCGCATGACTGCTTTAGGAAGTTACTGACCTGTACGCCAATTATTCTACAACACAAACGCCTGAGATTATAACACCTGGGATTATTTCACATTGGGATAATCACAATGGATAATAATCACAATGGATGATCACATTAAATTTGGTAGTCAAAAACGTTTTGAACTGAACTCAGATTTTTACAATATATTATATAAAAACTGATTTGTTTATGATTACTAATAATCTTCATTCATTCATTCATTTTCTATACCGCTTAATCCTGTGTTCAGGGTCACGGGGGACCTGGAGCCTATCCCAGGAGACTTCGGGCACTAGGCGGGGTACACCCACATACACACACTCACACACCCAATCACACACTACGGGCAATTTAGGAACGCCAATTAGCCTAACCTGCATGTCTTTGGACTGTGGGAGGAAACCGGAGTACCCGGAGGAAACCCACCAAGCACGGGGAGAACATGCAAACTCCATGCACACAGAGACGGGAATCGAGCCTGGCCGGGAATCGAACCCAGACCCTGGAGGTGCAAGGCGACAGTGCTTACTAATAATCTTAATGATTAATATATATATATTTATTTGATTATAATTTTTTTTATATGAAGCTTTTTAATGCTAAACTGGTATGAATGAACAGGCGAGTAGGTGGCGATCAGCGGATCAGCGGAATAGATAAAACACCAACAAGTTGTATAACACAGTAAATGTGGATTAACACAGTGCTCAAGACTGCACGTAAAAGCAAATTAAAAAAAACAACGCTAAAAACGCGCTCTTGATTTTTTCTCGAAACACTGAACTCAGGAGCAGCACGATATCGATTCTGAAATTACAAAGCAGGAATTAAACACCTGATCAGCTGCCATCAATCCTAACACACACATAACACACACTAAAGACACACTGGACAACACTGTGATGTAAGCAGTTTAAAACACACACACGTTAACATTTTCAAAAGTATCTCTACAGTTAAAACACTACATTTCCAGGCATTTCCCAAAATGTTCTTGTTTTTTTTAAGGAACGCCAAATTCAAAAAGAAACAAGCAATATATATATACTTTCAAAAAATGTTTGGATGAACCATAGAAAATATGAAAGGATAACTTCTTGATTTCTGAGGCTGGGAACTCTCTCTAAATGAACTTCCTTTCTGTAGTAGACAGTCTAGACTTTGGTCATTCCATTGGAGGACGCTCCTCAGGTGAGTCATGTTTATCACAGTCATGGTTCCATGAGGAGCATACAATATACATAAAGTTCTCACAGTCTTAAGGGTATGATGGAATCTTGGTTCTCTTGGTGCCCAGAGTTCCGAGTTCCGTACTTGTGCTTATAATGAAGCGATTTAATTCCCAATGAACACATCATGGTTTTCCCACAGCCATGGACCAAAAACTGAAACAAACTCCTGGACAAGATCTTAGTACAATATCGTCTCCAGCTCGTTCCGAACCAAAAATCCATTCACTTGTTTATTGTCGTCCCGAATATGAGGTCCCAGTGTATGAAATATGGTGCGTAGTTCCCGTTCACCTTCTGATGATGGGCATGGTGGAAAGGAGCCCCGCCGAGGCAGGGAAACATCCTGTGCAGAGACCAGGGGAAGTCGTAACCGCAGTGATCCTCCACCGCCAGCCAGATGTTGAGCAGATGGAAGAGGATTTCGCTGACCGGGTGACAGCCCACCACATCGGTGCTCCACACGGCCAGAACCTGCTGAGACACGAGCTCCACTGCGCTGGAGTCCAGAGCCGTGAGCGCAAAGGGGTGTATGTTCAGGTGATGAGACTGGTGGAAGATCCTGAAGAGCCAGGGGATTCTGAAGAACAGTAAACAAAATTATACCAAGGTTTTCTGTACACTGGTCAGAACTCGCTCGTTCAAGGATGTATTTACGTTTCATACTGTACATTGGAGGACCTGAAACCAGTCTCCGATTACCGAACAGGGAGTGGATTTGACTGACCTCTAAAGAAGTACAACAATTTCTACAAACTCTTTACGCGCCAACGACGCGTACTAATGTTAGTATAAAATAAATAAAATGAAGCATCGGTAAAGTGCAGTGCAAAACTGATGTAGGAGACTACTGTAATTCATGGTAACACGTACTGTACTTAACACTGCTTATTAACAGGATTAACCTCCATTGTGTAACAGCTGAACTGTGCTTCACTTCTCCTAGAGACTTCTCTCACAAGCCTGTACTCGTCCTCGATCTCATATCTGATGAATAAAAAGTTTTCAGGGAGTGTAATTATACACCTTGGCAATTTGAGTCTCCTGAACATTACATAACTAGTACGAAAAGAAAAGCTTAAACTCTACATATTTAGTCTTAATGATCATTTAGAGGACACAGTTGAAAACGGCAAATTGGGGTAGTGTGTGTATTTATTAAGGTTAAAATGAGGGTGAAGTATGATTATATTACTATGTAATACAGTCTAGAGAAATAAGTATATTTTTCCAATGACTAAAGCCATGACACAGAAGTAATGAAGTAATCGTTTAAATTTGAGCAGTTTTAATTATAAAGCACTAGCTGATGTATCTGTTGCTAACGGTTAAAGAGTTTGAAATAGTTAAGAGGTTAAAGGTAAAAATAATCTTCTGATCCTTAATGTAATCAGTGATAATAATAATAATAATAATAATAATATTATTATTAGAGGTTGAAGTCCACGTCCGTGTCTGTGTGTTTCTGTACAGCAGAACTCTCGGTCTAACTTATTAATAGACAGAAATGACATTCTGTAAGGTTGAGTATCTGACGCCTTGTTTACACTAAGTTGTCCTTCTTTGGTGCTCAGACAAATACACTCCCTGTTCGGTAATCGGAGAGAGAATCACAGATGAGAAATGGAAAAAGTCGATCAGATAAAGATGAAGTTTTGTCTTAAAACGACTCCAGCGTGTTAAAATTCACTTATACCACTTCAGCGCTGTTATTTCAGACAAAGTGAAAATATCAACTAATCCCAGTCAAAATATTCACTTTATCTTTTCTAATTAATATCTATTGGTGCAGGTGTTTGTTTACATTGAGACAGTAGCGCATTAGTAGATTATTTTAATGTAGATTATTAAATCCAACACATCACTTTTACTCAACACTGTGATTTCATTTATTGTGCAGGTTAAACTTCAGTCAGATATCCAAGTACTGCCAAAGATTCAGTACATTCTGTCCAGACAGTTTTGATGCTGCGACAAAAATCTGTCTGGACAGACATACAGACATACAGACATACAGACATACAGAAATGTTTCTCAGACTGGTTTCTGGTCCTCCAATGTATGAAACATAACAATATCATTAAAAGAGTGAGTTCTGACCCAACGTACAGGACAAACCTTTATTTTATTTATATAGAACATGTGAGGGATTGAGTTCACTAATATAATGCAGTAAACATGTACATTATGTAACTTCATTACTTTGCACTCACTGCACTCTCCATGGCAAATTGCTCAACGTATATAATCTTCTCACACCGTGATATCATAACCATAATCATACAATATCTTCCATCGTTGCATCCATCTATAATAATTATTATAGATATATCGTATATAACTCCTACTCTGTGTACTGTTTACATAACTGAATTATTCTGCACTGCGACTGCGGTTTGATGCTAACTGTATTTCGTTGCTTCGGACCAGGACATGTGCAGTGACAGCTGAATCGAATCGAATCGAAAATACAGTATATAAAAATGTGGGCTATTTTTAATCTTTCCTTTAATTCATTGGTCAAGGCACGGCATACAGCACAGACATTTAAGAAATGTAATTAATTCCAAATTAAATAAATAATACTAATTAATTACTAATTCTTAGTAAGTTTAATTTGAGCAGCTGTAACTATAAAGCATGCATTCAAGAGTGTGCACTGTATAAACATAAACTATTAGTGTGGAGCATGCATTTACCGTTATATCTGGTTATGTATAATAATAATAATAATAATAATAATAATAGTGTGTGCAGGGCCGGGTGTCGCTCTCACCTGTGCACGGTGTAATGCACCACGAAGAAGAAGGTGTCGAACACGAGCAGGCACGACAGACACTCCGTGCACGCGATGAGGAGCGACGGCGCGGCGGCAACGGCGGAGCGCGTGCGCGTGTACCCGAGGCACGCGCTCAGCGGCAGCACGCACAGCGCGTACCTCCAGGAGATGCGCGCGAGGCAGCGGGACCAGGCGCGCAGGCTCACCGGCCTCGCGTGCACGCGGTAGCGGCGGATCCGCGGCACGCGCGGCGCGAGCGCGTCGAGCGCGAGGAACAGCGTCGAGAGCAGGACGTGCGCCGAGAACGCGGCGCACGCGCCCCACAGCGGCGCCGCGCGCGCCACGGAGCTCTCGCGGATAGCGTCCCAGACCGGCTGCAGGAGCGCGGCGCCGCACGCGCGCGCCGACACCGCTGCGCCGAGCATGCTGCTGCTTTTCACTTTGATCTATAACGGAGAAGACGGTGAGCGCGGCGGTGTGCGGCTCTCATCACCTCCGGTCCCGTCCTGAGCTCTTTCTGTCTGTGTGTGTGTGTGTGTGTGTGTGTTTCCGGTCTTATTCCCCAGGTCTATAGCGGACCGTCTGACTACTCGAGCACGAAAAAGTTCCTGGAAGATGACGTCATCCTTGCACATTCATACTGTGTATCGCTGACATATCAAAGCGTGTTACACAAAAAGTTAACTTTACTTAGGGTTAGGGTTAGTCTTTACTTAGAGAATAAGATTTATTTATATATATATATATATATATATATATATGGGGCCCCCAAACCTTGTTGAAGCCAAATCTTGACTATTACCATAGCACTATCATGGATAGGGTTGGGTATCGTTTGGGTTTTTTTCGATACCGGTGCCAAATCGGTACTTTGAAAACGGTACCGGTGCCAAAACGGTGCCTGAACTGATACTTTTAAGCCACAAAATTATAGTGGATGACTCAAGAATTAATTTTTATTGAACAAAAAATTTTATGCTTAAAATTGAACAATATATTAAAAGTTTAAAGTATATATACGAATATGTAAGCTTCAAATTTTAGCAATTCTTTTGCAGAAATTTCACCATATTTGCCTTTTCTGTCAAAATACGACACCTTTCCTGACTTATTGCTCTGCACAGGACATGCACAGCCTTCTTTACAATGGTAAATGGGGTCACTGTTGTAGTGCTACTAGTACAGGCTGGAAAGCCATAATTATAAACAGAATCCATGTTACATTAGTTTTTTACAAATCGTTTGACTATTTGTTAGCATGAATGTAAGATTTGCATTTTGTTATTAACATTACATTATCCTACTACTAACCTGCGGAAAGGCTGCTGACGTCATCATAATCAGTGACTCCTTTTTGCTACAGTTGGTGTGACTGGGACTGAGGGTCGTCCACACCGATAGTCCAGCTGTTGTCCACAAGAAAACACGGCGCCTCCCTCTGCTTTTAACTTTATTCCGTCTGCCCTCGAATGTTTCATTAGATTTGACGTGTTTCCGCCTTTCAACTGCTGTGAAACATTCGCTGCACGTCGCGGTGTCGGAATCCTTTCTTGTGAAATACAGCCACACTTTCGACTGTTTAGTTTTAGGCATTTTAACGAGAGTTGTTTAATTTAGCATGCTAAGCTATCAGTAGACCGCCTGCTGACGTCAGAGCGAGTGTAACGTTAGTTACTGCATTCACGCGCATGTCGGATGGTCTCTCATTTCCGGATGATTTGTGCTTTAAATTTTTTTATTTAATCTAATAAACTATTAATCTACAAAAATATATGAATCTAGAGAACAAATATTTCAATCGACAGTTCAGGCATTTAAGTGGCACTGAAATGAGGCACCGAAATTCGCATTCTGTTTCGGTCCGGTACATACCGGTTCTATAGGTACCGGTGCCGTCTTGGTGTTCGGTACACAACCCTAATCATGGACCCCGTGAAAAGTCAAAGTTCTAATCAAATTAAGCAAAATAAATTATGTAACATTTTTTGACACAATAGTTGTTGTTTTTTTTACCACATTTTGATTTTTTGAAAAACATTTAAACGAAATAACAATACTGACAGCTGAGATTGTACTGACAATGAATTTAATAATTCTATCAAAAGTCAGCAATTCAATAAAGAAAATGTTTAAACTCAGAATAACTTTTGTTCCAGATAACCGATCACTAATCGTAAGTGTTTACACACGTATTCGGGTTCAAACCTAACACTCACCAAGTGATCATGCTGGAGTAAGTCCTAAAGCCTGGTGTAAAGAAATATTAATATTTCCTATTTTTAATCTGCAATTTCATATAGCACTGAAAAAAAATTGCAACTGTAAGCAAGGCCATCTCCTGAAACCAAAATTGCAAGCTCTGCTGAAAAAGTTACTGGAAGGTGATGTCATCTTTGAATATTTGTTGCTAATTTGCATATTTAAATGTGTTACACTTTTTTTTACTTAGTTTTTTTTTTTAAATACAATTTTGTGCTGCCTTTTCAATGCAGGAGCCGGAACCGACAGCATTACGCACAGGTGCAGCTACAGATTCCGAGGTCCTCAAAGACCTCAAAGATTGCAGGGCTTCAAGATACAACCTTGATAGACTCCACTCTATTGAGGACATCTACACCACACGCTGCATCCGCAAAGCCACCAGCATTGTGGCTGATCGGACACACCGTTCTCACACACACTTCACACTCCTGCCATCTGGAAAAAGGTACTGAAGCATTCGGGCACACATCCAGACTGTGCAACAGTTTTTTTCCACAAGCTATTCATCTTCTTAACAAAAAGGGACTGGACTGATAAACACACACACAATTAAGAATTTTACATCAAAATGAACAAGGCAGCTTGTTTTGACCCAGAATACCAAAAGTCAGTAGATGAACGAAGAAAATATTTATATGCAGAATAACTTGAATCAGAGTGTCAGGAGATCTAGTGCTTGATGATCAGTTACATTTACAGTTGATTTATGTTTGCATTATGTAATGAACACACATCACAGAAATTTATTTTGATAAACTTGACAGACGCACAGAATAATCTGAGGATACACATGGCTCAGACAGGCATCTTGCCTACACCTGTTTGTTTTAAAGCCAGAGATACAAAAGCATGTCACCAAAGGTACCACTCTCCAAGTTTAGAAGGAAATAAAAGGGGAAATTCTGCTCTCAGCTCATATTGTTCCGTTGGTCTCAAACGCGGATAAGATCAAATATTCAGTAAAAAAAAACAATAGACTTCACCTTGCTGTTCCAATATTTGTCCAATATAACTGTATTTTTTTTTATAGAGAGGTTTATGTCACAAGGTAATGTGAGGACAGGGCAGGGTTCCTCTGAAGGTTACTGTGAAAATTCTTTGAAATAAGGCACGACATCAACCTCAGGCCGTCATTGAGTAAGCACTATTCATACACTCCCTCTGTCACTTATCCTGTATAGGGTCACTATAGGAAATTTGGGAACGCCAATTAGAATAATCTGCATGCCTCTGGACTGTGGGAGGAAACCGGAGAACCTGGAGGAAACCCACCAAGCACGGGGAGAACACGTACACTCCTTACACACAGTCAAGAGGCGGGAATCGAACCCTTAACCATGGCCACAATGTTAAACACTCCGCAACAGAGCCACCTTACTAAGTATTTTAATAATTTAGTTTACAATTATCACTACTTAACTTTTTTAAATCTATGTTATACTTTAGATGGTGAGTTCAAAGATACAGTAGCAGCAGGCAAGTTCTACAGCAGCAGCAGGTTACACAAGCAGTTGTAGGCGGGAAAAGTTATTAACTTTTAAATCTAGTATTTTTTATTTTCTCTTTAAACTTATTAAGTGTCCGGGTTCGATTCCCCGGTCAGGCTCGATTCCCGACTCTGTGTGCATGGAGTTTGCATGTTCTCCCCGTGCTTGGTGGGTTTCCTCCGGGTACTCCGGTTTCCTCCCACAGTCCAAAGATATGCAGGTTAGGCTAATTGGCGTTCCCAAAATTGACCATAGTGTGTGAATGAGTGTGTGTGTGTGTGTGTGTGTGTGTGTGCTCTGCGATGGATTGGCAAGCTGTCCAGGGTGTACCCCGCCTCGTGCCCTGAGTCTCCTGGGATAGGCTCCAGGTCCCCGAGACCCTAAATACAGGATAAAGCGGTATAGAAGATGAATGAATGAAAAACAAATTAACCTGCACTTTCCCTTAACAAAAAGAAGTACAAATAAATCCTGAGAGATAAGTTTCCGTTTATGCGCGCAGGCGCAGTGTGTGTGTAAGAGGAGACTCTTATTTCTCTATTTTCAGCCCCTCTTATCTCCCCCTTCTCATCTTACACAGTAAACCTTTCTCCTCTCTTATTTTGAATTTCACACAAACACACACACATACACAGACATTAACGGAAAGACTGTTTTGTCGGAAAAGTTAGCAAAGAACATCGCTAATGACCCTCACGTGAGCGCAAACTAATGGAATAAATGTTGTAAAGTAAAACAAACAAACAAATTAACCTGCAGTTTACCTTTGAAAAGAATTGTGACAGAGCAGAGTTTCAGAGTGTTTGTGTGTGTGTGAAGCAGAGAGGGGGTGCTTCACACACACACAAACCCACAAACACACTAAAGGCGAGAGAGAAAGTGCGTGAACCTGCACGGTGTCAAATTACATGCGCACACACATAATGACAGGCTGAGGGAGAAAATGGATTTTTAACCTCTAATGAAACTTTCTTTTGCTTTATACGTGCACACACACACGTGTGTTATAAGAAACAGTACTTGCACGCTGTACACACATGCTTTCAAACACAAAATAAAATATGTTTTACACACACATGGTCACAGTTTTATAGTAAACAGTACACACGTGCACGGATGTTGATTATAACAGTAAGAGACGATTACCCACAATTCTGCAGCGCAAGAAAAAAACATTGGCTCAGTTGTGATCACGTGACGTTCTGCTTCAAAACAAGAAGCGCATGCGTGATACATGATTCTCGGCACTCGTAAACCAAGACTTGCTCGTCTTGTGGAACACTCGTAAACCGCGTTCATGTTCGGTCGTGCTCATGCTGAAAAAGTACTGGAAGATGACGTCATCTTTACAAATGCTTTCATCGTTTGCATATCAAAGTGTGTTTCTCAAAAAAGGAAGCTCTTTTTTTCCTACAGAATAAGATTCACTTTTTATACAATCTAGTGCTGCCTTGTCAAAGGATGTTACCGAAGCAGGAACCGAGAGCGTTATGCTCAGTCGCTGCTACAGATTCAGTGGCCCCCCGACCTCGATAAAGCCAAGACTTTACATTTACTGTTGTTATTTCCTGAGCATAGTGAAAACGTCCTTACTTACCCACCTTAATGGTACCCCTGGCGTTATGTGTAAAAGTAAAAAAAGTTCTGATCAAATTAAGAATTTTACAGCAATATGAACTAGGTAGCATGTTTTGATACAGCATGGCTTCTAATAGGTAGCACGTTTTAACGAAAGAATTCTACAAGATGAGAATTTACTTATTTACAGAATTCTATAATTTATATCAAAAGTCAGTAAATAAACAAAGAAAATTTTTTACACTCTAATAACTTGAATTAGCTCTGTGATTGGTTATCTGGAACAATACTGCAAAAGCCAGCAGTGCAAAAAGCTGTGACCTAAGGTCCAAGTTCTACGCTCCAAGTTTATGAGGAAATAAAGGCGGAAATTCTGCTCTCAGCTTAAATTGCTCTGTTGGTCTCAAACTAAAATAAGATAAAATATTTAGTGTGGAACAAAAACAATAGATTTAACCTTGCTGTTCCAATACTTTAGAAGGGAATTGTATTTTTTTTAATAGAGAGGTTTATGTAACAAGGTCAGGTGGGGACGGGGCAGGGTTCCATGTTAAAGTTTGTGTAAAGATTCTTCGGAATAAAACACCAGATCAACTTCAGGCCTTCCACTCACCCTCTATAGCGCTTACTGTGTACAGGGTCGCGGGAGGCTTGGAGCGCATCCAAAGGGACTCGGGGCATTAGGTGGGGTACCACCCTGGAGTGGGGTCACAGGACACACAATCGCGCTCACACTCAACACGTTATGGGCAAATTGGAAATGAAAATTAGAATAATCTTCATGTCTTTGGACGGAGGAAAACGGAGAACCTGGAGAACATGCAAATTCCACACACACAGACCCAAGATGGGAATCGGACCCTCAACCCTGGAGGTGCGAGGACACAGTGCTAACCACTACGCCCACTGTGCCACCTTACAAAGTGTTATAACAATTTAATTTACAATTATTACTATTTTAGGCCATTTAAAAGGTGATCACATTGAGAAAGTGCCTTATACCATTCATCAAGTACTGTATACTGTATATACTGTGTATTTACGTTGTTTTCAGACGTACAATAATCACCGTGATAATTTGTGTCGTTAACTGTGGCGGACTAAGTCCTAAAGCCTGGTGTTAAGTAAAATACTTACATTTTCTATTTTTAAATCTCAGTTTCAAATAGCACAAAAAATAAAACCTGCGGGTTTAAGCAAAACCGTCCACTGAAACCAACGTCGTCTTGCTAAGCAGCTCTAACGCCAAGGTCGGCCAGAGGCTGTCTGGTAAAAATCATTTATTCAAGAAAATGAAAGGTAAGGGCGTACAGCTGTACAAAAACATTCTTTTTGCCAGATAAACTAATCTTTTTGACGTGGCAGAACTGCAAGAATCAGAGGAAAAAACAGGCATGAAATTCCTTCTTATATACGATAAAGATCTTATATGTAATGGCTCTCTGGGAGTCTCGGAACGTTTATAATCATTCGCACAGATTTCACCCAAAATAAAGAACGCACAGACGTTAATGAACACTTCAAGGTACTTAAGTTTGAAGAGAAAAATTTTTTTTTTTTAAAGGCTTTTAAAAGTACAACATACAATAATAGATGTAATGTATAATATAGAAATATGTTGTTTAAGTGGTGTGGGATGATTTAAACACTAGGGTTAATTAATACGGAACAGAGCTGCTGCTTATCAACACGGAAGGCAGGAAACTGCTTAGGGCCTCAGGCCAGTAGGGGGCCCCAGAGAGCTTACACGTTTATGAGAATATGTGATGGGATTAAATACGGAGGCAGATCAGTCTCATAAATAATTTCACACAAAAAACACCATGTTCACGTGCGTAAAACCCAATTCACGTGCACGAAAAAATATATATATTCACAAAAAAACACATTCACGTGCATAAAAAAACACATTCATAAATACACAATTCACAAATGTACAACTGTGCAAAAATGTTTTGAATGTTTAAAATTTACGAGTGCATCATGGGCTGTGCATGTGAAATCGTAATATCTCTGGATTTGTGTGTGTGTGTGTGTGTGTGTGATTTTTTTGAGACTTTGCTGGCACGTTGGAGCGTCATTCGTGCTCTTTAGCCAATCAGATGCGACCTTACTAGTCAGCCAATCACAGCCCTGCAGCAGCGCTCGAGTAGCTCAGCTCTGCGCACCTTTTGCTCAGTCGGAGTTAATTACAACAGAAATCAAGTTTTACCGACTCAAACCAGCGAGGCGAACCAAGAGCAGCGTGCACGTGCAAGTTATTACTTTATTTCATTATGTTTCATTAATTAACTTCACCAAACAAAACAACAACAACATTTTATCATGTTTATAAACACTTCGCACTCATTACGTATTTGTCACAGTTTTTCATTTTTAAATGAAACAATGCAAACACTCAGCATAGTAACAACATCACGTGACTGTTTATAGTCTTTATAGTTTTTGTGGTGAATTGATCATTTATTATAACTTTATAAACTGGTGTTTGAACTTATAGTTACAGCAATAAATACATACAGCATGTTGTCCTTTATGTAGCAACTGTGTGGAAACAATGATTTGAAGAAGAGAAGCAGCTGATCCACAACATTTATATTAAATGGTGTAACTTATTGTCTGTACACTGAAATACTTTTTACTTTTTAATAATTTCAGAATCTCTCCAGCAGCACATTGTGCAGCGACTTCCTGATGGTTTGGCTCATGTCTTGGAGAGAGACAGACACTGAAGCTGCTGGTTATTGGAGGATGTCGTGATGTTCTTGAACATATTGTTAAATTGATTTGGGTTCATTTAATAAGAGTTCTAAAAAGACAAGAGGCCAATGTGTTTGTTAAAGTTTAAAGTTTTAAATGTTAAACCCTTTTGTTTGCTAGTTAATATAAATTTTTAATCAATGTCTTTTAAAACAAACTTTTTGTAAAAAAGCAAAACGTACAGTGCACTTTAAAGGAGAGTTTTCATTTCAATTTGCATACAATGTAATGTATTTATTTCGTTTAATGTATATGCTAAATTTCAAATATGACCTGGTTTTGATTGCCACTGATTTTCATTACATAGACCCAGACATTCAAAATTATTCCTTTGCTACACTAAAAACAAGAAGAAGAAAAAGAAAAAAAAACTTTGTTAGCTCTTTACTTAGAAAAGTTGCAGTTACATAGTAATACTTGTTGGTGTAAATATATATATATATATATATATATATATATATATATATATATATATATATATATATATATATATACACACACAAACACACACACACCACTTTGTTGAAAACGTTTATTACCTGCTGGACTGGTATACACACACGTTATATATATTAAAAAAAAGGAATGAAGTACAGTTTAACTTTATTTTAAAATGCATGCAGGTCTTTTTCCAGTAATAATGTGAATAATCTTATTGTACACTGGGTAAACATGCTTACTCTGAATGTCATTTTGCAGGTTATACAACAAGGTAAATGGTACTTGACCCAGATTAACGTAATCTGTCAACATATTGCACAACACTGAGATAGATGTCCACTCCAAAAGACTCAGAATGCTGCATTGGGTCAGTGGCTCTTTGCAGTTCTGATATTTATATATACTTGTATATCTGTTTGTGTTTAACTGAGTCTCTCCTGGCGCCAGAAAAGCTTACCGAAGCACAGCGGACAGACCGAGCAACTCGCCTCTTCTACTACGCAACTTTAGAAAAACTTTACAATTATTAAAGTTGGGAAATATAAACTGATATTTCCTACTGACACACTACAGCAAAAGATAGAAATAACTGACTTAAAACCATTTATTATCTGGTGCAAACACTAGTGTTCTAATAGTTTTGGCCACTGCTGTATATGTATGAGTATCTACATTTGTGTGGTTACGACTGTAAATGCTGAATAAAGTCAGTTTAATGGAAGTATTAATGCAACTGTGAATTAATTATATGATGATTAACGAAGTCTTAATGAAATGATTGATGACCATGAAATGACCTCTGATTGTGAACACTTTTGCCAGCATTAAGCTGTTGTCAGTGTCACGAACATCACATTGGGTTGGGTTGCATTTACACACAATTAACTCTAAATTATACATACTATATACATAACATTCTTAAATCATAATTTAGATAAACAAATAGTTTATTACAACAAAAACATTTTGCAATTTAATACGAATACCTCTGTGGAAACCCGTGTGTATTCACAGCCTCTCTGAAAAATGCCAAATGGGTGTCGGAGCGGTTGTTGTTTGAAACCTTTAGATACATAATTTGTAGAATATATATATATATATATACACAAAAATATATTAAAAATATACATTAGTAGGAAGATACCATTCTTACCTTTCTTGAATAACCATCCACCAAAGATTCCACCATCTATTCCACCAAAGATAACCAAGTTGTACCTATACATTTTTTTAAAATAAAGTACATTTATTATTTATAACTTATTTTAGAAATTATGTATGCAAAATGAATATGTTAGGGACGGTTTGCAGACATACCTGATGAGTTTATGGTTGGTGTCTATGTGCATCATGTACTTGGGGTGAGGAACACAATATGTTCTGCGAGCAATACATCGCAGGTTGGTCATCCTGGAGAGAACACCGACACTGTCTACACGATGCATGGATGCACACACCCTATCAAACTGTACCCGGTGCCCCTGTGCCAGTAGAGACCCTCGAACCATACGATATCCTGCACCTGGCACAGATCTCTTAATCAATGTGATGAGAATCATCAAGCTCTTCATCTGTACATGTACTGTACATAGCTCTCACAGATAAACCGTGTTCAGTCATCCTCCTGAACAGCGTAGCACGAGACACCCAGTAGCTCTACGATACACTTGACTGGCAGCCCGAGTTCTATTTCATGGGAAAGACTGGTTTCTGAAATGGAAATTCTTGGGCGTCCACGTTTCCAACATCACCGTGACGGATAGCTCCTCCATATCCCTCTGACGCTGTATGAGGTTGTTTAGACTTGACATGGCCGTCATGACATCATCTGGAATATGATCATCTCATCCAGGGCACCAATAACCAGCAGCTTCAGTGTCTGTCTCTCTCCAAGACATGAGCCAAACCATCAGGAAGTCGCTGCACAATGTGCTGCTGGAGAGATTCTGAAATTATTAAAAAGTAAAAAGTATTTCAATGTACAGACAATAAGTTACACCATTTAATATAAATGTTGTGGATCAGCTGCTTCTCTTCTTCAAATCATTGTTTCCACACAGTTGCTACATAAAGGACAACATGCTGTATGTATTTATTGCTGTAACTATAAGTTCAAACACCAGTTTATAAAGTTATAATAAATGATCAATTTACCACAAAAACTATAAAGACTATAAACAGTCACGTGATGTTGTTACTATGCTGAGTGTTTGCATTGTTTCATTTAAAAATGAAAAACTGTGACAAATACGTAATGAGTGCGAAGTGTTTATAAACATGATAAAATGTTGTTGTTGTTGTTGTTTTGTTTGGTGAAGTTAATTAATGAAACATAATGAAATAAAGTAATAACTTGCACGTGCACGCTGCTCTTGGTTCGCCTCGCTGGTTTGAGTCGGTAAAACTTGATTTCTGTTGTAATTAACTCCGACTGAGCAAAAGGTGCGCAGAGCTGAGCTACTCGAGCGCTGCTGCAGGGCTGTGATTGGCTGACTAGTAAGGTCGCATCTGATTGGCTAAAGAGCACGAATGACGCTCCAACGTGCCAGCAAAGTCTCAAAAACACACACACACACACACACACACACACACACACAAATCCAGCTATATTTACACACGTGAATCGATTTTCACATGCACAGCCCATGATGCACTCGTAAAATTTAAACATTCAAAATTTGTTGCACAGTTGTACATTTGTGAATTGTGTATTATGAATGTGTTTTTTTTGTGTGTGAATTATTTATGAGACTGATCTGCCTCCATAGATTAATGCTGCTTGATGAGGCCCCAACAGACAATGAGCTGTGGTTTGGTCACACATGGATTCTACAGCACAGCTCAGCCAATCCGATTTCAGAACCAAAACTAGCTGTTTTTTTAAACACTAACCTCATTGTTAAATGTAAAACAGTCAGCCGGTTTGGGTTCCAACAGTTTGTTTACAGGACAAGCAGCACTCACAGACACACTCGTACCATGTACATGATTTCTCTTGTTCCAGCTGTGAGGAGGGGAAGAAAAAAGAGGGAAAAAAACACTTTCCTTAATAAACCGAGAAAAAAATGGAGGGGGATGAGGTTACAGGCTTCGGTTGCCCAGTTCTCCCACATTAATCTCAATGTTTCTGGGAAACGAAAACAATACAGTGCTTTTTACACACTGGCTATTTTCTCTCAAAGGGAAAAATCGGTCTGGTTTAACCCCCTTTGGAATATAGTCAAGTCCAAATTTTTGGATGTGTTCATCTGTAGCTCGGAGCGTTTTCTCCTGCTCTTAATGCGGAAATGTGAAACCATCGGCTTCTGTGATAGTTACAAAATGGCGACCTCATTCTTTTGGAAAGCTGGGGACTTTTTTTTTTTTTTGCTCAAAAGGGAGTCAAATGGAAGATGACAGTTCATTAGATGTCCTTTGTATCTTCAGAAATGAGTGATGTTTTATGAGTAACAGATAACTTGTGCATATTTTCTTCAGCACAAAAATACATTGATGTGAGTAATTTAATACTGACGTCCATCTGCCTTATGCTTTAATAGAAATGATTTATTAATAATTTACAGTAGTGTTCAAAATAATAGCAGAGCATTTTAAAAGTGAGTAAAGCTCAAAATCCTTACGATAGCTTTTATTCCCATATACGCAAACGCACTGGGAACACTGGACATTCTGTTCTCAATCAAGACATGAAGAAAAATGTATCCAATTTGTTATTAATCACAGAAAGTGAAGAAAAAGTGAAATGTTCTTCTGTTTAAAAAAAAATAGCAGTGGCTGCATTTTTCTTTGCAAACTCAAACACTAACTGTATGAAACTAAACCATTCTTGAGGGTTAGTTTTTCTTGTGAATCACTAAACGAATATTTAGTTGCATCACCGCTGGTTCTTAGAACTGCTTCACATCTGTTCTGCATGGAGTCGACCAGCTTCTGGCACCTGTGAGCAGGTATTCCAACCCAGAACGATTGACCACAGTTCCTCAGAAACAGCATTTAAAAAAAAAAAATGAATTAAGGTCGTTAATCGTTAATCATGTTGGTCTGGAACCAAGACGCTGCTCGCTTAACTGGGGTGCTTGGGATCAGTTTTGTTGAAACAACCATTCTAAGGGTGTTTCTTTTTGGCATATATGACCTCTAAGTGTTTTGATGCATTCAAACTGATCCATGATCTCTGGTATGCAATAAATAGGCCGAACACCATAGTATGAGAAACATCCCCATATCATCATGCTTGCGCCACCATGCTTCACTGTCTTCACTGTGTATTGTGGCTTGAAGTCAATGTTTGGGACAAACTTTCTGTACGTAACTCTCAGACCCAAAAAGAACAATCTTGCCTTCATCAGTGCACAAAATGTTGCATCATTACTCTTTAGCCCACTCAATGTGTTCTTTGGCAAATTGTAATCTCTACAGCACGTCATTTTTCCAACATTGGGACTTTGCGGGGGCGTCTTACCGATCCTGACTTTTTGACTATTCTTCCATACATTCAAATGGTCATTTTCCATTTTGGTTGCCATTTTAATGCATTTGATATCATTTTAGCTGAGCAGGCTATCTTTTTCTGCACTGTTTTATACGTTTTGCCCATTCCAGTCAACTTTCCTCTCCAAATACGCGGTTCTTCTGAACAATGTCTGGAATGACCCACTTAGCAGGTACAACATCTCTGACCTCGTCCTTAAATAAGGGCCACCAGTTTTTTTTTTCACAGAATTAATGAACTCACTAATTGAACTCCACACCGCTATTATTTTAAACAAACCTCTTTCAATTAATTTACACAATTACACAGAATCAACAGCATGAAGTCCCCAGTCTGCTGATGTCCAAACATCGAGTGTTACAGCAATTGTGCAGTTTTTTTTTTTTTGCTTTTCTTCTTCTAAACGTTCTAAGTGCATATGGGATTTAACCTGAATGTTGCTTACGGTCATCCAAGGCCTTAATTTTTGCTAAATCCATTTAATAACTCTTAATGCCCCACAGAAACCCTGTAATAACTCGATTTCCTGTTCAGCTATTTTCTGAAATTCTGCTCCTGAAAAAAAAATCTCAACTTTCCCACGAGTTCATCTGAAATGTTCCAAACCCAAACCAGGTCATTTTAACTCCTGTGTGTCTGACAGACTTCATCAACACATTCTTAAAATGTGAATTAAAGCATAAATCCAGTGGAACGGTTTCATCCCTAAAGAACACAAACACACCAGTAGATTAGAATCAATGTTCAGATTTCAATGATTGTCTGAAAGCAACAAAAGAACCAAAGCTCTCAAACACACATCCATTATAAACAGTCATGCTGATCTCCATTAGTAACGCTACACGCTGCAGGAAGTTGGTTTGTTTCACAAGTTTCCTGATCTCCCACAACACCTGAGCTTGTGAATAGATGGATAATAAAGTGAAATACTCGGCTATATACTAAAGAACAACCACCACCATTCATCCATCACACCAATACATGCATGTTGAAGATCCCATGTCTGAGGATTAAAGTCATGATGTTCTCTAAATCACAAGCATTTATAACAGACATATGACTATTAGAAGCTCCGCCCACCACACACCAAGTTTTTTACGTTTACATAAACTAATCTAATATCCATCTCTTCATCTGTTTTAATCCTCTCACATTTTGTCGCAGGAACAATTTCTGTATTTAGTAAAAAGAAACTGAAGTACTTAATTAACACAGGAAAGGTACCTTTTATCTGCTTATACTGTAGTTACATTCAATGTCTAGCGGTACTCTGTAGCCAAAAGTTGAGGAGAATAAACCATGGAGGTGGTGGACAGTCCTGAGAAACTCACCAGATTTACTTTATATTTCCACTTATTCCTCTTTAGAATATCAGCTATACTAGCTTTCAGGTTCTGGGGTTGAATTCCAGATATCATTAAATGAAAAGCTAGTACGCTATACAGGGTGTACAATCCCTTGTTCCATACACGAAGTAGTGCCCTTGATCAGGGTTTAGAGAGGGATTTGGGATTCAGCCTTGTGTTTGATATCTGTGAAGATTCTCAATCATCATGATAAGGTTGTTTGAAAGTTGAGCCACGCCAAATTGTTAGGTAGAGATGTTTCACTACGTATCCAAGTACCGTAACTTCTGAGGGAAGTCATAAGTTCCACATATATTTATGCTCCTCCCCTGGACTAAAAGGCTTGTGAACAATGGGGAAGGTGAGGGTAGGAGGGAGAGTCGATAGAGAGTGTGTGTGGAGGGTGGGACAGTTGTTAAGAAACAGTAATAGACATAGATTAGGGAGAGCCATTAAGTTGTAACAATCAGAAAGACTAGGGAAGTGCTTAGGCATGGCTTTCCTGATGGACCTCTTGATGGCCGAGATCTTCCTGGAGATGGATGAAAGGGCAGCATTAAAAATAGGAGACAGGTTGTAAGATATAAGAAATTAGATCCAAGTATTTGTCACATGTAGCTTATAGCACAGTGAAATTATTTTTTTCACATATCCCAGTTAGGAGGCTGGGGTCAGAGCGCAGGGTCAGCCAGGATACAGCAGATAGGATTAAGGGCCTTACGCAAGGGCTCAACAGGGGCAACTTAGCAGTGCTGGGGGGCTTGAAACTCCGACTTTCCCATCAGTAACCCACAGCCATAAGCATTTGAGCCACAACAAGAGAAGTTCCAAGCCCCAGGGTTGTGCCTAAAACCTCCACGTCTGTTGAGAGAAGGATGTTTAACTTGCACACAGATGGCCTATTTCACATCTCTCGATCAAATGTCTCCTCTGTCCAAGATTTGTGCATTACAGTCCTCAAATGTGTCCTTTTTCTTTCAGATGGAGGTACACTCATTCTGGTCCTGAGATTTTGCTCCTACTGTGCTGGTACATCCTCCAAATTATAGTGAATAGTCAATTTTAGTGAACTGGGGGTTTAAAGTGAACCATCATGTGGTGTTTTACAAAAATATATATTTTCAGCTCCTCGGACACTCCACTCCATCTGGAAGCAATTTTCTTTAAAAGCCCATTTAGGATATCGTCAGGCATTGAGAACTGCCTTCAGATGCTTGTATTCCTTCTTTTTAGTTTGAAGGGAGTAATTTGGTGGTGGGAGTCAAACCACAATCACTGGTCTGTGTGCATGACTTTCCTTGTGCGAGAGGCTTTGTAGGTCATAGTCATGAACAGAACAACAGTGACGGTTCAGAGGCGATTCAGAACGACTTAGAAGTGATTAGTTCAGAGACGGTGTGTTGTTTAAGACGAGATAACGTTATCAGATGTGTGTTC
The DNA here is from genome assembly GCA_030522415.1 of Channallabes apus. Lineage (NCBI taxonomy): Eukaryota > Metazoa > Chordata > Actinopteri > Siluriformes > Clariidae > Channallabes > Channallabes apus. Next base: position 33,554,304 of record CM060122.1, read on the forward strand.
TTACTGAAAGTGCTTCTGTGACTGTTGTAAATATGGGTTTTGTCAGACAGCTACTCTCTCCTCAGTACTGCGGATCGTACAGACCTCCTCTCACTCAACAGTTAGTGTCATTAGACACTGTAGAACACCTGGGATGCAGAGTGATGCATATCAACGTCTCAGTGCTGTTACCGTATATTATCAGCAGTCGTGGAAATCCCCTTGTCCAATCAGATTACTCTGAACTAACTGTTGTATAATGTGGATTACTCAGGGAAGGAAAAAATGAAGACAGAAAATGATTATTAAATAAACATGATGGCATGTTGGTTGTAACCTGATATCAATTAATAGTTTAAATAATGTAACATGTTTTTTAACCTTTGAACAAATTACCTGTTTTGGTTGATATTGAACAAAACATGGAAATTTGGCCACAAGGTGACGAGTTAAAGTTTTTATCTGGATGTTTCACATACAGTAAAGCTAGCCTGCTCTACAGCTCAGGTGGAGCAAAAGGGGAAAAAATTCGTTTGGGAGGAAAAAAATGCTAAAAGCTAACAACCTTGTGTAACATCTTCACCATCAGACAAACTTGTTTTAAAATTGAAAGCAAATCAGGCAGGTTTGTGAAAAATGTTTTAATCAATTCTTTAGTCAAAGGTGTCTGAAAAGCTTCAAATTTCAAACAATTACAAATTCAAGTCCATAAGGTTTTGCAGTGATTTTTTTTAAAATACACAATTTAGTCGTTTTTCAAATGTATACCTTCTAATTCTTTCTTCCTTTCCAACAAAAAGTCACCTGTAGAAGGAGGTAGAATTTCCATTTCAGAACAGCCTGCATCAAGCAAAGACAACAACTAAAGAGATGGCAAAAATAACATGAATTGAGTTAAGAATTGTCCAACGTATTATTAAATCCTGGAAGGATAGAGATGAACCCTCAACTTCACCGAACAAAAAACATCCCGAATGCACATGACGGGAGATCACTTAAACGCTTGGTGAAGTCGCATGATAAAAAAACAAAAAAACCCAGTAAAAATCAGAGCGGAGTTTAATATAAGTGAAAGTAAAATCATTTCCATACACACACAATGTGATGAGAACTCACAGGATTGAAGACTTACTTGTCAGTGAGACAAGGCTTCAGTTTGCTAGAAAGCATAAAGACTGGAATTCGGAGCGATGGGGGACAAAATGGTCATGTGACCTGATGAGTCCAGCCTGACCCTATTCCAGAGTGATGGGCGTGTCAGGGTAAGAAGTGAAGGACATGAAGTGATGCTCCATCATGTATAGTGTCCACTGGACAAGTCCTCTGGAGACAGTGTTATGATCTGGAGTTGATCAGGTCGAGACTCAGCAACGTTATGGGGCAATAAAATGAAGTCAGCTGACGACCTGAATGTACTGAATCACCAGAGTGTCACATCTATGGAGGTTTTCTTCCATATTCCAGGACTCAGGGTGTGACAGAGCAGTTCAGAGAGTATGAGGAATCATTTACTCACATGAACTGGACACCACAGTGTGTGTGTGTGTGTGTGTGTGTGTAAAATCAAAGGTTATGTATCCGGATGTTGTGACTCTGATCCATATCCGATGATACAGACAAAACAAGTCGTTTAGGAATGTGTACTGGAACTTTTTTATTTTTGGAAATCTATATAAGGAGTGTTGCTACGACAACCAGCATATCCTTAGGGACATGAAATATGGTCTTAAGTATTAAATCCATGAAACAAAGGTTTGTTTTTCTCCCTCAGTGCAGGAGCGGCTCATGATTTTAATCTGTAGTAATTCAGTAGAAAAACTATGAGGCTGAAAAAATGTAAGAGATTGAATTGGCAGGGGTTCCAACATATTAATAACAGACAAAAACAAACAAAAACACACCAACTCAGCTTGATGTCTGGCATCTCGTGTTGGAGACGTCTCTGCTTGTCTTTTTATCGAGTGTTCTTGATTAGAAAGAAAAAGCAAAAAAAAAAAAAAAAACATAAAAAAATAATCTTCAGTACAGAAGGTCAAACTTCTGTCCAGCTTCAGGTCTGTGTGAAGGTGTGTGTGTGTGTGTGTGTGTTAGTGGTGAAGCACGTGCATGAAACCCCCAGGACGTCACTCGAGGCCCAGAGCGAGAGCAGAAACGTCAGCTCTGTCTCTTCTGTAACTCTGTGATACCCGTCGTCTCCCTCCAGCGTCAGTCCATGTTCAGGACGTTCTCGACTAGGAGCTCCGAGGGCTTGGACGCGCTCCTGGAGTCGAGGAACATGCGCGGGATCTCGCTGCCGAAGTAGATCTTACTGTTCGCCGCTATGGCTTTGTACTTCATCAGCTGCAGGTACTCGGGGGTCAGCTTCACCTGAGAAAGGAAATGTTTTTTTTTTTTTTGTCATTAAATAAATGTCATAAAGGCTGGTGCGGTAAACTCGTGACTGTGTGCGTCCGCTTTCCACTTTCGTTTGCAAAAGAACACGAGATGAGATTTGAGAAGCAAAGTAGTAACGTTTACAAGAATGAAAAAAGTTTAAACTTTAAAGCCGGCATTTGTGAAGACGCTCGGTTTTATTTTGGCAGGAAAAATTCAGTGTGAGAAATTCCACACGGAGGCAGCGACATCAGGGAAGCTTCGAGGTTTTCGTAGACGGAGACACGAGTACTTGGCGGAGGAGGTGCTTTAGGTACGGTTTAATAATGCTGCTTCACTCACTAAAACAGCACTGGAGCTCTACTCGCACGGGATTAGTATTACCTGGTGACCTCCAGACATCTGTAATAATTGTGGCGGTCGTATGTGATCTTAATCCCGCGCGAATCGGCCACGTCAAATTCAAAATAAAAATTTTATTCATCAGACACACAGTGAAATGTTTATACGACAGCTGATGACCCCAAGATTCAAAAGGAAAGTTTCAGTATTGAAGATAAGAGAAATTAGAAATATAAGAAATATGTAAATAGACTTTAGATGTAAAGGACTTTTAAATGTAGATAATGTACAAGCAATAAAAACTATGAAAATAACAAACTGGAATAAAATGTGTGATTTGGCCTTTTTACTCATCTTCCGAACGGAGAACGAAGGATGCGTCAGAGTTTAATAATAAATCTTGGTGTTTAAAACAAGATTTCTATAAATCATGAAGTTCTTGTTTAAAGCTAGAGCTTTAAATAATTTCTTTGAGTGGGAGGGGCATCGTCTCTCCTCAATCACAGTGACACTCAATAGACAGATACATAGAAAACCCATCAATAACATCGACGTTCATGCGGAACCGAGTCGGAGAGCGTTTCCCTTTCCTGATACGCTGCCCTGTGGTGCGGAAGGTTGAAAAAATTATTAGTATCGCCGTCACGTGTCTGAGGAAACGTAACAGACCTCACTGGCTAATACGACAGTAGAAAGAAAAACGACTCTTTTAAACAGACGTTCACACTATCGTCCTGGGATCGAACACTCGAACTAATCCCTGATGATGTCACAGACAGAGAACGCGCATTCCTGGTCGCCTGCATGACCTCGTTCACTCCCATGTCAATCACAGCGAGAACATCTAATAACGGCGTCTGCGAGCTCATGAAACACGTCTGTCATCGGTTAAAGAGACGGTTTCCAGGTGGTGGTGGTTTTTTCTTCCCCCCTGCCGCCTGTGAAGGTTCTAAAGGTTCTAAACCGGATCCATTCAGAAATCTTTTAAACTCTGGCTGTAATCCAGTAAAACTTTAGATACGTTAAGGCCATTCAGGAGGAGATTAGAGAGAAATAAACAGACCGAGATGGATAGAGTGTGAGAGTGAGTTTGTAAACAGTGAGGGGAGAGACATGAAATCTAATAACTAAACGTGAGAAGAGGATAAGAGGAGGAGGAGGAGAAGAAGAGGAGGAGGAGGAGGAGAAAGCCAGGCTGATTTATTGGACGTTGTTCAGGGAACACATGGCCGATATCTCACCTTGTTGGCTTCGGCTGTTCTCTGAGCCGTGTAGAACTCTGCATCTGCTCTCGACTTCTGACGAGCAACAAACGCGCTGTCTGTAGAGGGAGAGGGGGAGAGAGAGAGAGAGAGAGGGGGAGAGAGAGAGAGTGAGAGGGGGAGAGAGAGAGAGAGAGAGGGGGAGAGAGAGAGGGGGAGAGGGGGAGAGAGAGAGGGGGGGAGAGAGAGAGAGGGAGAGGAGAGAGAGAGAGAGAGAGAGTGAGAGAGAGGGAGAGGGAGAGAGAGAGAGGGAGAGAGAGAGGGAGAGAGAGAGAGAGAGGGAGAGGAGAGAGAGAGAGAGAGAGAGTGAGAGAGAGGGAGAGGGAGAGAGAGAGAGGGAGAGAGAGAGGGAGAGAGAGAGAGAGAGAGAGAGAGAGAGAGGGGGAGAGAGTGAGAGTGAGAGAGAGATGTATGAATGATTTGGGTGAAGATAAACACATGTCCTTCTCCACTCTGCATCATCAGCTGGAGGATAATAAATCACCCCTGTGGAATTTTATTAGTCCTAAAAACATGTTGAAAGATCCTGAATGGAGCTGGAACGAAGACCCGACTGCATTAATGCTGAGTTCGATGCGTCCACCAGCCGCGGAAGGAGCCGGAATTACTGCCAGAAAAAAGAAATTACAGAAACTAAATAAAATAAAGTACAATAAATGATTTTAAGTCGTGTATACGGCGGCTTTAAATGTTACATCGAAACAGCTTTTTCGTTCGGGCCAGATGACGGCGGGGCGCGGAGGACGCGTGGGGACACTTTAAACTGAGACGTAATGAATCTGTGCCACATGCTCACATCAGCGTCTCCAATGAAGACACCCAGAGTCCAGCGAACTCAGACCCAAACAGAGACACCGAGAGCGAAGGTGAGGAATGTTAGAGATGGAGGAGGAAGAGGAGGGTCTAAGAGGAGGGTCTAAGAGGACATGCAGGAGGGGAAGAAGACGAGGTAGACAGAGTTAGATGGAGACAAATGGACGGCTGTAGCGACCTCTAACGGGAGCAGACAAAAAAAAAAAAAAAGAAAAAGATGAAGATTATAAATATAATTATAATTATGCCGTAATTAAAGCTAAAGGTGTATTCATTAAAATATTTTTGTTTGGTATTTAATCGCATTTTATTATATTTATACGCTTTAAGACTAATTTAAATTGTTCGTTAAACTGTTCATATAGAAAATGCAACAAGAAAGTGCAGTGACTTCCAGACAGTTTAAACTGCTTCAAATAAATAAAAAGATCAAATATTCTTAGAGAGAAGTGAAAGCGAGACGTTAAACTGAGCCTGCTGTGGATCACAGAGCGAGAAGCAGACAGCGTGACCACGCCCTCGGCCCAGACGCATCCGTCCTGCCAGACGCTGATGTGAGTGGAAACTCAGGGAAGAGGATTTGTGACTGGAACCCGAGTCTGATCCCTGGACGGACCGAGTCCACGAGTCCAACAGCGCCGCCACAGTTAAGCCTTTCAGTTTTTAACACCTTGCTGAGTTGGGCCTCGAAGAGGCCACACACACACACACACACACACACACACACACACACACACACACACACACACACACACACACGTCTCCAAGGGAAACATTTAGACACAAAGTCTGAGTGAGAAACAAAGTCAGATACAAATCTTTAGGGTCAATAAACGCTTTTGTTTATTTCTCTCCTCACAGTGTGTGTGTGTGTGTGTGTGTGTGTGTGTGTTTATGTTCATCAGCTCAAACGTCTCGCTGTTTACAGTAACTCCGGGACACAGTGGGGGGGAAACATGTTTATGGAGGAAAAATATTATGCTCCGTTTGGATTCATTAGTAAAAAGGCGCTGTATTCCGCCCGCGCGTGAGAAATGTCCCCTTCAAGCTAAAGACGGTGTCGGATGTCCATGGGTTCATACTAACGCTTTATGACGTGTGAATTAAATAATGTAAATATACATATATAAATAACAATTTGTCATATAAAAATAAAGTTAATTTCTAATACGTTGCCAGTAAACATCATAACGATGCTTCATAAGGAGGTTATGAGCGAAAGCGTGTTAATAACAGATCTACACCTCCTTCATCACTGACTTCATATCAACTCTTTTTTCAACAAAAATTATAATCTTTGGTAAACTGCTGTTGTGTAAGAGGAAAACAATCAGTGTTATTGCTTTAACGTTAACGCGACTGGCGACGTACCTTCGATTTCTGAGATCTTTTTCTCCGTCTCCTTCTCCATCACCTTCTGTTCAAATTTAATCTCGGCCACTTGAGCGATCTTCTCTGCCTCTGAACACACACACACACACACACACACACATGTATATCTATAAATCTCTATATATAAATACATATACACACACGTGTACAAAATAAACCACACTCTGATTGACAGTGCTGCTCACCAATCACGGCTCGCTTCCTCTCAGTCTCCGCCTCCTTCTCCACCACCTTCTGAGTCTGTGCGGCAATCAGCAGCTTGGTGCGCTCAGTTTCCCTAACACACACACACACACACACACACACACACACACACACACACACACACACTTAAAGTTATTAAGACAAGCTCTAGTAAATCCCCAAAGCCCTGACTCAGCATATACAAAATAAACACACACACACATCGAGGTCTCTGAGAAGAAATCCTTCAAATCACATAAGCACTAAAAGTTCTCCCTCCATCTCTCCCACACACACACACAATGAATAAACAAGCCTTTATTTGGGGGATTAGTTTAAATCACACACACACACACACACACACACACACACACACACACACACACGCGCTGCAGAGTGGTACAGTCTGACCCACCTTTGATTCACTTCACTGGAATGTATAAAATAAAAACAACTTTGATATTTATTCCTCTTACACCACCGCGTTCTCTTTGTTTGAGGTTAAGAAGCCAAAGTCGCTGTTGCTATAGAAACCTTTCGAGCGTAATCATGACGTCGTGCTTGCTGGAAACAACATGCAACTTACATGAGCTCGTAGTTTCTGCGGATGGACTCGGGGATGTTGGGTTTAGTCACACGGACAGCCTGCGAAACGCAAACGAGAGAGAGAGAGAGAGAGAGAGAGAATGATGAAAGAGTGTATAACATTAATCTGCTATGAAGAACACAGTAAAAAGGGAAAACAGTGAGTTCATGAAACAGTAGAAGAGAAAAACTAAGGAGAGTTAAGTCCACAGGAACACGACATCACCCTGTGGCTGAGCTCATTCAGCTCCTAGTGGGGGTGGAAAAAAAAAAAAAAGAGAAGAAGAATAAGAAAAAAACCCCAGAATTAATGGAGTCTGGCACAGCAGCCTCTATTTACTGGAAGTGAAGGAGGAAGAGAGCGACAGGGAGGAAGGAGGAGGTTCAGACGCGGCTTATAGCGATGACAAGAGTGTTACTGTAAAGCGGCACAAAGAGCCAGCGCGTCACTCAGCAGGCAACCCGTAGCTGATCCTCTGAAGACATTCAGGAAAGTGTGGGAGAAGGAGAGGAAAAAAAAAAAAAAGTGACTTTTACTCAGAGATTCATTATGCTGAAAGAAGTGTACGTAAAAATCCCTGCATAGCTAAAGATTGTTTAACACGCGTGTCCAGCAGTTCTAGGAAAAGAATCAACAATAGCGTTACTGTTATCACGCTGCAGTGCTTCACATTTCAAACACCAAAAGCCAAAGAATTTCTTATTAATTAAAGAAATCAATCTGTGTATAGTTATGTTTAACGCTCTGAAAAAAAAAGTGTTTCAGAGAAACTACAAAAAATGTCAATTCATTACTACGAACGTCAATCAAAAATGATTGGAATTTATTTTAATTAAATTTCAGAAGGAAAATTTTTTTTTTTAAACATGATCTCTTTGCTTTTTAATACATTTTGTCCGTCTGTCAACAAGTTTTCATATCCAGTTAATAAAAAGTGTTTTATCTTTAGTGCCAGTGAATCTTCATCCTTGTAGTTCTGCTTTCAGGGGACCAAACAGTCTGATGGAGTGAGATCAGGACTATAGTGAGGACGCTTTAACACCACAGTGTGGGCAGAAGTGATTCTGTGCATCGCGTCGCCCTCGGATAGCGGTCCTCTGTGTTCCAATACTTCTGGCCCTTTAAAAAATCCCCAAAAACTGTAAGCGTTGATGAATTGTCCAACATTTTCTCAGTGGGCGATACCGTTCCGTACTCTGCCGTTTACTCTCAGGCTCGTAGTGATGAATCCGTGTCTCGTAATGATTCTCTTTAAGAAACTATCACCTTTCTTAGAGTATCGAGTCACATTTAGCTTGCAGATATCCAAACGCTTCTGTTTACGCTCTTCAGCACCAGGGGTAAACACTCAGACCATGGAAAAAAACGCTGCTTTTCTCAAATGAACTGATGTAACATGTTCACACACACACACACACCTGCACTGCAGCGACTGGGGAGACGGAAAGTGCTAATATCACTGGAGTGCGCATAATTTTTGACTCACCTTAGTACCACTTACTAAAGTGTCATTTCACGATCTTATCGTGACTTTCGATTATAACGTTCTATCTCACTGTCTGCTTTTCTCGTTACTGTGATTTAGTATCTTATCATCACTGCGTTATTACTATTTCTTCTTTCATGGAAACCTGTTACTTTGACTTGCCAAGTTCTTTGAAGAAAACTCATGACTTGCTTGTAATTATGATTTGCTAATAGATAATGCATATAACGACTTGTGGTTATGATATGATGTAACTTGCTAACTCGTTATTACAACTATCATGATTATTGCAGTAAGATCTCATTATAAAGACTTGATGACTCGCGTAACTTAGTATTTCTTTTTACTCATTATTGCGGCTTGCCAACTTACTGATTTATGTAATAAGAATAATAAGAATAAATAGTTTTTAATATCCCTTAATCTCCTGTTCAGATTTCTCTCTCCATTAACCACTTGAGTGTTTAATGATCTGGAGCATTTCCACACCTTTAATCACCTGCCCTTCAGACCTGATGTGCCATGAAGCCGTTACTGAACATCAGGTGAAAGCTTTTAACTGCCTCTGACATGAGACACACACGTCAAAACTAATCGCTCTCAGGTAAATCCTGCTCCGACACACTCCATGACAAGCGATCTGGAACTGTGAGTAAATACGCCTGGAGCGACTGACTCGAACCAGGCTGACTGCGGCAGAACTGTATGCAAAAGAACGAGACAAAGTGACGTAGCGCTGAGCAACAGGAGGTACAAACTCATTATCATCACTTATTAACTCATTATTTAGAGATCTCATTATCATGACTATTTCACCTTCGTCTTTCTTGGCTAGTGTGTAGCATAAGAACCTCCCTTTAAGTATGCGCGATGTTTCAGATGTTATGGCCAGTGGAAACTGAGTCATAGTTAAAAGAATGTGAAAACAGAGGGTCAAAAAAATCAGATATAGGCAACAAATCAGAATTGGACATCGAGACCTGCAGTGTAAAAGTAGCCTAAGACTCACTTTGTCAAACTTAAGAACAAATCCGACTTACGAACATGCTCAACTTGTCCCCAAGTAGGAAACTACTTGTATTTTGTTAGCTATGACTATGTTAGCAATTCTAACTTAGTAATGTATTACAATCTACAACATTTGCTCGTTATTACAACAAATGACTGTTATTGTACTAAAACATGAGCAACTGCAGCATTATTTTTATTTTCAGAGACTATTAATTTAATGTGTGATCAAAAAAAAGAAAAACCACCAGTAAAACCACAGTAACCATCACCAAGCTGAAGATATAAACTGGGCTACTAATGAACAGCTATTTAAACAGAAACGGAGCTATTAAATGTCAGAAATCAGGTAGGGGTTAATGCTGTATGGTGGGAAAAAAACCATATAAATGCCTTTTTATTCAGATTTGTTGCCTATATCAGATTTTTTTGACCGTCTGTTTTCAGTGGGCTGACACGTTTCTCCAATAAAAGATCCTCATCACTGAGACTTATGCACCAGTTTGACCAGCCACGAACTGGATTGTATTTGTTTTACAGTGTGTGATTTAGAAAAAGAAACCAAAATGGGGCTGGTGGGGGCGGGGGGAGCAAAGGGCCTGGATTTAATTAGTATGATTCTCAACATTGGTCTTATGTAAAACAAACCAAAAATAAATAAATAAGGCATAGAGGATCCAACTATCGTCCAGTTCAAATGGGTTTGTTTTTATATCTGTGCAAACAGAAGAAGCCGCTCTGTCCAAGAATCTGGTTTAGAGACATAATTTTCCTGAGTTTTGGACTGAACCCTGTGGGAAAGTGAACAGAAAAACATGTGTGTGTGCTGCATTAAATTAAAAACTCATTGCATGTAGCAAACACCAGCCAAGTTTAAAAAAAAGGAGTCGTGTCCCGACACAAAAAAAGCTCTAATTAAAATACCGAAAGCAGAAAATCACCAGCTTTGGCCGACGCAGCACTTTCGTTTTGACTGTGTGTGGACTGAGAGTGGACACAGAAATATCTTTATTCTCAGAAAGACAATAACTCATCGATACTAACTCATATCTGAAAGCAGCGTTAGTCAGCTGCGTTAATCAGACTAAAACATCACTGACTCTGAAGAAGAACAGAAAACTCTGAGGTAAGAATAAGAGAAAAAGAAAAAGCATTGAAAAGGAAATGGGTTGCAACAAAGCAGAGTTACAGGAAGTGACAAACGACTGCTAAAGACATGTCTCAGTCTGGACGCTCCACATACTTCAATCGGATTTCACATTGTCCGTTGCGTCACTTGCAACCCAATACAAGTTGGGACATGAACACCTGGTATGGGATGAAAAGCATGTAGGGAGACGATGGAAGGAATGGAGATGGGAATAAATCACATTAACTTTATACAAATTTAAGCTGCTGTGCCTTAGGAGGTCTCTGGGGGTCTTTCACTGCTTTTTGCACGATTGCTGCTAATTATGTAAAAGCCACACCCTTGAATCTTCCATCCTTCTACATTAATCTTCTGGCTTTACGTCATTACAGAAAAGGTCTGATAGCCCTTTAGTGGGATGCATCAGTACAGGCAAAGGGAGGGTGGGGGAAAGCAGGGAACAGGGCAGTAAATCAGGAATGTTCATGCAAGCGATGTATCGGATTTGGGGCAACAGTCTGAACAGAGCCACGTCCCATCTAATCACTTAAGTGTGGATGATCAGTCCTAAAAAGCAGATTTCTGAAATAAAAATGGTAATTGCAAGCTGTCCAACTTACAAACGAGCTCCATTCTACGAGCACACTTGTAAGTCTTAAGATTTGTTCTTAAGTCTGACAAAATTAGTCTAATACGCCTCTGACATGCATATACAATGTAAAGCATAACAACCCACTTGACTGAAGTCTGTGACTCGGTCATTGCCACGGCGGTCTACATCCCACCCCACGCGGACACAGGCACTGCTCTGTCTGAACTACATGATGTGCTGAGTGAGTTCCAAAACAAACACCCGGACGCAGCGCACATTGTAGCAGGTGACTTTAATAAAGCGAACCTCAGACAGGTTATGCCAAACTTTCACCAACATGTTACATGTCCGACAAGGGGACTCAACATTCTGGACCACTGTTACACACCATACAAGCGGGGCTACAAAGCTGTTTCACATCCAGCATTCGGGAAATCAGACCACAACGCCATTTTCCTCATACCGGAATATCAACAAAGCTTTCGTCGTGAAGCTCCGGTCATGAGGGAGGTGCAACGCTGGTCTGCCCAATCAGAAGCTACGCTACAGGACGCGCTCGATGACGTAGATTGGGACATGTTCCGAGCCTGCGCAGTAGACATCAACGAGTTTGCGGATGTAGCAGTTAGCTTCGTTAGCACGCTCGTAAATGAAGTTGTCCCGACAGTGAGGTTCAAATCGTTTCCGAACCAGAAGCCTTGGGTAGACCGATCGATCCGCGATGCTGTGAACGCCCGGACCGCTGCTTATAATGCCGCACTCATTAGCGGCGATATGAGCGCATACAAAGCGGCTTCTTATGGCGTCAGGCGAGCGGTGAGGGAAGCTAAGGGGCGGTTCCGACAGCGAACTGAATCACACTTCCATCAGGGTGACACACGCCGCATGTGGCACGGATTACGCACAATCACGGACTACAAGGTTGCCAAAGACACCACGACGATCGTCGCCGACTCTGCATTCGCCAACGAGCTGAACGCATTCTTCGCCCGGTTCGAGGTTAGCCAGGCGGCTAATGCTAGCAGCCTGCTGACTGAGAGTGATGACGTCATCAGCGAGGATTGCGTCATCAGCATCGCAGAGCACGACGTTCGCACGGCGCTGAGGAGGGTGAACACCAGGAAAGCGGCGGGTCCAGATGGCATCTCTGGGCGCCTGCTGCGCTGCTGCGCTGACCAGCTGTCAGGTGTGTTCACCTGTATCTTTAATGAGTCCCTGGCGAAGTCTGTGGTCCCGGCGTGTTTCAAGAGATCCACCATTGTCCCCGTGCCCAAGACCAACAAACCCTCATGCCTGAATGACTACCGGCCTGTTGCACTGACATCGATGGTCATGAAGGTATTTGAGGGTCTGCTAAAAAACATCATCTCCTCCTCCATCCCCAGCTCCATAGATCCACTTCAGTTCGCCTACCGCCCCAACAGATCCACAGAGGATGCCATCTCCCATGTTCTGCACACCACTCTCAGCCACGTGGACAAGATGCAAGGTAACTATGTGAGATTGCTTTTTATAGATTACAGCTCTGCTTTCAACACAATAGTGCCTAACAGACTGTTCACAAAGCTGAGAGATCTAGGACTTAACAAACGCTTGTGTGCCTGGGTGTTGGACTTCCTCTCGGACAGATCTCAAGCGGTGAGAGTGGGCAAGTGCTTCTCCAGCAGCATCACCATCAACACAGGTGCTCCACAGGGATGTGTTCTCTCTCCACTGCTATACTCTCTCTACACTTCAGACTGTGTGGCCATGTTCGACTCCAACACCATCGTTAAGTTTGCTGACGATACGGTGGTGCTGGGCTTCATCTCCAACAACGATGAGTCGGCCTACATAGATGAAGTGGAGAACCTGGCACTATGGTGTGAAGAAAACTGCCTCCGACTGAACGTCAGTAAGACGAAGGAGCTGGTGGTGGACTTCAGAAGGGGACAACTGGACCACAAACCCCTCATCATCAATGGAGCTCCAGTGGAGAGGGTGAGCAGCTTTAAGTACTTGGGCGTCCACATCTCCGAGGATCTGACATGGACTGAGCATATCTGTGCTCAGACGAAAAGGGCAAAGCAGCGTCTGTACCACCTGAGGCAGTTGAGGAAGTTTGGGGTTTCCCCTGCTGTCCTTAAGGCTTTCTACTCGGGTGCTGTTGAGAGCATCCTAACACAGAACATTTCATCCTGGTTTGGGAATAGCTGTGTACAGGACAGGAAAGCCCTCCAGAGAGTGATCCGGGCAGCTGAACGCTGCTGCAGGTTAACTCTCCCCTCCATGCAGGACATCTACACCAGGAGATGTAAAACCAGGGCAGCTCGTATCATTAAGGACTTGTCGCACCCCAATAACGGACTGTTCAAACTTCTGCATTCAGGCAGAAGGTTCCGGGTCATTATGGCCAAAACGGAGAGACTCAGGAGGAGTTTTTATCCACAGGCGATTAGACTCCTCAACCATGATGGGCCACTCTCCCATTCATAGGACTGGTAACAGTTCACCCACACACTGCTGTGCTGACATTCCACACTGCACACTGCACTTTAGTCTGGACTGTAAGCATCACTTGCACTAACACCTTTATCCTGCTCAGATACACACTTTATTATTATGTTTACATTTGCACCTTTTTTTTTTTTTTTTTTTTTTTTTTCCTCTATTTCTATTTATAGATTATTTCTTTTGTTTCTTGTTATTTGCACAAAGTAGGAGCGGTTCAGGATACATTTCACTGCGTGTTGTACTTGTATAACTATGCATGTGACAAATAAAGAATCTTGAATCTTGAATCTTGAATCTTGAATCTGTTTCTTTTCCAAAAACCTTAACCGCGCCTAAATTGAATCTCGCAGTGAAATGTAACAGTGTCGTTTCTGTGCCTTTAAATCGCGAAGGGAATCCCGGACACCATTTTGTTTCAGAGCTGTTTTCCACTGTATTGGACTGTGAGCTCTGTTTTCTTTAGGATTTTCTGAAGTTAGGATCATTCACCGTCAGGACAGCTTTACAGGACAGACATTTTCTATCACTGCGGAGAGGCCGACTCATTTCTCCCGCAACAAGCCCCACCCCCTCCCCCACCCACACACTGGGTCAATAAACCAGACTTTAAACATTTTATACGCTGAAAAATATATAGTATATAATTGTAAATACTGTTCTCTGGAGAACTGTAGTGTCTATTTTTTGTACAATACACGTGAGTTCGTGATTGAACCGCAAACCGTTCGTATCTGCGAAATTCGTAACTCGAATGTTCGTGAGTCAGGGAATATATACATCACACACATACACACACACACTGAAGCCAACAAAACTACGAAAGGACACGTGCGGAATTATAGATTAATCAGAAAAGTGTTAAAACCAGAATTTGTTTTATAATTTCGCTTGTCCAAAGTAGCTACATTTGACTTCAATGACAGCTTGGCACACTCATCAGATTCACGAGGTAGTGACCTGGAATGGTTTTCAATTCCTGTGTGTTTTCACTAGCCCTATGAGAGCTACAAGAACTACTGAATAAATCCATATCAGGGCAAGAAACACTCAGAAAAGTGAAAAGTAAAGACAGCACATCATTACTTTAAGAAATGAAGGCCAGTCAATCCGACAAATAAATATGAATGAAAAGAGATGATTACTGGCTCCGTCCCAGGAAAAGGAGGCCAAGAGCTACCTCTGCTGCAGAGGACAGGTTCATTAGGACAACCAGCCTCATGAAGCGCTGATTTGCAGAACCTCTGATTAGAGCCCAAATATTTCAAGCCGCAGACATATTTCAACATGCAGAAGACTGCGTGAATCAGAAACAATTACTTCAGAGCAACAGCAAGAAAAAGAGATTTGTTTGGGCCAAAACACACAGACATTAGATCAGTAGGGAGAAAAAAAATAACTGTTCTGATGAGTCAATGTGAGATTTTTGGTCCCACCAGCTGGGAAACAGATGGTTCTTGAACGTGTGGTTTATTGTTGTTCGTAATGCAGTTGATGGAAAAATAAGGTACTAATGAAAATGCAAAGTTTGTTTTGCATCATATTTCTCTGTAGATCATCATATCCATTAAGTTTTTTTAAATAAAAACTAAAAACATTTTTTCACATAAAGGGGCTTATTGGGATTGTGCCAGTGGAATTGTTAAATAATGATTAAGACAAATCTGAGAAATTTTGACAATTTAAACCTGATATAATGTGAAAAAAAATTTTTTTAATGGAATGAGTGGAAAAAAAATAATAAATACCTTACAATATGGAAATTATGTTGTTTTTTTTGCTGGACATTATGACAGACAGTTGAATATTTGCCTATTTATTATGAAAGTACAATATAAAAACTCAAATATCAAAAATGTGTAACAAGTTTTAATTGCTATTAATTCCTGTATTATATTTGTTCTACTTTAGCTTCTCTTTCTTTCTTTCCTCACTGTGTGTTCATGCACAAGAAGTTCCAGTGCACTCATACTGACGGTATGTGTAAAATGCTCTTGATTGTGGAACATGAGGTAACTAGATTATGACCCACGTATTTACTCAAGTATCAGCAAAACATTTTCACAAACTACTCAGACTTCTGTAACATATTAATCATGTCTAAATAAACAGGTATGGATATGAACAGAAAGTGAAATACTACCGTAAACAGGAGACTGGTGCAGAAAACAGAAGAACAGAACAGAATAAAGAATAAAAATGTGTGGAAAAAAGTAAATAGAACAGCTTTCTGAAGTCACCTGAATGATGAGACCGGGAGCCATCTGGGTCAGATCCTCCTGCAGGGTGAGCTTCAGGTTCTCATCAATCTGATCTGCAACACACACACACAATAATCATGAATTTGCAATTAAAAATATATGATAATTACACTATTATTACACTCGTCTACAGGCATAAATCCATTTATGTCATTATATCATTATTATATATATTATATATCATCATCACTCGTATAAATGAACAGAAGAATACAATATAATTAGTTATAACTATAATACAATTTTGTTTTCATTTATATTTCATCATTAAGAAGTTGCTGAAGTTTGAACATTGAACAAAAATTAGCTTCACACATCATTTGCAGAAAAGACGAAACCACTCCTACAGACGCGCTGTAGCTCAAAATTACAGTAACAGTACACACCTTCATACCATACAGATTTGGTGTGTGTGTGTGTGTGTGATGAGTGTGATAGAACTCGTACTGATGTTATGTGTAAAAAAAACCTCTTGAATATTGAACATGACATAATAACTGTGTGTATATAACCTGTTATAAACTGCAGCCTTTTGCGGGTAAGTAATTGCACAGGGTCATATAACAATCATTTAAATCATTTAAAACATAGATTTAACAATCGACTCTGTGTTTGTGTTGATGAGTCTAAAGCTATAGTGATAAATATTATCGTGAATTCAGCCAAATTTTCAGATAAAATATATGTTAGAAAATAAAATTTTTTTATTGTTCTTAATAGTTTAGTGTTAAAAAAATTACAGCAGCCTTGCAAAAATTACAGTTTGCATGTTTTACTGTGTTTAATTCTGATGCGATGTTAATTTAAAAGGAAAAAACTCGCACTTGGGAATAAAACACAGAGTGACTTCTTGGTCGAGTCCCGCATATGAACAAAGTGTATATAATCCCCTGATACACTAACACACATGAATCAATTTTATTGGAATTCCACATGAAAGACCAATACAAAGTGGTGTACACGTGAGAAGTGGAACGAAAATCATACATGATCCCAAACATTTTTTTACAAATAAATAGCTGCAAAGTGGGGTGTGCGTAATTATTCATCCCCCTGAGTCAATACTTTGTAGAACCACCTTTTGCTGCAATTCCAGCTGCCAGTCTTTTAGGGTATGTCTCTACCAGCTTTGCACATCTAGAGACTGAAATCCTCGCACATTCTTCTTTGCAAAACAGCTTCAGCTCAGTCAGATTAGATGGACAGCGTTTGTGAACAGCAGTTTTCAGATCTTGCCACAGATTCTCGATTGGATTTAGATCTGGACTTTGACTGGGCCATTCTAACACATGGATATGTTTAGTTTTAAACCATTCCATTGTTGCCCTGGCTTTATGTTTAGGGTCGTTGTCCTGCTAGAAGGTGAACCTCCGCCCCAGTCTCAAGTCTTTTGCAGACTCCAAGAGGTTTTCTTCCAAGATTGGCCTGTATTTGGCTCCATCCATCTTCCCATCAACTCTGACCAGCTTCCCTGTCCCTGCTGAAGAGAAGCACCCCAGAGCATGATGCTGCCACCACCATATTTGACAGTGGGGATGGTGTGTTCAGAGTGATGTGCAGTGTTAGTTTTCCGCCACACATAGCGTTTTGCATTTTGGCCAAAAAGTTCCATTTTGGTCTCATCTGACCAGAGCACCTTCTTCCACATGTTTGCTGTGCAAACGGGACTTCTTATGGTTTTCTGTTAACAATGGCTTTCTTCTTGCCACTCTTCCATAAAGGCCAACTTTGTGCAGTGCACGACTAATAGTTGTCCTATGGACAGATTCCCCAGACTTTTTGTAGACTAAGCCTGCTTTAAATTTCTCAATAACTTTATCCCTGACCTGTCTGGTGTGTTCTTTGGACTTCATGGTGTCGTTGCTCCCAATATTCTCTTAGACAACCTCTGAGGCCGTTACAGAGCAGCTGTATTTGTACTGACATTAGATTACACACAGGTGCACTCTATTTAGTCATTAGCACTCATCAGGCAATGTCTATGGGCAACTGACTGCACTCAGACCAAAGGGGGCTGAATAATTATGCACACCCCACTTTGCAGTTATTTATTTGTAAAAAAATGTTTGGAATCATGTATGATTTTGGTTCCACTTCTCACGTGTACACCACTTTGTATTGGTCTTTCACGTGGAATTCCAATAAAATAGATTCATGTTTGTGGCTGTAATGTGACAAAATGTGGAAAAGTTCAAGGGGGCCGAATACTTTTGCAAGCCACTGTAAATGCAACGATATGAGCAAATTTACTAATAAAATGCAGACATAATCCCCCAGAAACTAAACAAACACAAAATGTATACTCGCTACATAAACACTGGCTTTGCAACGCTGCTTGAAACACGTCTCCCACATGAGACTCTTTATTTCAGTTATTATATACTATAATGTTTTTTTTGCTGTGTGTGTAATTTACAAATTGACTGGTTTTGCTGTGGACACATAAAACACTTTCATGAACTGAGTTCTGTATTTTCAAAATTATCTGCCAGGTTTGTTTATTCTCCTTTTTCCTCAGAGTTTGAAATTGTACTTTTTTTTGTGTGTGTCCTTTGACATAAGTTCAAAGGTCGCACATGAATGACATATTTACATCAGCCACATTATAAAAGTTATGAATTATGGACTACGCTGTTGACTTTATCCGTGATTGGGCACGGTGGCGTTTCATACCGAACAGGCCGATGTAAACCTCCTGGAGTGTGTGGACGCTGCAGAACTGGTTGAGCTCATGATGCACTTTGTTGAAGATCAGAGCCTTGTCGTAGTCCACCGTGTAGTTCTTCACGATGCTGTACACTGTGCAGGGATGAGAGAGGAACGGTGACGCCCATATAACCTCACACACACTTATACACACATACAGTACTGACAGCTTTAGACTTTAGTCCCATTCATCCAAAATGTCCCTCTTCAGCTATGACTTGTTTTAATGTTTAAAACACTCACACGGCTATCTATAAACCTGAAGACAAAAAGGGGGCGGAGAAGCTCCAAATCACGTTCTCTCCCAGCACATGGTCTGGCATGGGATAGGGGGCGTGGCCTAACACAACATAAAGAATGCTGTTCGTTCCTAAAAAAACGCTAGAGTTTGTTTAATGTATAAATATTATATTATTGCAGGCGGAAAAGGTAAGAATTCCCAGGATTACCAAAAGGGCCAATCAGAACGCATCATCGCCATGTCGACCAATCGGAATTAAATATCTTCGTCACTAAATAAAAGCAATCTGCTAATGAACCAATCAGGACTAGCCACTAAGGATGGGAATCCCCAGGTCACCGCCCAATGCGTTATTCTTGGGGGCCCGTCTCATTAAAATTGCGATTCTATAAGTACAAGTACACGTGAATCACCACACGATAGACTCATGATTTTTAACTGAACAAATTTATTTAGATTCCCCTCCCCCACATCTTTACTATCCCCCACCACATTCACTATATGAATTATTTTCAGACTTTGTATTTTATTGTTACACTAATGATTCACATTCATGGAAATTCTAAAACAAGTTAGTGGCAAAATAAACAGAAAATAAGCACTCGTGCCTTTTATAGGGTGCCATTACTTTAGACTCGCTCTTTTTTAGATTTTTAACATAAAACAAAAAAAACTTTCAATCTAGTAGCACGTGAGGTCAGGTTTTAACTAGTAGCAGGAGTTTAACTGCTACTAACAATAAATAAATATAAAAGTTGGATTAAACGACACACAGTGGATATTTGTTTAGCTACAGCGGCTTGCAAAAGTATTCGGCCCCCTTGAACTTCTCCACAATTACAAATACAAAGTGGTGTACACGTGAGAAGTGGAACGAAAATCATACATGATTCCAAACATTTTTTAGTATTTTAAGTATTGACTCAGAATTATTGACTTGAATTACGCACACCCCACTTTGCAGTTATTTATTTGTAAAATATGTTTGGAATCATGTATGATTTTCGTTCCACTTCTCACGCGTACACCACTTTGTATTGGTCTTTCATGTGGAATTCCAATAAAAATAGATTCATGTTTGTGGCTGTAATGTGACAAAATGTGGAAAAGTTCAAGGGGGCCGAATACTTTTGCAAGCCACTGTAACACAGAAAAAAAGGACAGGTTGATTTACCGGCTGAGGGTACGAGGTAGTTCACCACTTCAATCCGATCGAAATAGATCATCACCCCACCGCTGGAACAAAGACATTTTGAGATTCCTGAACTGTTTGTGCGTTCTTTATTACACCCACAATGTCCTGGTACCTCGTGTCCTTACCTTGTGCCACATGGAACGTTCTTTACCTCGTCTGTCTGAAGCGTGGTCTGTGAAATCAAAGCCGAGACAAAAGAACAAACATTACCCGGACGTCCAAGTGTGAGGACTTTGTCTTTGAGCTGTGAGCGCAACGTCAGCGTTTAGCAGCACGACATAGACTTCAGTTCTTGAGACTTGGCAGTAAGTCTGTTTCTAATTCCTTAATATTTTTTATAACTTATTGATTTTTTATATTTACACATAAGATAACGGTGCTGAATTCCTGCCTAGAGTTCCAACAGATCTCTATTTGTCCTGGAACGCCACTCCCCCCCCTCCCCCCCCAAATCCCAACAGTCACTGTTCGCACAGACTCTGGTCCTCACACATGAGGCTTTTCTCATTTGAAAGCTAAGATTGTGAAGTTTTGTATCGTACAGACAGAGAGACAGTATGATGTAGGGTCAGAGAACAGGAGAGACTAGAATGAAGAACTTTATCTCCTCCTAGGGTTGAACACCTCTGAACAGAGCAGTGCCTGTTGTTTCAGGTCAGCAGGGTGACTTTATAAAGTACAACGACACCACACAGGTCTTACGCTGCTCCGGTAATAGGGCAAAGAAAAGTGAAAAGAAAAAAAGAGGAAACTGAAAAGAAAAAAAATCAGAAAAAAGACAAAAAAAGAAGAAAACTGGAAAGAGAAGAGAAGAAAGAACCTCATATTGAAGAGGCGAGGACATTTTGTGTTCCTGAAATAGGAACGTGACTGGGAGACACACGAGATGTTTGTGTTGTTGTGTTTGTTTTTTGTCTGTTACAAAACCTTCGTTATCTCTGGTCAGGAAGAGTCTCTCTGCGCTTTCTAACGGTGTGTTGCGTTACTACGTTCCTCAGCGATTTGAGGTTTTAAAATGAAGTACAGTACACTGGTAGTGTGTGAGTGTGTGTTTCTCACCTGTACTGACTTGTAGGTGGTGATGAAAGGCAGCATGAGGTGAAACCCCGGGCCGCTGGTGGCCGTCAGCAGAGCGCCGCCTCTGAGAACCAAAGCACAAGGTTAGTTCAGGCATTTAAGACCCTGCAGATAAAACAAGACATTTATTTATTACCTGCCAACATGTTTTAGGAGTAATACCACCAGAAAACAAGTAGTTTTCACCAGAATAAAGCTTCTAAAACAGAAACAATATTTAACTTAAGCTCAAGTTAGTGCAGAACGAGCAAAAACACGCTGAAGAGGGTCGGAGAAAAAGCACGACTTAATCCTGACCGAATAAAGAGTTTAATGTTTCACAAATAAATTCAGTGTAAATACTCCACTGCACTTCAGAAAGGTAAAGAAAAAGGAAAAGGAAAACCAAAAAAGGCAGAAAGAAAGAAAAATGAAAAGAAAAAGAAAAACAGAAAAAAAGAAAACATTGTGCTAAGAATACTGAGCGTATGTCAAGATAGACAGTTAGTCCGTGATAGCAAGCGCTTAAAGGAGACATACAGTCTCAATTTTGCATAGGTTAATATGATTCTTTAGGGTCCTAATGAAAAGTTTGTAATATACTTTAATTAAAAATTCTCAATTGTTGTGTAAAAAAAAACATTACTTTTACCTGGTAAAAAGTAGCTCTGTTCTCAGCAACCTGTTTCAGTACATGCTCCTTTAAATGTTAATGAGCTCTACTGAACCCGCCCCCCAGTTCTGTGGGGCGTGTCTTCACAATACAAGTGGGGTATAGCTTTGACAACAGTTAAAAATATTTAAAAAACAGTTAAAAATAATTTTACATGATGTTAGAATTATTTTATATATAAAGGAGTTATTTCTACTCTCTTGCTCTCTTCCTCATAGATCTGATATTAACGTGTTAAATCTTCCCTGCTGCTATCTTCCTGTCTCCTCTTGCATCTGTTCATTCATGCTCACCTTCCCATACTCTGTCTCTCTCTCCCTCTCTCTCTCTCTCTGTCTCTCTTCCTCTCCTTTGATTCAAATTCTAATTTTATTTGTCACATACACAGTCATACACAGTATGATATGCAGTGAAATGCTTATACGACAGCCAGTGACCTTAAAAATAAAATAAATACGTAAGGAATAAATATCAATAAAAAGAAATACTAAAGAAAATAAATTTAACTAGTAAAATAGTTGTACAAATATACAATGTACAAATGAGGGCATAATAAAAATCTTACAAAATATAGGGGATATATAAATATTTTTTTTTTATATATATATTTCCCCTATATTTTGTAAGATTTTTATTATGCACTCATATATAACTATATAGTTATATATGTATATAAAATTTTACATGTGAATCTGGTTGTAAAACTTTTTTGACTTCCCAGACCGGGAATCGAACTCGGGCCGCTGCGATGAGAGCGCCGTATCCTAACCACTAGACCACGGAGGATTAATGGCTGCCACTTGGAAATGCCGGCTATTCAACCCGCGACCTTATACACGCGAAGCATTGTTTTTTTCGGGATCTCACCAGGACATTTACAATGGTTAATTTGTAGTAACATATGTCTATAGCACAGGCGTTTAGTCAAACATATTTATACCGATCTTTTGCTGTTAATAAACAGAGACCTTTCTGACAGACAATGTGTGTGTGTGTGTGTGTCTGTGTGTGTCTGTGTGTGTGAATGAGGCATATAGATGCCGAGAATAGGACAACATACACGCGAAGCATTGTGTGTGTGTGTGTGTGTGTGTGTGTGTGTGTGTGTTTGACTGAGTCTCTCCTTATGTCAGAAAAGCTTATCGAAGCATAGCGCACTCGCCTCGTTACTAAACGAACATTAGAAAAACTTTATAAATATGTAGTGCAAAAAAAGCATGTACCTTAAGCAGGAATCGAACCCGGGTCTCCCACGTGAAAGCACCGAATCCTAACCACTAGACCACGGGGCGGGACTTTGCTAAAACACCAGTGTCAATCAACTGTAGTAGGAGCGGCCTCTGTCGGTGTGACTTCACACCGACAGGCTTTTGAAAACGGGCTGATTTCAGAAGGGGCATCTTATATTATTAAATTAAAAGAAAATGGCTGGGCGGCTCTTTATCACTGTAGAGTGGTTGTGTACACCCTCTCCTAACACACAATGCAGTCCAAACAGCTTGAAAAAGTCCATGTAGCACTGTAGGTGCCCTTTAAAAATAAATAAATAAATATTGTATTTGGTCAGCTAAAGAAAATTATACACACTTCAGAAAAGGAAACATAGTATGATGTATATTGTACTAATATTAATAATGTTATCATACTAGTATTAAAATATTTATACAAGTTTTTTTTTTCTTTTCCTGAAGTGTGTATAAATGTTCTTAGGCTGACTCGGTATATATCATCATAATCAGTTGCTCTTCTTCTCCGTATCAGTGACAAAGCAGCCGGAGTGCACCATTGAGATTCGACTGTATTTATGTGTAAAGTCTCATCAGAACCATCGTACTGGCTTAGAAAATGAACTTTCAAAGCCAAGATGAGTAAAACTGCTAATATGAGGCATAACAAATTCAATAATATTAAACCATTAGTTTCTTATAATTTACAACTATTATATTTCATTACTTGATTTATTCTTATTAACATAAAATACAACAATAATATGTTTACTTGTAGGTATTTCTCTATTGAAGAAATAACACTGCACAATGGCGCTCCATGTGGACAGAACCGGTAAGTGCATTTTCCAATATTTTGACATACGGTGCATTTCACACATCATTTTATCCCATAAAACAGTGTTTTTGCAGCACAGGTAAAGTGGGGTTACACGCTAAGAAGAAAAGGAACAGTAAAGTTCTGAAAATTACAGAAAAGTTTATAATATATTTAAAAAGTAAAGTAAAGATGTGAGGAGAAAAAAGAAAATAAGTAGGCAGGCAGGCAGGCATATTTGTGTGTGTGTGTGTGTGTGCGCACGTGTGTGTGTGTATACTGTACTACAATACTTTAAGCTTTGAAAAATGCACGAGAATTTGCAGCTTATGTCTACAGCGCCATCTGCTGGAGAGAATCATGGTTGACTGTAAACACTGTAAATATTGATATAAAAAAGTCAAGACCTGAGTAAATGCAGAAAAGAGTCAACCTGTTAACTTTAGTTCAAAGTGAAGGTAAAAGCCACAATGCTGCATCATGATATATTCTCTAATATAAATGCTTAATTAATCGTAACACTTATCTGTAAGATTATTATAAGCAGAGATGTAGTCGTGCGTCACCTGTAATAAACAGCTGTGTGTCCTTCTTCAATCTTGTGAACAGCGGAAAACAGCGCAGCGCCTCCGATGGCCAGGATCACCGAAAGCACGGCCGCCACCGTCATCCTGACCTGCTGAGGAAAACCACACACACATTCTCATTCTAGAACAATTCTACACACCTAACTATGTAGGGTTTATGCAGCACTACATGTCCAGGGAGGAAAGAACAAAACTACATACAGTGAAAAACAGATTACATGCCTGACCAAGTCCACTCTGTGTCCATGACGGAAGTAGGTATGAATTATACACCAAATCACATGCACTATATACTGTATATCCATTAAGGAGCCAGATGTGGACTATACACCCAATCACATGCACTGTATATCCAGTACACGTTTAGATGTGGATTATATGCCCTATCGAGTGCACTACATATCCAATAAACAGCCAGATGTGGATCACACACCAAATATAGTGCCCTAAAGTATATATCCATTACAGAGCCAGATGTAAATTATGCACCACATTGAGTGCACTACATATACAATACACAGCCAGATGTGGATTATACTACCCTATCGAGTGCACTACATATACAATACACAGCCAGATGTGGATTATACTACCCTATCGAGTGCACTACATATACAATACACAGCCGGATGTGGATTATACTACCCTATTGAGTGCACTATACAGTATATGCATTACAAAGTCAGATGTGGATTATACTACCCTATCTAGTGCAGTATATACATAATACAGAGACATTTTCTTTTCACACTATATATATTTTTTTATTATTATATTCTTAATGCATATTCTTTATTTGAATACTCTATTTTCTTTTTAATTTTTAGGTCATTTCACTGCATATTATACTGTTTATGACTGTGTATGTGACAAATAAAATTTGAATGTAATATCTAGTGTACTAGATGTGAATTAAATCTAGTGTACTATATCCAATATGGAGCCATATGTGGATTATATGCCCTTTTGAGTGCACTTCTAGCACTAGCAGTGCACTCAAAAGGGCATATAATCCAACTACAATGTCAACTACAAAGGCAGTTGTGGAATACATGTCCTACTTAGTGCACTACCTGTCTAATAAAGAGTTATTTTAAATACTAATCTAAGCTCTAATCACTGTGTTTGGGAAAAAAAAGAAATCTTTATGTAACTTTTTACATCATTAACCATTTCATCATTCGCACGCGCGCATGAGAGGAACTGACTGTGAAAGCTAACCGAACTAGCCGCTTTAATAACTATTAGCAGGTTGCTAGCTGGCTCGCTTAACTCGGACAACTTAAAACAGTTCCTTCTCAAACACTTCAGGTTCGCTCGATTTAACGTTTAACACAAACTCAACACAAGATCCGCCGATAATCCGCGGTTTAACTGAAGCGAACTGGAAGAAAACGGAGCATTACCTGTCCAAATTAATTCAGATAATCCGGTTTAGACACCTGAGCGTCTCAAACTCTCCATGGCGTCATGACGCACGGTTACGTCACTCGTCACCGGAAGTTCCCGCTACTTCCGGGTTCTCCGTGCACCACCGGCATTTGGTCGATAGGTGTCGCCAAAAGCCAAAGCTAGACTTAGTATGGCAGATCTCCACTTAGTTTGCAAATAGTTTTTTAAAGCTATTGCATCGTTCTAAAAACATAAATGTAGCTAAAAGGAGTTGTAAGTAGCATAAACATATATGAATAAGTACAAATATAATTTACTAATAATATTGACAGTATCAACATACATATATAAGATGTACACTATCTTATATACGGAGCTATTGCATGTTGCTAAGGTAGAGTTTTCTGCACTTTGGTTGGTAGTAGGGATGGGAATGTTTTAAAAATAAAATCATATAACATATAATATGTTATTCAAATCCACCCATTTATCCATTCAATATCATTCAATATCGTTCAATATTTAATATCAAAGCATGATATTTGAGATGATAAAACTCTGCGAGTCCTCAAAATATCCAACCAGATATATAATTGTAAGATATTCGTAAGACTTTAACCGTCTCCCAAATGGTACCCAATTCCCTGTTATCCTTCATGTATTAAATAAAGTTATTCATGTCTTGCCTAACATTATTCTCTTCCAAAATATGTAACAGAGTAGCAAAAAAAAGAAAAAAAAACCTATCACTAGTCCGGACCTGATTTACGTCAAGATGTTAAAGATCAGTCTTGTGCTCAGGATTCCTTTTCTTAAATGTTCAGAACTAAAATTCAGTTGAATACCATAATCTGCATTGGGATTTTAAAAGGGTTCTTTGCTGGTGTTTTGGTGACTAAACCTAACTCAAATCTCATTGAATCAGAGAGAAAATGTGTTTAATGCTAAACCTCCAACACACGACCGGCCTACATTCCTGCCAGCCTGAAATTAGTCGAACTGCCTACAGCGTTGGCTGCGTTTCCATCATAAAGCTTAACCTCCCTCAACCTGACTACAGGGGTAACATGAGAACCCGGCATGACCTGCTCCTTGGCGCCGTGGTGGTAAATTTATGTTGAGCACCTTTAAACAAAGCAAAAAAGAAAGAAAAAGAAAGAAAGGGAGGGAGGGAGAGAGAGAGAGAGAGAGACGACTTGGCGGAACACAATGAGAGAAAAGAAGTTTGTCAGAGTTCATTAAATATCAGGGGAAGATCTGCGGGGCTGGCAAGGCGAGGCGCGCCGGGGGCCGGGCGCCATTAATCACGTCTGACAGCGAAGCGGGCACGCAGAGACGCTGCTCATGATTACAGAGAAGGAAGGGTCCTGACCGAATTGGTCGGTTTTGCCGAACAGAAACCCGAGACGAGGAGGCAAGAAAGCGGAACCAAAGAGCTCTCGACCTGCATTACTCTCATTGGCCTCGGTTTTTCCATGGCAAGACCTCTGTCCTGTTTCAAAACAATCACGGCCACGTGGGAGCGAATGAGCCGAGGTGACGAGTTGCCAAAGCAAGGTCACTCTGCTCTCAAAGCGTTCGCCTTCATGTTTATAGTTTTGTAACTGGCACAGTCATGTCAAATCAGACTAGAAGACTGATCGGAGAGGAGAAAACAGATCGGAGTTCAAGCAGGGTCCTTTTACGAGACCTAACTTGACAGAAGTCAAATATTTTACCGATTCCTTCTAAGAGTTTTATGATGCCTTTTTATCATATAAAGAAACCCAAATGCAGCTAAGTTTGTACAAGTCAATGCATGTTTCAGTAGGTGAAACTCAGGTCTAAGAGAACTTTA